>CM019070.1:162346708-162399208 GCA_009667805.1 Leptobrachium leishanense | reverse complement strand
CAGATACAGATAGATACAGATAGATAGATAGATAGATAGATACATACATACAGACAGATAGATATAGATAGATAGATAGATAGATACAGATAGATACAGATACAGATAGATACAGATAGATAGATACAGATACAGATAGATACAGATAGATAGATACAGATAGTTACAGATAGATTCAGATACAGATAGATACAGATAGATAGATACAGATACAGATAGATACAGATACAGATAGATACAGATAGATATAGATAGATACAGATACAGATAGATACAGATACAGATAGATAGATACAGATACAGATAGATACAGATAGATATAGATAGATAGATAGATACAGATAGATATAGATACAGATAGATACAGATAGATACAGATACAGATAGATACAGATACAGATAGATACAGATAGATACAGTTACATACAGATAGATAGACCGATACAGATAGATACAGATACAGATAGATACAGATACAGATAGATAGATAGATACAGATACAGATAGATAGATAGATAGATAGATAGATAGATAGATAGATAGATAGATAGATACAGATATAGATAGATACAGATACAGATAGATAGATATAGATAGATACAGATAGATACAGATACAGATAGATACAGATAGATAGATACAGATAGATAGATATAGATAGATACAGATAGATACAGATAGAGATAGATAGATTGATAGATACAGATACAGATAGATACAGATAGATACAGATACAGATAGATAGATACAGATACAGATAGATAGATACAGATAGATTGATAGATACAGATACAGATAGATACAGATAGATAGATACAGATACAGATAGATACAGATAGATACAGATAGATAGATACAGATAGATACAGATAGATAGATAGATACAGATAGATACAGATGGATAGATACAGATACAGATAGATATAGATAGATACAGATAGATAGATACAGATAGATAGATATAGATAGATACAGATAGATACAGATAGATAGATACAGATAGATATAGATACAGATAGATTGATAGATACAGATACAGATAGATAGATACAGATAGATAGATATAGATAGATACAGATAGATACAGATAGATAGATACAGATAGATATAGATACAGATACAGATAGATAGATTGATAGATACAGATACAGATAGATACAGATAGATAGATACAGATACAGATAGATAGATACAGATAGATAGATATAGATAGGTACAGATACAGATAGATTGATAGATACAGATACAGATAGATACAGATAGATATAGATAGATACAGATAGATAGATACAGATAGATAGATATAGATAGATACAGATAGATACAGATAGATAGATACAGATAGATATAGATACAGATAGATAGATACAGATAGATACAGATACAGATAGATTGATAGATACAGATAGATACAGATAGACAGATACAGATAGATACAGATAGATAGATACAGATAGATACAGATAGATACAGATACAGATAGATTGATAGATACAGATACAGATAGATACAGATAGATAGATACAGATACAGATATAGATAGATACAGATACAGATAGATATAGATAGATACAGATAGATAGATACAGATACAGATAGATACAGATAGATATAGATAGATACAGATAGGTAGATACACATAGATAGATATAGATAGATACAGATAGATACAGATAGATAGATACAGATACAGATAGATACAGATACAGATAGATAGATACAGACAGATAGATACAGATAGATACAGATACAGATAGATAGATACAGACAGATAGATAGATGCAGTTACAGTTACAAGTATTTATAATGTGCTAACAAGTTCAGTAGCGCTGTACACTGGGTGAGACAGAATAACAAATATACAGAATAGAGGTGATAATTGAATCCATAGGAAGAGATGAGGTGGCCCAGAGAGGCCCTATAGATCAAGAAGAATAGGGGACCCAGAACAGAGCCTTGAGGTACCCCAAATGAATACCAATTAACCCTATGAGGACGTTACTGTGTGACCTCTGTACGTTAATTCATTCCTGGCTCTGAACAATAAAAATAATATTAAAAAAATCTGTTTTTCAAATTCAAAGGAAAATCCACTGATTTTTTAAATAATTCTGACAAAACCAGCTCTTTAAAAAAAATCTCCTTTTAGGTAATGTAAAGTGGGAGGTTTTGTGGATTTTTTCCTGTAAAGACCCGGGTTATTAACTGGAAGGATTTATGACCCGGGTGAGATTATTTTATGGGGCTTTATTTGTGTTGCCCCTTCTTGTGTAAACTTGTCTGTCTTTGGAGTGTAAATAACATTGTGTTTCCCCCCAAGGAGCCGCATAATTAGCAGTTCATATTGACACTATGTCACCAGCATTTGCTGTAACCCAGCAGGTCAGAATCAGCTGTTACTGGGGGTTACATTGTTTTAACTCTTTATTCTCTGCTCCTCCTGAACCTCACTGAGGAAGGAGGACAGTTATTGTTCCTTCAAACTTTGTTTCCATTATTGCTATTAATACTATATGACAGTGAACGGCTATACTGAACATCTTGCCCCATCCCCACGTCTTCTAATAAGATGCTTTATGGGCTCCACTTACACTTGTGTATTTCCCTTATGTTTCCAATTCTTTAATTATTATATCAATAATTCATATGGGGAAAGAAAGAAAGAAAGAAAGAAAGAAAGAAAGAAAGAAAGAAAGAAAGAAAGAAAGAAAGAAAGAAAGAAAGAAAGAAAGAAAGAAAGAGAAAAGAAGGAAAAAACAAAGAAAGAGAAAGATAAATAAAGAAAAATAAAGAAATTGAAAGAAAGAAAAAGACAAAGAAAGAAAGAAAGATAAGAAAAGAAAAATAAAGAATTGAAAGAAAGAGAAAACGAAAGAAAGAACGAACAAGAGAAAGAAAGAATGAAAGAGAAAGAAAGAACAAGAGAAAGAAAGAAGAAAAAGAAAGAAAGAACAAGAGAGAGAAAAGAAAGAAAGAACAAGAAAAAGGAAAGGAAGGAAAGAAAGAACGAACAAGAGAAAGAAAGAAAGAACGAACAAGAGAAAGACGAAAAGAGAAAGAAAGAACAAGAGAGATAAAAAGAAAAGAAAGAAAGAAAGAACAAGAGAAAGAAAGAAGAACAAGAGAAAGAAAGAAGAAAAAGAAAGAGAAAGAAAGAACAAGAGAGAGAAAAGAAAGAAAGAACAAGAAAAAGGAAAGGAAGGAAAGAAAGAACGAACAAGAGAAAGAAAGAAAGAACGAACAAGAGAAAGAACGAACAAGAGAAAGAAAGAACAAGAGAGATAAAAAGAAAGAAAGAAAGAAAGAACAAGAGAAAGAAAGAAAGAACAAGAGAAAGAAAGAAGAAAAAGAAAGAGAAAGAAAGAACAAGAGAGAGAAAAAGAAAGAAAGAACAAAAGAAAGAAAAGGAAGGAAAGAAAGAAAGAACAAGAGAAAGAAATAAAAGAGAAAGAAAGAACAAGAGAAAGAAAGAAAAAGAAAGAAAGCACAAGAGAAAGAAAGAGGAAAGAAAGAAGAAAGAAAGAAAGAAAGAAAGAAAGAAAGAAAGAAAGAAAGAAAGAAAGAAAGAAAGAAAGGTACAGAGAGAATCTTAATATTTCCAGTTTAGGGAATTTCCATGGAGATTTTGGCTTTATAGATACTGTGTTATGATAAAACCATTTGTCCCCAAAGCTCTGGTAATAGTAAATCATTGCCGTATCGATACCAGGGACACACCTGGCTTTATAAGCCACAGCTCACCCTGCAGTCCACACGCGTAACACCCTGATATGTTTTTATTTGTCATATAATGTGGGATTTGTCATGCGTGAAGCCTGGACATTTTTGCTTCTCATGGGGTGTTTACAGAATGTGTCACGTTATCTTATATCAACCTCAGAAATTAACAAATACTGTGATTATTTATAACAATATAAACAATGTATAAAAACAGATTCTAACAAATAATTACACATAAAATTCAGTCTAAAAACTGACAAAACTCTGAAAAATGCTTCCTGTGCACATCGCGTCAGCACAACACACAACACAACACAACACACAGCACCACACAACACACAGTACAACACAAGACACAGCAAAACACACAGCACAATACAACACACAGCACAGCACAACACAACACACAGCACAGTACAACACACAGCACAACACACAGTACAACACAACACATAGCACAGCAAAACACACAGCACAACACAACACACAGCACAACACAACACATAGCACAGCACAACACACAGAACAACACCTAGCACAGCACAACACAGAGCACAACACAACACACCACACACAGCACAGCACAACACACAATCATAGCGCAACACAACACGCAACACAAACACAGCACAACACAAACAGCCCAAAACTATCCACCACTTTACTGAATTACTGAATGGGCAAATCTGAAAAGAGACCCCAGTCACGCTGCCGGTTGTCGTGATGTGATGATATTGTGTCAGACTTGCTGTGTGTGAATTTAATTATATTGATCATTAAATTAATTATTAATGAGGCGCATTTATTCTTTGATGCTGATTATTTTTGCGCCTCTGCTGACTCCAGGGATGAGCTGAGCACTGATCGAGTGATATTAGTGAATATTTGGGTAATTTCGATTTTTTTATTGTTGTTTTTGTTTTAGAGTTGTTTGTGGTCGCATTTGCTTTTCGCCACATTTCTTATTATTTGCTTAATATTCTTTTCTCCTGGAGACATTACAAAGCGCACATTTCTCTTTTCAGGTATCAGTACCTGGATGTGCAGTTACCTCCACCAAAAGGCTGAAACAATGTATAAATGTGTCTGTCTGGGCGATAAACAGCACAGTCTGGGTTTCTTAGCAAATGTTCCTATCAGTGAAAGGAACGCAGACACTGAGCTAAAATTCTGTGACGTCTTTGTAACAAACTTTCAGGATCTTCTGGTTTTCAAGAGCCTTAACAACTGGAATTAGTGAACGTGACCATCCCAAAGGCTCCAACTGACATCACAAAGCCTCCAACTGTCATCCCAAAGCCTCCAACTGTCATCCCACAGGCTATAACTCCCATCACAAAGCCTCCAACTGTCATCCCAAAGCCTCCAACTGCCATCACAAAGTCTCCAACTGTCATCCCAAAGCCTCCAACTGTCATCCCACAGGCTATAACTCCCATCACAAAGCCTCCAACTGCCATCACAAAGCCTCCAACTGTCATCCCACAGGCTATAACTCCCATCACAAAGCCTCCAACTGCCATCACAAAGCCTCCAACTGTCATCCCAAAGCCTCCAACTGCCATCCACAAGCCTCTAACTTCCATCCCAATGCTTCCAACCTCAATCGCAAGCCTTTGACTCCCATCCCCAAGCTTTCGATGCCTATCCCCAAGACTCCAACTCCCACCCCAAGCCTCTGACTCCCATCCTAAATCCTCCATCTCCCATCCCCAAGTCATTTACTCCCATCTCCAAATCTCCAACTCCCATCCTGAGCCTCCCATTTCCTTCCCAAAGCCTCCAACTCTCTCTCCCAAACACC
Organism: Leptobrachium leishanense; assembly: GCA_009667805.1. Lineage (NCBI taxonomy): Eukaryota > Metazoa > Chordata > Amphibia > Anura > Megophryidae > Leptobrachium > Leptobrachium leishanense. The sequence goes on along the minus strand of CM019070.1, from coordinate 162,393,684 downwards.
AATCTCTCATCCCCAAGCATCCAACTCCCTTCCCCAAGCCTCTGACTCCCATCCCCAAGCCGCCTACTCCTATCCCCAAGCTTCCAACTCCCATCTGTAATCCCCCAACGTCCATCCCAAGCCTCCAACTCCAATCCCCAAGCCTCTGACTCCCATCCCCAAGCCGCCTACTCCTATCCCCAAGCTTCCAACTCCCATCTGTAATCCCCCAACGTCCATCCCAAGACTCCAACTCCAATCCTCAAGACTCTGACTCCCATCCCCAAGCCTCCTACTCCTATCCCCAAGCCTCCAACTCCCATTCAAAGCCTCTGTCTCCTATCCCCAAACCTTTATCTCCTGTGCCATCCAATGATCTTCCTCATGTGGTTTGGCGCAGGTAGACTGTTAGCCTGTGGGCACCAGACATTGTTACAGTATAGACAGTAACCTCACCCAGGCCCCGGGACTGGCCTAGAAGCTTTACACAGGATCAAAAGGGACCCACCCAGGGACCTCTGACACCCGATAAGGAATTCCAGAGGTGATTTCACCACAAGCCGGAAATGAGCGTTATATAAAGATATATGGATAGGTAGAAAGACAGAAAGACTGACAGTCAGCCAGAAAGACAGACAGAAAGACAGACTGACAGAAAGACAGACAGAATGACAGACAGACAGAGAAACACAGCCAGAAAGACAGACTGACAGAAAGACAGCCAGCCAGAAAGACAGACTGATAGAAAGACAGACAGAAAGACAGACTGACAGAAAGACAGACAGAAAGACAGACAGAATGACAGACAGACAGAGAAACAGACAGCGAGAAAGACAGACTGACAGAAAGACAGCCAGCCAGAAAGACAGACAGAAAGACAGACTGACAGAAAGACAGACTGACAGAAAGACAGACTGACTGACAGAAAGACAGAAAGACAGACTGACAGAAAGACAGACAGACTGACAGAAAGACTGACAGCCAGAAAGACAGACTGACAGACAGAAAGACAGACAGACTGACAGAAAGACAGCCAGCCAGAAAGACAGACTGACAGAAAGAGAGACAGAAAGACAGACTGACAGAAAGACAGACAGACAGACAGAAAGACAGACTGACAGAAAGACAGACAGAAAGACAGACTGACAGAAAGACAGACTGACAGAAAGACAGACAGACAGAAAGACAGACAGAAAGACAGACTGACAGAAAGACAGACAGAAAGACAGACTGACAGAAAGACAGACAGACTGACAGAAAGACAGACTGACAGAAAGACAGCCAGAAAGACAGACAGAATGACAGACAGAATGACAGACAGACAGCCAGAAAGACAGACTGACAGAAAGACAGCCAGCCAGAAAGACAGACTGACAGAAAGACAGAAAGACAGACTGACAGAAAGACAGACAGAAAGACAGACTGACAGAAAGACAGACAGACTGACAGAAAGACAGACTGACAGAAAGACAGACAGAAAGACAGACAGAATGACAGACAGAATGACAGACAGACAGCCAGAAAGACAGACTGACAGAAAGACAGACAGAAAGACAGACAGAAAGACAGACTGACAGAAAGACAGACTGACAGAAAGACAGACAGACTGACAGAAAGACAGACAGCCAGAAAGACAGACTGACAGAAAGACTGACAGCCAGAAAGACAGACTGACAGACAGAAAGACAGACAGACAGACAGACTGACAGAAAGACAGCCAGCCAGAAAGACAGACTGACAGAAAGACAGACAGAAAGACAGACAGAATGACAGAAAGACAGAAAGACAGACTGACAGAAAGACAGACAGAAAGACAGACTGACAGACTGACAGACTGACAGACTGACAGACAGAAAGACAGAAAGACAGACAGACAGACTGACAGAAAGACAGACAGACTGACAGAAAGACAGCCAGCCAGAAAGACAGACTGACAGAAAGACAGACAGACAGACAGATTTCTCAGCTGAAACACCTGCGGAAACTTGGGTGAAACCTGCGCGCTTAGTAGCTTTGGTAGAAACGACGGCGACCGATCACTAAACAGAGAATCCATCGTATGTCGCACGGCTCTTGCTCTACCATAGTTTGTTGGCGTTACAGCACCATTCATTCAACGAAAGAACGCTGCTTAGTGAATAAGCCCTTACATTGCCCCGCGCGCACACAGGGTTAAATTCTCCTGGCTGAATATACATGTTTTTTATAGTTATGCGCAGGATCACTGGGAGATGTTATTTAACCGGCTGAGTCTTTTCATGCCGGTTTAATCATTCACAGGTGATTTCTTTCCTCTTATCAGCCTCCTCGATCTTTTTTTGGGGGGGAATGTATTTTTCCGCCGTTCTCCAGCTCAGATCTAGAGTCAAGGTTTTCCGCGTGTGCATGTAGGTCGCGGCCTCTTTTCATGGTCCATAAATTTCGATCTTGCATGGCGTTTAAGGGGATATCGTCCCGGACCACACAGGTTTCTCCTTCAGGGTGAGAGACGCAACATGGCAGCTCTACAACGAGGAGCAAGGGGCCGAGGCGTGGAGATCCAGGTGTCAATGCTTTCATGGAATCCATTGGGCCCTGAATGCACCCCACACCCAAAGGGATTCCCTAAGTATGGAAGATGGTCTTCAATCACTGCAAACCCAGGCCACAATGGAATGACGACCAATTATTGGCCTATGACTAGTGGCTCAGTGCTATGTCACTGGTCCGGTACCAGTTAATGTGATGACCTCACATGATGCCAGAAGACCACGCCAGAGTAATGACAGACAAAGGGGATCATCACACGCACCTCACAGGAGCATTAAACCTTTCAGCCCCTTTATAGACCATAAATCAAACTAACATGAGCAGACCCGGTGGAGGGAGTGCGGGATGAGCTCTTGGTAGAGTCTCCATTGGGTTCATACGTCTTGTTCTTGAATGGGAATGGATGAAGAATTGGGTGAAGGTTTGGAGAATTTGTGGTAAGTAGGGACATTTCAATCACCTCAGTTCTAGAGACACAAAGGCTCAAATAAGTCTCTCCATACCCCGACCTCGCGGCCCACCCCATGAGGGATACACCTTCTAGGTCGCTGGTTCTCTCCGGATCAGGACATCGATGAGACTCTCTTGCATCAAGAGATTTGGAAACCAGTTTGAGAAGCCGATAATTTAACGCCGCCCCGCGAGGTCACAGTGTGTGGACGTACAGTATATACCCAAGCTCTGTGTTTGCATAGGGTTTTATAGATGTACCTTTAAGCAGCTGGGAGGGGCAGCTGGGAGGGGCAGCTGGGAGGGGCGGCTGGGAGGGGCGGGCAGCTGAGAGGAGCAGGCAGCTGGGAGGGGCAGGCAGCTGGGAGGAGCGGGCAGTTGGGAGGGGCAGGCAGCTGGGAGGAGCGGCTGGGAGGGGCGGGCAGCTGGGAGGAGCGGGCATCTGGGAGGGGCAGGCAGCTGGGAGGAGCGGGCAGCTGGGAGGGGCGGGCAGCTGGGAGGAGCTGGCATCTGGGAGGGGCAGGCAGCTGGGAGGAGCGGGCAGCTGGGAGGAGCGGGCAGCTGGGAGGGGTGGGCAGCTGGGAGGAGCAGGCAGCTGGGAGGGGCGGGCAGCTGTGAGGAGCTGGCATCTGGGAGGGGCAGCCAGCTGGGAGGAGCGGGTAGCTGGGAGGGGTGGGCAGCTGGGAGGAGCAGGCAGCTGGGAGGGGCGGGCAGCTGGGAGGGGCAGCTGGGAGGGGCAGGCAGCTGGGAGGAGCGGGTAGCCGGGCGGGGCGCCTGGGAGGGGCGGGTGAGGCTGATAATGGGAAACCATTGGCTGTTACTCTATAACCATTTCCTGTATGTTGCTACAAAGTGACAAGTCAGTTTGTAGGTGAAACATCTCTTCATATCGAACACGAGATACGATGTGTGCGCCGCACCGCCTCTCCTCCCTCCAGAGAAACGTACGTGAGTGACGCCGCCGCGGCAATATTCACCGCGGCAGCAAATAATGTTAGAAGTCCCTGTTGTTGCAGCTACATTAAAACTTGAGCGATCCACAGAAGGAAAACTCAACACCGGCAGGCGAAGTTACTGCAAGCAAAGGCAAGAAACAAGGGGGTCACCGACATTCCCCCGTACAATGAGCAACCTGCGGCTATTCTCCATGCAGCGGGTTCTGCCGCGGTTTGTATCACCGGGCAATTCACACAAATCTCCATAGAACTCCAATAGAAACAACGTATTTACACATGTAGATCTATGGTTTTTCTTGCTTTTTATGCTGTTTATCCCAGTTTCTGTGCAGACCCTATTCCCCAGACGCCGCGCTCTGGCAGGAGATCCCCCTCTGCCCGCCCTGCAGCTTCCCGGGATAATTTGCTGGGTGGAGATCCCCATAAATAGGACATTCTTTCCTCCCCATTATTTTGGTAACAGATGCTAAAAGCCCGGGCGCAGGTGAGCTGCAGGTGAGCGCTCGGTGTATCTTGGCAGCCAGAGACGTCGCCTCGTTTCATCGAACAAGACTTCTCCTTGTCAGGGTTTTAGGCCTCGGAGCGTCTAGGATTACGCGGCGTGAAAAGGACATGCTTTTCTCCGTGTGGAAAAGAGGATCCTCGGTAACAGGACGGGCTTTTACTGCCTTTTACCCTCCGCTTCTCATTTGCATTTGGGGTTTTCACTTTCTCTTTTTGTTATGGTTTTTTTTGGCCGCTTTGTTACTCTGAGGGGCCATTTGTGCGTCGGGAAGAATGGAGCGAGCTTGTTCTGCTTTAATCAGCTTAGAAAGAGAGATAAATTTGTCTCTTCGTAGCCTAATTATTCTGTTGGATTCTGGGCAAAGCGCCCGATTGTAACCACAAGGCTCCTCCGTTAGGTACAGCTCAACTAAGCCTGGAAAAGCCAAAGCGATCAACCAAAAAAAGCGTCTCTGAGGCCACCAGGACGCCGGCGGGACTGCTTCATATAGGGAAAAGGGAAGATTCTGGCAAATAGGCGCCACCGTACCCCCTTCTCGTTCCCCGTCCCGTCATATAAAGACAGTGTATATCATTCAGATTTGACTGACACACACATTCAGGAGCATATTCAGGCTTGATACTGGCCCAGTCACCCCAAATTCCGCTGACCCCCATCTGATACCAAAATAATTTGACCATATAATTAAAATATGAAATAAAGACAAATATTCAGGATCTACCAGGCTCTTCATGCCGATAAAAATGCCATTTAGTACAAAAGCAGCTCTGTCATACACTCGCACTTCAAACACATTGGAATTCTGGAAGAATGAAAATTAGAAAAAAATGCTGCCCCCCTCCCCCTCCGATCCACTGCCCCCCCCACCACAATCCGATACCAAATTAATATGAACATAATGCGTCGCTGCCTTGTCCGCCTATACGAGAAAACTCCCCCGATATTATTTTTTAAGGTTTTGCTTAGAGACGCCCACTGCTGCTTTAAAGCGTCGGAATCCTCCGACCAGCGAAACCATCACCACCGATTAGGATGTCATCAACGTATCGGTGCTAGAATCCACAAGAAAACGTTCTTTGTATATTAAATAAGAAATTATAATAATTGTATTTGCGTGTTCTTTAACCCCTTCCCAACCCCTCCCCTCTTTTGTCTGTACCCCACATCCGACAATGTGGGGTATTTAAAAAAAAATCTAGTAAATATAACTTTCAAAGAACAAAAAACAAGAAATGCTGTTATTATCGTCACAGAGCTTGATTTCGAGGATGAGTAATTGTTTCAGCACTTTGCACCATTGGTTTTGAGCACAATATTCTTTGCACAGAGGTCTGACACACAGGGTGTATATACACACCTTGCAACATCTTGCATTTATGTCACTGTCACAGGAGGCGGGGTCAGAGATCAGGCTAGTCACAGCTTTTTCAGATGATGTCATGACGGATCAGGGCCATTTATATCAATAAAAATGTAATTTAGAACAAGAGCAAAGGATCTTATTTACAGCGAACAGTGTCTGACAGCATTTATTAGCGTTTACAGACTCATTGCTGGGAGATTTATTTCTGTGCAGCTCTGTTATACACCCGTACAGTCTGAATATATGGAGGAGCCCCTAAAAAAACACCCACACACCCTGAATATATGGAGGAACCCCTAAAAAGACACCCGCACACCCTGAATATATGGAGGAACCCTAAAAAGACACCCGCACACCCTGAATATATGGAGGAACCCCTAAAAACACACCCGCACACCCTGAATATATGGAGGAACCCCTAAAAACACACCCACATACCCTGAATATATGGAGGAACCCCTAAAACACACCCACACACCCTGAATATATGGAGGAACCCCTAAAAACACACCCACATACCCTGAATATATGGAGGAACCCTAAAAAGACACCCACATACCCTGAATATATGGAGGAACCCCTAAAAACACACCCACATACCCTGAATATATGGAGGAACCCATAAAAAAACACCCTGAATATATGGAGGAACCCCTATAAAAACACCTTGAATATATGGAGGAGCCCCTAAAAAGACACCCGCATACGTTACATTTACAGTATATACAGTGGGGCAAAAAAGTATTTAGTCAGCCACCAATTGTGCAGGTTCTCCCACTTAAAAAGATGAGCGAGGCCTGTGATTGTCATCATAAGTAACTTCAACTAAACTGAAAATAAACTTAACTGAAAATAAATCCAGAAAATCCCATTGTCTGATTCTTAAAGAATTTATTTCCAAATTCTGGTGGAAAATAAGTATTTGGTCAATATGAAAAGTCCGTCTCAATACTTTGTTATATCTCCTTTGTTGGCAATGACAGAGGTCGAACGTTTTCTGTAAGTCTTCACAAGGTTTTCACACACTGTTGCTGGTATTTTTGCCCATTCCTCCATGCAGATCTCCTCTAGAGCAGTGATGTTTTGGGGCTGTCGCTGGGCAACACGGACCTTCAACTCCCTCCAAAGGTTTTCTATGGGGTTGAGATCTGGAGACTGGCTAGGCCACTCCAGGACCTTGATATGCTTCTTACGAAGCCACTCCTTCGTTGCCTGGGCGGTGTGTTTGGGATCATTGTCTTGCTGAAAGACCCAGCCACGTTTCATCTTCAATGCCCTTGCTGATGGAAGGAGGTTTTCACTCAAAATCTCCCGATACATGGCCCCATTCATTCTTCCCTTTACACGGATCAGTCGTCCTGGTCTCTTTGCAGAAAAACAGCCCCAAAGCATGATGTTTGAAGCCACCAGGCTTCACAGTAGGTATGGTGTTCTTTGGATGCAACTCAGTATTCTCTCTCCTCCAAACACGACGAGTTGAGTTTTTACCAAAAAGTTCTACTTTGGTTTCAACGGACCATAGTTCTACTTTGGTTTCATCTGACCATATGACATTCTCCCAATCCTCTTCTGGATCATCCAAATGCTCTCTAACAAACTTCAGACGGGCCCGGACATGTACTGGCTTAAGCAGGGGGACACGTCTGGCACTGCAGGATTTGAGTCCCTGGCGGAGTAGTGCGTTACTGATGGGAGCCTTTGTTACTTTGGTCCCAGCTCTCTGCAGGTCATTCACTAGGTCCCCCCGTGTGGTTCTGGGATTTTTGTTCACCGTTCTTGTGATCATTTTGACCCACGGGGTGAGATCTTGCGAGGAGCTCCAGATGGATGGAGATTATCAGTGGTCTTGTATGTCTTGCATTTTCTAATGATTGCTCGCACAGTTGATTTCTTCACACCGAGCTGTGAGATTCAGTCTTCCCAGCCTGGTGCAGCTCTACCAGTTTGTTTCTGGTGTCCTTCCACAGCTCTTTGGTCTTGACCATAGTGGAGTTTGGAGAGTGTCTGTTTGAGGTTGTGGACAGGTGTCTTTTATACTGATAACAAGTTCATCCAGGTAACGAGTGGAGGACAGAGGAGCCTCTTAAAGAAGACGTTACAGCCAGTCTGTGACAGACAGAAATCTCGCTTCTTTGTTCTGTAAGCGACCAAATACTTATTTTCCACCAGAATTTGCAAATAAATTCTTTAAGAATCAGACAATGGGATTTTCTGGATTTTTTTTCTCATTTTGTCTCATAGTTGAAGTTACTTATGATGACAATCACAGGCCTCGCTCATCTTTTTAAGTGGGAGAACCTGCACAATTGACGGCTGACTAAATACTTTTTTGCCCCACTGTATATATTTACAATGAGGCAATAAGAAACACAGGGCCATATTACATAGTTGGCCCTAACTTAACCAGAGCTGGTGTAAACTTCCCAGAGCCATTATAGCCTATGGAGGTTTTAAGTTTACAACAGCTCTGGTAAAGTTAGCACCAGCTTTGTAATACGGCCCATAAAGTTATATTGATGTAACTTCCTCTTGAGAGATGTTTATAAACACGCGTTCCCTCGCTGCTCTCATACATGGACTGATTGTCAGCTCTTCAGTCGTGCCTTGAAGATTTCATGGCGATCCATTAACCGCTGCTCCTACGTCGTGTTTTCCTCCTCAGGTAAGACCCAAGCACACAGAGCCGTCACCGCTTTGTCACCGCAGCGATGATGTCAGAGATTTCGCACTCGAGTCACTTCCCACGGACGGAGTGGATTTAAATGAATTTCTGTAGAATAATCCATTTCTTTAACTTCCTCTTTTTAAAATAAAAACCGCAAACAGAAGCTTCGTAACAATAAAAAGAAACATTGTACTTTTTTTTTTTTTTTACATGTTTAGGGACAGCACCGCACGGCAGGAACTTTCAGCAACATTAATCACCGCCTTGGATGGAGCCGCATGGAGCAAAAACTGGCTAAAACCTAAAGAGAACATCCGTCGCGTCTCTGTGTTCATGGACACACACGGGTTATTCACTGAGCAATAATATTATTATTTGGATGTAACAGTCATTTTACTACGGGAAGCTTTGGGGAAACTACGGTGAATTCACCATTTAAGGCACTGTTCGCCGATCCTTCCATAATGTCAAATGAAGGTCATTATAGCAGATTTCACTGTAGTCTCCCCTGGTGTTTTGGGTGAAGTTGCATAGCATTTTATTTACCTTAACAGTAACAGTGTTACCGCTGTTTGCCAGTGTTTGCCGGTGTTGATTTCCCTCTCTGTATCGCCGAAGTTTGCCATAGTTGCAACAACAGTGAAACAACTGTGGTTCATGAATAGTAACACCGGGTGAAAATGGTGAAAATATTCCGATTTCTCCATTGACGTGTGGTTTTATATGATGTGTTTATTATTATTTGTTGCACTTTTTGAGATTCCAGTCTGTAGATTTATAAGAATGTTTAAAGGACACACAGGGGATTATGACACAAGCTTCACACGGGACCCGTGTGACAGGCGTGAAACATGCCAGCCCGAGCGCACATTCTGCAAAGCTGGAGAATATCTTTACATTGTAGCGAGTTATTAAGCGGGGGGGGGGCTCTGCGGTTTCTCGCGGTTTGTCAATCTCCAGTTTTGACACTTTGGTTCTGCTTTTTGATAACCTCGAAGTGGCGGAGAGGATCCTTTGCCCTCTATGTCCTGCCCGGTGGGCACCTTCCCTTACTGGTGAATGAAGGGCTCATATCAGGGCATGACGTGGCACAGCAAGTGGCACCGACTCATTTATATTAAATGTTAATATGTATTTTCACAAGGTCTAAAAACAAAATATTCTGGAAACGGCAGAAAACTAGAATTCACGTTACATAGTTACATAGGCTGAAAAAAGCCGCGCGTCCATCGGGTTCAGCCTCTCCCACATCACCTGCTGCTGCTGATCCAAAAACCCCAGTTATTCCACTTCAATGTGTTTTTTACCTAACATTGTGGTGAGTCTCTCTCTGCCTGATTTAGGCCATTGTCAGACGAGCGCAGTCTGAGCGCACTCTGCGTGCTGCACAACGGACGGACGGACTGATGGAAGATAATGTAGACGCCACACGCTCCGTTTTTTATGACGGACGTAGAAAAAAAGGGAAATATGGAAAACAAAATTAATATGAAAAAGGATTTGAAAAGGCATTGTGTGCGTCGCGGTGCTGGATGTCGCAAATGCACTGCGTCTGACATCTCCTCATCACTCACACAGAACGCTACGCGGACGTGGTGGACGTGGCGCACTCTGCGCGTCCGTGGTAGCGGTTTTACGTTCTTGCCTAATTTGCATCCGTTTGCCACGTGCGTTGTGTGTGCGCAGTTCAGTGCGGACGCACTTCATTTGTGGGTCTATTGCTCATGATTCTATGCTACGACGGACGTTAAACTGTGCGGCGACACGGACGTGATCACTGCGTTCGTCTGACACAGGCCTTGAACGTTACAATGTAGCAATGACAAAGTGACATATTTATACATTTATTGCATCAGAGTTTGGCATTTTTTATGGGGTTTTTGCATTTATTTGGGCGACAGACTCCAGCATTTTTTTGTAATATATTTGTTTCACATGAATTTATTCATAGTGTGATTATATTTATACCCACCAAGGAGATTTCCCGTGGCGCTGGCTGGTGGGTTTACGCTACTAACAGCAAGTAATATTAACCAAAAATCTCTATTGTAAGTCCTCGAGCAGGGTCCCCCCTCCTCTTAGATTGTAAGCTCTGGGGCAGGGTCCCCCCTCCTCTTAGATTGTAAGTGCTGGAGCAGGGTCCCCCTCCTCTTAGACTGTAAGCTCTGGGGCAGGGTCCCCCCTCCTCTTAGATTGTAAGCTCTGGAGCAGGGTCCTCTCTCCTCTTAGGTTGTAAGCTCTGGGGCAGGGTCCTCTCTCTTACTGTTCTGTGTGTGTAACAAGTAGAAACATAGAAAAATGTGGGCAGATAAGAACCTTTCTGCCCATCTAGTCGCCCAATTACATGGATACTTTACCTGGATTTATCTTTTGTTTAGGATAGCCTTATGCCTATCCCATGCTTGCTTAAATTCAATCACTGTTTTGGCCTCTACCACTTCTACTGGAAGACTGTTCCATGTATCCACCACCCTCTCAGTAAAATAATGCTTCCTGATGTTACTTTTAAACCTCTGCCCCTCTAATCGAAGACTATGTCCTCTTGTTTTGCTACTTTGTTTCCTTTTAAATATACTCCCTTCCTCTACCTTGTGGATTCCCTTTACGTATTTAAATGTTTCTATCATATCTCCTCTGTCTCGTCTTTTTTCCAAGCTGTACATGTTAAGATCATTAAGCCTTTCCTGGTAACTTTTCTCCTTCAAGCCGTACACCATTTTAGTAGCCCTTCTCTGAACTCTCTCTAAGATGTCTATATCCTTCTGGAGATACGGTCTCCAGTACTGCACACAGTACTCCAAGTGAGGTCTCACCAGTGCTCTGTACAGTGGCATGAGCACTTCCCTTTTCCTACTGCTAATACCTCTCCCTACACAACCAAGCATTCTGCCAGCATTTCCAAGCATTCTGCCAGCATTTCCAAGCATTCTGCCAGCATTTCCTGCTGCTCTATTACATTGACTACTTACCCTTAGATCCTCTGAAATAATAACCCCTAAATCCCAACCCTCAGATGTATCAAATATTCTATATTCAGCCCTTGGGTTTTTACGTCCCAGGTGCATTATCTTGCACTTATTCACATTAAAACTCAATTGCCACAACTCCCACCACTTTTTTAGTTTACCTAAATCATTTGTCATTTGGCTGATCCCTCCAGGAACGTCAACCCTGTTGCAAATCTTTGTGTCATCAGCAAAAAGACATACTTTTCCATTAATACCTTCTGCAATATCACTAATAAAAATATTAAATAGAATGGGTCCAAGTACTGACCCCTGAGGTACCCCACTGGTAACAAGAGCTTGCGCCGAATAAACTCCATTTACCACAACCCTCTGTTGCCTGTCACTCAGCCACTGTCTAATCCATTCAACAATATTGGAATCCAAGCTCAAAGATTGCAATTTATTGATAAGCTTCTATGCGGAACAGTATCAAAAGCCTTACTGAAATCTAAATAAGCAATGTCTACTGCACCACCTGTGTCTATTATTTGTGTTACCCAATCAAAAAAATCAATAAGATTAGTTTGGCATGATCTCCCTGAGGTAAACCCATGTTGTTTCTGATCCTGTAATCTATGTGTTTTTAGATGTTCAACAATCCTTTCCTTTAACATGGTTTCCATTAATTTCCCCACTACTGACGTAAGACTAACTGGCCTATAGTTCCCCGATTCCTCCCTACTACCCTTCTTGTAAATGGGCACAACATTTGCTAATTTCCAGTCTTCTGGGACGACTCCCGTTAACAAGGATTGGTTAAATAAATCTGTTAACGGTTTTGCTATTACATCACTGAGCTCTTTTAATAATTTAGGGTGGATCCCATCAGGCCCCATTGACTTATTTGTCTTTACTTTAGACAAATATATACAAGTATGTATATTTGTTATTCTGTCTCTCTCATTGTACAGCGCTACAGAACTTGTTGGCCCGATATAAACTTGCAACTGTCACTGTTATGTAAGCCAGGGCTGTCAAACTTTGGCCCCCAGATGTTTCTGGACTACACCTCCCATGATTCCCAGGCCAACTGTTGCATTCAAAGAATTCAGGGAATTGTAGGAATTAACATCTGGGGGTCCCGGCGTTTGACATTTCTGATCTTGGCTATTTAATAGGATTCTGAGCTTTTTCCCCCTAAAATTCCTGACATTATATTCGCTGTCAGAGAAGCTAAGGAAGCGTCTTTTCCTCTAAATTCCTGAAAAGCGTCAGATCCGACTTGACCCCAGACTCATCCGAGGTGACCCCAATGGCCCCAGAAATAACCTTGGGTTGCGTCCAACTGGTTTTGGGATCCTTTGATAAATTATCCCAGAGCATTTTTCAGATTTGCTCCAATTAAAGAATTAAATCTATCGAGTTTCCGTGCGGGCAGCGGGCAGGGGGGGCTGGCGGGGGGCAGGGAGCGGGTGGGGAGTGGGCAGGGGGGGCAGGCGGGGGCAGAGGCAGGCGTGGACAGGGAGCGGGCGGGGAGCAAGTGGGGGCAGGCGGGGGCAGGCGGGGCAGGGAGCAGGCGGGGAGCAGGCGGGGGGCAGGGAGCGCGTAGGGAGCAGGCGGGGGGCAGGTGGGGGCAGGGAGCAGGTGGGAGGCAGGCGGGGGGCAGGGAGCGGGTGGGGGGCAGGCGGGGGGCAGGTGGGGGCAGGGAGCAGGTGGGGGGCATCACAGGGTTTGTCACTTATTTAGTTAAAAAAATCACAGTAATGTTTGAATCTTTTGTGTTTTACAGCTGAGTTTTCTGTCTCTTTAGTCTGTAACATGATATCGATCCTCGTCACACTGTTCATAACATCAGAAATCTATTCCCAAAGATGATGAGCAGGAAGCGGAGTCCGCCGTATGCTGGAGGTGCAGAATAAGTCGGATCAGCTGCTTCCTCCGGCATTTGAATTCTCCTCCTCCATACAGCAGGGCAGCGCATTTCATGCGGCGCACACCCCGCGTAGCATTAGATCCAGGGAGCACGGCGAGTCTGGCCGCTCTAGGATTGACATGTGGTTATCCTCGCGTTGCATCTTGCATTGGGCTCATTTAGTAATGCGTTTGGAAATGGGGAAGTGAATTAGGCGTACACAGAGTGCCGGCACCTGAGCGCGCGGCCAGAATAAATATGTATAAATATAAGACGTTACTGGTTAAATGGAAAACTCGATTCCAGGAGAAAACTCAAAGAAAGAAAAGGAAGAGCTCGTCCTTCACGGAGCGGATTCTCACACACAGGTTCATTCACTAACCTGGGGATTTCTTTAGAATCCACCAGTGTATGGTGAGCGTACATTCTGCGCTGTGGAATATGTTGGTGCTTTATAAATAACTGTAATGTATCGTGATGGGAACTCGGTGTAAAGTCGCAGTAACGCTCCCTTAGGAGGGCGGAGCCCAGAGCCGCGCCGTTCCCATACTCTGCCAGGCCTAAACGCTTTGAAATCGTTCTCGTCTCACAGGGGGAAGCGATTACCTTTGCGCGTCAAGACTTCCTGAACATTTTCCTAGCAGGTGTCTGTGTTAAGACACAACAGGAAGTCAAGTGCAAAGGAAAATTGTTTCCCCCAGTCTGGCCGAGAAAAACACTTTGTCAGAGTCACATCAACCTCTTTCATCTCCCACAGCTAGAACTTTCCTTCTTCCTTTGATATCGGTTTTCGCTTATGTTTTATGTTCTTTGTATCTCTTTCTTTTTCTTTTTCATTTTATATTTTTTATTTTCCTCCTTTCATTCTCTCGCTACATTCTTTTTCATTGTTTATTTTATTTCCTTCTTCCTTTCCTCCTTTTCTTTTTATTATTTTTCCTTTTTTATTTTCTTTCTTTCTCTATATTCTTTTATTTATTTTATTATCTGTTTATTAAGGGTTTTCATCACACACATAAAATCAGTACAGGAAAAAGAAGAGAAACAAAAAAAAAGCCCAGAACAAGAAGTCTCTATATTCTTTTTAACTTTTTATTTTCTTTCTTTCTCTCTTTCTTTCTTTTTCTTTCTCTCTTTCTTTTTCTTTCTCTTTCTTTCTCTTTCATTCTTTTTCTTTCTCTTTCTTTCTCTCTTTCTTTTTCTTTCTCTTTCTTTCTCTTTCATTCTTTTTCTTTCTCTTTCTTTCTCTCTTTCTTTTTCTTTCTCTTTCTTTCTCTTTCATTCTTTTCTTTCTCTTCTTTCTCTCTTTCTTTCTTTCTCTTTCTTTCTCTCTTTCTTTTTCTTTCTCTTTCTTTCTCTTTCATTCTTTTTCTTTCTCTTTCTTTCTCTCTTTCTTTTTCTTTCTCTTTCTTTCTCTCTTTCTTTTTCTTTCTCTTTCTTTCTCTTTCATTCTTTTTCTTTCTTTTTCTTTCTCTTTCTTTCTCTCTTTCTTTTTCTTTCTCTTTCTTTCTCTTTCATTCTTTTTCTTTCTCTTTCTTTCTCTCTTTCTTTTTCTTTCTCTTTCTTTCTCTTTCTTTCTCTTTCTTTCTCTCTTTTTCTTTCTCTCTTTCTCTTTCTTTCTCTTTCATTCTTTTTCTTTCTCTTTCTTTCTCTCTTTCTCTTTCTTTTTCTTTCTTTCTCTTTCATTCTTTTTCTTTCTCTTTCTTTCTCTTTCATTCTTTTTCTTTCTCTTTCTTTCTTTCTCTTTCTGTCTCTTTCTTTCTTCTTTCTTTCTCTTTCATTCTTTTTCTTTCTCTCTTTCTTTTTCTTTCTCTTTCTTTCTTTCTTTCTTTCTCTCTCTTTCTGTCTCTTTCTTTCTTCTTTCTTTCTCTTTCATTCTTTTTCTTTCTCTTCCTTTCTTTCTCTTTCTTTCTCTTTCTTTCTTTCTCTTTCTGTCTCTTTCTTTCTTCTTTCTTTCTCTTTCATTCTTTTTCTTTCTCTTTCTTTCTCTTTCATTCTTTTTCTTTCTCTTTCTCTCTCTTTCATTCTTTCTCTCTTTCTTTTTCTTTCTCTCTTTCTCTTTCTTTTTCTTTCTTTCTCTTTCTTTCTTTTTCTCTTTCTTTCTCTTTCTTTCTTTCTCTTTCTGTCTCTCTCTTTCTTTCTCTTTCTTTCTCTATCTTTCTTTCTCTTTCTTTCTCTTTCTTTCTCTTTCTTTCTCTATCTTTCTCTATCTTTCTCTTTCTTTCTTTCTTCTTTCTTCCGCGCTGTTTCAGCAGCGAAGTTCTCCATAGTTACAAAGAGCGATAAAAATCATCATTGTTGCAACTACAGTGAACTTCACCAATCAAGAGAAGCAAAATGAAACACCGCCAGTGAAGGCACTGCAAACAACGACAAACAACACTAAAAACAACGCTAGACAGTTTGACTGAAACTCCAGGGGACACAAAGAAAAATAACTTCAGCAGAAGCTACGGTGGAAAGAAATGTGAAACGTGCTCACAGAATAGTGAATTCACTGAACTTATTCACCAAAGTTTGTTGAATAAATCAATTGTGTTTGCAATGACAGCGTTTAGTGAATATCCCCTTAATGTGTGTCTCAGTTGTTGATTATTATTATTATTCATTGATACATTGTTATCAGTTTCAGAAATATATGGTTTCAATAAAAGCCTCAGAAAATGGAAATAATATGATTTCTTCCTTTTCTTTTTTCATGAATGTTTTTCAAAGAAATAACAGCTGCCTCGATATCAATGATATATTATTATTATCAGAGTCATGGGAACATGTGACTTAAATAAAAAATACATAACAGGATTTATTTTCCTTTGTTGTTTTCTTCCTCTCTTTCAGTTCTTTATTCTTTCCTTCTTCATTTTCTGTGTTTATTTTCAGAGCACGTGCGTTTATTATATGATACCCCCTCTGTTACAGAGCATTGGCCGCTTCGCATTCGGCGCTGTGGGCGTGTCTTCTTTCTTGCAGCAGGTTTTATTCATGTTATAGATCACGCGCTTCGTTATCTCATTCACGCGCTGCGCTCAGACAATACAAGGTGCAGCTCAGGTGTAAGTTCCCGTCGCTCCGCCGGCGCAGTCACCCTATTCCTCCAGTTATTTTGCATAATCATATTGTATTATAGGGAGAATCTCACCCGGCAGACAGTAAGATCTGTCTGACTCCGACCACAGACACTCAGCGAGGCCCAATTAAAGCCGCCCGCTCATTTGTCACAATTACAGGCGACAATTAGGAGATTTGCCTCTTTTGCTCCTTTGTAAAACCTCCAAGCGCTCGGCGGCGGCGGCAGAGCAGAGGAATGTCGGACAATATAATTGTATGATGATTAATTAGAAGACCTGTAATTAGCAGAACCTCAGCTCTCTGAACCCAAGCCGCAAGTCTTCACTCTGCAACGGCTTTTTTCGAGGTTTGTTTGGTTTTTTTCGGGTTTTTTTAAATCCCGAAGTTTTTTTATTTAAACACAAAATGTTGATCTTTTCAAAAAGTTTAGTTTTTCAAATCGAAACTTTGACGATCGTCCGTCTGGGAAACCAAGAATGACTGTAGATAAGCCTGTCCCGAATTATGCGACTTGTTACAATGCGTATACTGTTCCGCATAGAAGGCTTATCAATAAATTGCAATCTTTGAGCTTGGATTCCAATACTGTTGAATGGATTAGGCAGTGGCTGAGTGACAGGCAACAGAGGGTTGTGGTAAATGGAGTTTATTCGGCGCAAGGTCTTGTTACCAGTGGGGTACCTCAGGGGTCAGTACTTGGACCCATTCTCTTTAATATTTTTATTAGTGATATTGCAGAAGGTATTAATGGAAAAGTATGTCTTTTTGCTGATGACACAAAGATTTGCAACAGGGTTGACGTTCCTGGAGGGATCAGCCGAATGACAAATGATTTAGGTAAACTAAAAAAATGGTGGGAGTTGTGGCAATTGACTTTTAATGTGGATAAGTGCAAGATAATGCACCTGGGACGTAAAAACCCAAGGGCTGAATATAGAATATTTGATACATCTGAGGGTTGGGATTTAGGGGTTATTATTTCAGAGGATCTAAGGGTAAGTAGTCAATGTAATAGAGCAGCAGGAAATGCTGGCAGAATGCTTGGAAATGCTGGCAGAATGCTTGGTTGTGTAGGGAGAGCCTGTATTAGCAGTAGGAAAAGGGAAGTGCTCATGCCACTGTACAGAGCACTGGTGAGACCTCACTTGGAGTACTGTGTGCAGTACTGGAGACCGTATCTCCAGAAGGATATAGACATCTTAGAGAGAGTTCAGAGAAGGGCTACTAAAATGGTGTACGGCTTGAAGGAGAAAAGTTACCAGGAAAGGCTTAATGATCTTAACATGTACAGCTTGGAAAAAAGACGAGACAGAGGAGATATGATAGAAACATTTAAATACGTAAAGGGAATCCACAAGGTAGAGGAAGGGAGTATATTTAAAAGGAAACAAAGTAGCAAAACAAGAGGACATAGTCTTAGATTAGAGGGGCAAAGGTTTAAAAGTAACATCAGGAAGCATTATTTTACTGAGAGGGTGGTGGATACATGGAACAGTCTTCCAGTTGAAGTGGTAGAGGCCAAAACAGTAATTGAATTTAAACAGGCATGGGATAGGCATAAGGCTATCCTAAACAAAAGATAAATCCAGGTAAAGTATCCATGTAATTGGGCGACTAGATGGGCCGAAAGGTTCTTATCTGCCGACATCTTTCTATGTTTCTATGTTTCTATCAATGTATCAGGTGCTACACAGCATCATGGGAAATGTAGACTCAAAACCTCTGGGGTGCCGAGGGTCCCCATCACTGCCATACAGGAGGAATACCAGCGCGCGCCTCCCACCGGCTTTAGATCATGTCTATCATTGTAACTCTATATTATCTCCACGTATTGAGGCGCTCGGTCGTAATCCTCGTGTATGTGCGGACTGTGAGGTATAAGGGATTATCCCGGAGTTACGAGTCCGGCCTCGGCTATTTTGAGATATTGTAGCGAGCTCCGACCAATGGGAATCTGCTCATTCCTGCTTAACTGGTTCCTGGTGGAAACTCATTTCCCTAATTACCTTCCCCAACCCCTGCTTGGGCCAACGTGTACTGGTAACAGTCATTGGCTATTATGTCACTGTCCCGAATGCAAACCGGATCCCAGCAGCGGCTTCATTAAGGGAGACGTGTATTGAAATGGACGGACGTGACTGCGACGAGTAAAACATAAACTGAAAGTGCGTCAAAAGTGACGACTCATCTGATGGACCTTTAACGTCACGTAGTGATGCTGAGTGTATAAAGACATATTCAGGGGAAGGTCCACCCTTCCTGCACAGTTTCCCCCCCCCTATCCTCATGTCGCCATTGTATAACATAATGACCATGAACTGAGCTTTACTCATATAATCCAGACACTTGGGCCAAATGGTGCACAGAGCTCTGCACGACTCCTTAACCAGAACCAAGAACAATCCCAACCCATCTTTGCCAGGAGAAGACGACAAGGAGCCCCCGGAGCCGAGTAAATACACATACCATCTCGAGAAAGGCCAAATCCGCAAATAGATGTCAGAAAGCCAGAGTTCAATATGAGAAATGAATGGATCATGTGTAGCTGTCGCACCTTATGGACCACTGACCCGCCTTGTTCCACTTAGCTGTGCAGAGGCCAGGGCTCGATCCTTGGAAAATCTAGCCATGGGGTCAGGTCGAGCAGGAACGCGATCGAACGCAGATCCTCCACTATTTCTGCAGGAGGAATGGAGTTTCCATTTAGCCAACACTCCGGAATGTTTTGTTTAGGTGATAATTCATGTTTACCTTAAACCAAGCGTGTGTGTGTGTGTGTGTGTGTGTGTGTGTGTGTCTGTAATCAGTATTAGTGAGAGATGGTGGGTCACCAGCAAGATGGCAACACTTAATATGGGGGCAGACATATTGACCCCCTGATCTATCCCTTTTCAAAAGAAATGTCTACTGGCTCCAATGGGATTCAAGGCTTCACTGGATTCACAAACCAGTTACTTGGGAACAAGCCACGGGAAGCAACCATTTAAAACAGGATATTTTGACAAATGTCTCCAAAGTCCATTATTTAGTCAAATATTTCAAATAAAAAAGCAAAGGAATAAGGAGTACACCCCTCCCCCCCCCACGATCTTCCCTAGCTGCTTATCGTCCATTACTTGGCATAGTATTTAGTATATAATGTCACCTCCAACAACAAGTGCAGCAACAGCAGCGTAACTGTTATCCTCTCATTGACAAACCCGAATGAGTTCGCCATGACATAATGCCTTGTCATGTGATGTGCAAATGAATGTTATTTTCCTTTTAACCTTTCTGACCTCTTTATAGTCTCTGCTGCTGCTGAGCCTAATTACACAGTTACATTGTAATAAAGGAGAGAAACATCTTCAGTCCATCAGGTTCAACCTCTTTTATGTGCTTTTGCACCTGCTTCAAAAAAACGTCATCAATATATACCGGTACTCAATTTAAATAAGGGGGATGCAAGTTTTATATCAAACCCCAAAAGTCCCATTCAGCACCGCGTTCAAGTAAGACATGTTCCCAGTTTAAGTGCAGAAGCTGGTGGTATGTGTAAGGATTTCCTCAAGGCTCCTCAACCTTTTGGGTAAAATGTCTGGAGAAGAAATGGACAAACTGTATCATTTTGACAAAGGGGCTTGATATCCACTAAGCTACCACCACCAAATGATTTCAAAGTGATTATATGAATACTTTGTTGAGAAATTACCACTTGTGGCTCGGCCAATAGGGAGCTGCCTATGGACATCCGATAAGTCTATCTTAGCACCTCTTTTTATAAATTTAACATTGTATTTCACTCACAGGGCCTCATTGAGGTCCAGGGCTGGATTTGCATCTCAGGAGCCTGTAAGCACAGAAAGGTGGAGCGCCCCCCCCCCCAACAAAAAAAAAGAAACATGCCCAAATGAGTTTTTACATTTTCGTTTTGGTGCAAATGAAAAATCGTTTTTAATTTTTTTTAAAAAAGTTTCTCCCTGCATCAAATCAGAGGAAGGATCAGAATCTGTTGGTTAGTTGCATTGTTTGCTTTATATGTAAAAGCGTATCTTGCCTCTGCCGCAGAACAGAGAAAAAAATACATTTTGCATTTACTTTTGTTCAGTTTTTTATTTTTACATATTACATGGTCATGTTTGTATCATTAGTCCAGACTGTCTGACCTTTCCAATGGCACTCACTTAACTCTGTGCGCTGTACAATTCAGAGATGCAGGTTCCAAAGTCTCTCCTCACTGCAGCGCCACAGTCTAGGTTGTTGATGAAACATTGTGTTGCATCATCAGCTCCACACTTGCTGGCAGTGCAGGAAATGAGAAGGTGAGTTAGTGCAGCGTCACTGTGCACTTTATAATTATAAACTGAATAATAGCGCTGCGTTAGAAAAACCAAAAGAGAACAATAATCTTTTATCTGTTACATTATTTTTACATAAATCTAACCTGGTTATATTTTTGGTATCACTGGAAAGACCATGATCTGACCTTTCCGATGATACCTCATATGTCCCTCTAACCTTCAAGGCTCCAGAGATACAGTGTCTAAATGATTGTAAAAAAAAAAAAACACCTGTAGACACATGCCTACTCTGCCCATTTATAAATCTGGCCCTGACGAGGTCAATGAATCTCTGGAAAAAAACTAGTCCTGGGAATCCAGACCTGTTTGAATCTAAAAACTGAAGAAGTCTGCATTGTTTTTTCGTTATGATTTACACCCCAAGTCCCCAATCGTTCCACCCTTCCCAGGTCACCTTAGAAAACGTTTACGTGAAAAGAAACATAACTGTAAAATAGAAACATTTAGGCTTTTTGTAAAAATTTCTTTACAAATAAAAATACACACAAACACACAAAACTGCATATCCACAAAAAAAGTTATTTTATTTTTTAGCAGTATTCACCTTCATGGAGGAGGAGGAGGAGGAGGAGGAGGAGGAGGAGAGCATACACTTTATACAGACAATATATAAACAGGGTGTACAGGATTGACAATAACTTAAGATCACTAATTAAAATAAACAAGTCCGAAAAAAAAAAAAAATCTGTGGAATTCTATGCAGATACCGATACAAAATAATTTAATCCTTTTTTTTAGCTTTTTTTTTTTTTTGGGCTGTGGAGGATTACCCCACAGGCGGGCGAGATATTGCACGTTCATTCCTCTTGTATCAGTAACGTATCCCTTATCCCACCCCCTACATTATATATAAAAAAGGTACATAAAAAAAAACAAACAATTTACAAATTGTACCATAAAAGGTTTAACCTCCATGCAGTCAGAGGACGAGCACAATGAGTTGCAAGCTTCTCTGGGTCCAAAGGGGTTAAACGAGCATTTGGACCGTTTCCTGCCCTCTCTGGCCTGGCATGATTAACCTTTCTGCCCAAAAAGTCCCATGTTCCACGAAGCTCCAGGTAACAACAGGATGTGCGAACGGCACCATCCAGACCTTTATATGAAGGGTTAAACCCGCCAGGCCTTAATCATCTTTTTATCTTTTTTTTTATTTAATATAGATATATATTTTTTTATTATCAAATAACTGTTTTATATATATATTTCAGAACAGAAATGTACATTACAAATGTGTTTTGTTCTAGCACTTCATTTGCCACAAAATACACGTAAAGTGGGCGAATCGGCAGAACGTCCTCACCCCAAACTTCTTCATTAAAAGCTGTTTTATATACATTGTTTTAAGAATGAAATTTGTTCATTAAAGATGTTTGGGTTCTTTACGGGGGGGGGCCATATATTTTACATTTCACATTAAGGAAGGACATTCTGTATCTGCGTCTGTTATATATAAATAGTGGATGTATGTATTAATGTATCGACCCCCCCTCCCCCCCCCCCCTCCTACGGGCACCCTTTGCTTTCACTGGTTGGTTTGGACCGGCCATGGATCGTCTAAGGCTCTTTTTTGCCGGAAAAAGAGACATTATTTAAAATCAGTCTCTCGGTGTCACAGGGTGGTCAATGAAGATGTTCAATTGAGGGGAGAAAAAAAGTCAGTGGTCCCCACGGTAGCCAAACACTGACTCTACATACTGAAACCAATAGAAGAGCTTGTTGTGTAATGACTTCATTGCTTTCACCAATGATGTAATAGGATGAAGGACCTATAGGTTCCTATTTAAGCGGCTGCAGTTCGATGTCATAGATACTAAGTGTTTACCAATATTACCCAGAGTGAGCAGCTGTAGATTCCCGCCCTTTGTTTCACCTCTATGCTCCCACTGATGATGTCATAGGAACAACTCACTTCTGGACTCAGACCAGTGATGTCAGAGAGGTAGATACTTCTAGGTTTAACCCTGTGATGTCATAAAGATGTAATTTCTTGATCGCTCACTGGTGACGCTCCAAATACACGTTATTCATAAAACTCTAAACATTCCGCCACCTTGGATACAATGTATAAACATTGGTTTGATGGAGCGAAGCAGGCGAGGTGGGATAGAACCAGCTGCGGGGTTTTTTTAGGGGGAAATAAATCTATTAATCTAACGATTTCTTCATTTGAAATGTCGGGAGGAGAAGGAAAACAACCGCAGGTATCGGATTTAACGGTGTGTCCCTGTGACCACATTAAGACCTATCAGAGCCCCGAATCTAACATGGCAAGAACCAATCAGCAGGAGATGCCACTGTACCTAAAACGGACATTTCCCCCATTTTTACCAAAAAGAAACTCCATGGAAAGATACATTGTATCCCCCCCAGTCCTGGAAACAAATGCGCGCACAATGGGCCGTATTCCAAGTCAGGTGTAAACGTAGCCAGCGCTCGGTAAAACTTACCAACTCCATAGACCAGGGTTATCAAACTCCAAATCTTTCGAACTACAACTCCCATGATTCCCTTGACATCAATTGCATTAAAAGGAATTCTGGGAATTGTAGGCATCAGCATCTGGCGTGCAGGGAGTGTGAAAGACCTGTCACAGACCTCACTGACTCGTTACATTTACACCCGTTTTGGAATCCAGCCCAATGCTGCGTCTCGTTACCCGCTCGATCTCACAGCCGACCCTGACTCTGACCATGTAATCCCATGAACCTCAGCACTCGCAGACTGACACGATCGGACGCTTTGCAAAACGGGCGGAATTTGCTTTTCTTTACACACGTCACCAAATATTTAGATTTTTCGTAACAGAAACGTTTATTATTGTTTTTGTAGGTTTTATTTTGGGGAACTTCCATCGCAATTCTTTTCTTTAAAATAAACACAAACGTAAATAAAATGATAAATCCCAACACATAAATACTAGGTAGAAAGTCTTAATCCGTCTATAAGGTGCAAAACAAATGTAAGAGCGAGGCTTTCTCTCCCAATAACGAGTCACATTAATACTTAATGTTTATACACGTATTTAGGCCGCCGTGCTGAATTTCACCTTAAATACGATGGTTTTGAAATGTTACGTGATGCGCAGCTTCTCCGCGCTCAGCTTGGAGATTTATTGACGGTTATGATGTCACTCAGGGCTTGCATCACACTGAAATGTTTGACGTCATTGTGTGAAAGTCAGAAAACACCAATAGAGGCGCGGGGGGGGTAGAGGAGGGGGCAGAACCCAGGGAAAGGACCCCCATGCAAATCATTTTGGAAGTGATTAGACTTGAGTTTTCATCATGAGAATAAAAACACAAAACAAAAAAACATATAAAATGATGATGAAAAGACGACAGGAGTTCCCCAAAGAACAGACGCGCGATTTAAAGGGACAGGACGACAGGAAAGCAAATACTCTGCCTAAAACGTGAGTATTTCTAAGCTGCTTCCCCCCCCCCCAGAAAAAAAAAAAAAAACATTCCATGCATTGTTATACCGTATACATATCAAAAAGTGCAGGTTTCTTTCCAGTAGGAGGGAAACACGTCCCCTTGCCCTTCATGTCATATGTCACAGCTGACGACTGCGCAGAGACCCCCCCAAAGTGTGACGCAAGAAATCGCTCCCCGCGGGTATTCGTGAAACGCTCATATCACTTGACGCACCAAGTGGCGTAATATTTTTGAAATCGTGGAATAATTAAAAAAACATTTAATGGGGGAATTGATATTTTGTTTTCATTTATCTTAACACTTTTCCTCTTCAGGTGTTCATTTTAACCCTTTCACTACCAAGTACTAAAAAAAAAATATAAACATTTGCTTGGAATGTGTGATGCGCAAGTAATGTTTAAAATGGGGTAAAACAGTGATTTTGCACAGAGAGTTATCCTGAGATAGTAACATAGGTTGAAGAAAGAACAATGTCCATTAAGTTCAACCTTTTACATGTCCCTATGGCTTAAAAGATTTAAATAATGTAAATTTGCTCATTTTTAATATATTGGTTTATCCTTTACAGAAATATCACTGGGATGAAAGGCTGTAAACGCTAGATGGCATCCCTTATCTGGTACAAAAGTCACAGGGGGTCTGCATTATCAGCATACAGGCAGGTGCAGTAAATGTGATGCAGACAAATAATAAAATGGTCAGATCTCCTGCTTATGGGGGTTTGTAGTGATCAGAATGAGATTATTAGCAACACCTTGTATCTGTATGTGCTGCATAATGCCTGTGTATGGCAATTACAGCAACACCTTGTATCTGTATGTGCCGCATAATGCCTGTGTATGGCAATTACAGCAACTCCTTGTATCTGTATGTGCCGCATAATGCCTGTGTATGGCAATTACAGCAACACCTTGTATCTGTATGTGCCGCATAATGCCTGTGTATGGCAATTACAGCAACTCCTTGTATCTGTATGTGCCGCATAATGCCTGTGTATGGCAATTACAGCAACACCTTGTATCTGTATGTGCCGCATAATGCCTGTGTATGGCAATTACAGTAACACCTTGTATCTGTATGTGCTGCATAATGCCTGTGTATGGCAAATACAGCAACACCTTGTATCTGTACTGTACAGGGATTTA
This sequence comes from Leptobrachium leishanense, assembly GCA_009667805.1. NCBI lineage: Eukaryota > Metazoa > Chordata > Amphibia > Anura > Megophryidae > Leptobrachium > Leptobrachium leishanense. The sequence goes on along the minus strand of CM019070.1, from coordinate 162,368,386 downwards.
CACTCATTATAACCCACTGAATCTTATCCCTGTACAGCACTGAGTGACCCCACAGCTCTCCCTGCATTCTGACAAATCCCTGGCTGCTGGAATGCTGCAGTAAGGTTTGTTGCACTTTTGACCTCACAATGTTATTTCGTCACAGGGGGGCACCTTAAGCTTGCATTAAAAAGGATATTGAAAATAAAGGATTATATGCTAATTTTTGGTTGTCAATGTATTGCAATGCAACACAGAGTATAGACATTTTTGGTAGTGAAAGGGTTAAGAAAAAAATCTGGGTTGTGTGTGCAATGTCAGAAAACATGGCCAAATAAAATTGTGATGCGAAGCAAAACGTTTAAATAAAATCTGAAGCCTTCCCGCAGCTTTTTTTTTAGTTTTTCTTTGTTGATTAAAAATAAAGTTTGAAAAATCTAAAATTAATTCACTGTTAACACTGTGGCAGTCGAGGGGTTAAAAGCCGGTCAGCGACACGGCCGTCCCGTGCGAGGAGTGGAGATCTCGAAAGCCAAGAAAGAAAAAAATAAAAGAGGTGGAGCAGATGAATCCACAGGCCGAGACTGGGGGGGGGGGGTTTGGACGGAACATAAAATCTGGTGCAAAAAATAAAATAGGTATTTTTCCATTTGTTTTTTTTAAACCTTCAATTCCGTTTGTATAAAAAAAAACCACAGACAAAACAAAGTCGTCTTTCTGAAAGGAGTCCGCGCCGTGTAATCCAGCATCCGGTCCTTTTGTTTCTTTTTTAACCCACGAGAGAGAGAATATATTTTACAATATTCACAGTAATGAAAAGAAAAATTCACGCGTCCAATTTTTTTTGTATTTTTACAGTCACTGCAATTTGGTCAATGGCGAAGAACCTGTACGTGCCAGAGGGGAGAGGAGGGAAGCAAAGTGCCTGCCTCATCCCACCCAAAAAAAAAAAATGTCCAGCGCTGAGGTGAAGCTGAATCAAGGTGCAAAGCAGTTGCCTATGGTCTCGGAGGAGCCTGGGTACCGACCCGAGCAGCTCCATCTCACTGTAGCATCGTCTGTTCAGCAAACTGGGGGTTTAGAGGTTAGGGTTCTTGTTTACCCCATGGCGGTCACCATGCTGGATGGATGTGGATGATGCCCAAAGGAGAGGCTGGAGGAGGGATGGATGGGGGTCGGTGTCTGCAGTATGTGACCCGAGTGGCTGAAATGACTGAGATGGCCCATAGGCGCCATGTGACTGGCCAGGGCAGCCGCACTGAAAGGAGACGACTTCTCCTGCATGCACTTGGAAAGTTCCTCAAAACACTCCGAGCCTTTCTTGTTTTTCTTGGACTTGTTTGACATTTTCCTATTTCTGGTCTGAATTCCTTCCTTTTTCATGGTCAGGGGCCGGTTCACCTGCAACAAAAAAAAAAAAAAACGCAAGAACGTCAACCCCCTGGTAATTTAAAACATATATCTGCTCCCGGGCCCATTCGTAAGATACGGTGACCCGAAATCTAGAAGTGAGCCCCCCCCCCAATAAATAAATAATTCAGACGCACAGACATTCACACGATTTCTCCTGATCGTTCTTCGTTGCGTCTGTGATACAGATATTAAATGGGGATTTCTGGGACGGAAATCACTAATTCTCTTAAAGTTACAATCACTTGGTTTAAAATGTTGAGTTATTATGGGTTTTGGGGTTTTTCCTTGTTCCTTTATGCAAAACACTTTAACAGCAACAAAGAAAAATCTAAATTTGAAAAACCAAACAGTGTAATTATTTTTTTGGATTATGATTAATGTGTGATTTGGAAACCGCGTCTGTCCGACATTGAAATTCCCATCTAGGATGTGGGCGGGATCAATCAGGAGGGAGGGGCCTGGCATTTTCTTACAGTAGGTACAACTGACCAGCACTTTATATATGCAGGGCGCAAAATTTCCACTCGCCTACTCACATTTGGCGAGTGGAAATTAAGTGAGGGCGAGTGGAAATGCACACACAGGCAACACAATAAATTATTTTGTGCTGTGTATTCTGGCAGTGCCAACCATGCAGCTCCCCTTACCCAGGCTGCAGGTTGGCAGGGATCAGCTGCCTAACCTGACCAAGCTTGTCTGTCACTGGCAGGGGGTGGAGAGGAGCTTCCCTGCCTCCTCACTCTGCTCACTGGGGTCTGGTGTCTGGGTATACATGTATCTGGGGTCTGGGTATACATGTATCTGGTATACATGTATCTGGGGTCTGGGTATACATGTATCTGGGGTCTGGTGTCTGGGTATACATGTATCTGGGTATACATGTATCTGGGGTCTGGTGTCTGGGTATACATGTATCTGGGGTCTGGTGTCTGGGTATACATGTATCTGGGGTCTGGTGTCTGGGTATACATGTATCTGGGGTCTGGTGTCTGGGTATACATGTATCTGGGGTCTGGTGTCTGGGTATACATGTATCTGGGGTCTGGTGTCTGGGTATACATGTATCTGGGGTCTGGTGTCTGGGTATACATGTATCTGGTGTCTGGGTCAGGGCCGGATTAACGTAGGGGCGGATGGAGCGGCCGCTCCAGGCCCCTTCCTGTAAATAGGCCCACAGCCAGAGATTTTTTCTTCCTATATGCACCCGGCACCAGGCTTCGCTCTCAAACCGGCCCCACTTAAGCCTGCCTCTCTGCTCTGGCTCTGCCCACCATGAAGCCCCCTCTCCTTTGGCGTGCACATGGGGGGGTGCTGCATGATCCAGGCACTCCCTAATGCCGCCCATTATGTAAAATAACCGCTCCCCTAGTGAGCTTGGAGCGGCTGCCTCCCCTTCCTGGTGAGTCGTGCTGCAGGACACCGGAAGAGGAAACAGCTCATCTGAGCTCAGAATCATGTGCTGCCTCGTGCCGCTGCTCCCCCTGCCTGCTGTGAGTGAGGAGGATGTGCAACCAGCCCCAGCTCGGCAGGATAGAGACCCCCATCCCACCTGGCCAGGAGGAGGTGAGAGAGATACTGTCTGCTCCTCTCCCCTGCACTACATGACCCCCTCTCCATCCAGCTGAACTAGTGACCCCTCCTGTGTATACCCCAGGGTCTGTCCAGCACAAGAAGCTGTGCTATGTGAGGGGGTCTCCCTGTCCAGGACTAAACCCTGCTGTGAAGGAGAAGCTAGTTTTTAACCCTTGCAGCCGGGACCTGTATGCTTTGCACCAGGCTGACAGATCATAAGACCTTTGGAGCAGCAGGAGCCATGGCATAAAAGCACATCTGAGATACACTGTAATGTGTTGCTCAGATTCCTGGTCCTGCAGGGGTTAAAAACTAGCTTCTTCCCAAAAAGGTCTACTCCTTGACAGGGAGACCCTTCACCCCCTCACAAAGTACAGCTTCTTGTGCTGGACAGACCCCGAGTATATAGATTATAAAAACAAATCTATATTTATATCTATATATTAAAATACAATTAAATATATTATGTAATCAATTTAATAATATTTAAATAGTAGGTTTTTAAAATGATTTTATATAGAACTTAATAATAATAAAATTAAATATTTTTGTGGGGGGGGGGGGTTTCAGTAGAGTCTGTGCTACGCTCATACACACCGTACATTTCCGTGAGTTTTTATTGCTGTGGAGCTCTGTGATACAGTAATTGCAGTGTGTATGAGTGTATCACAGAGCTCCACAGCAATAAAACTCACAGTAATGGTGTGTATGAGCATATCCTACGGCTCCACAGCAATAAAATTCACAGTAATGTGCAATGTGTAGGAGTGTGAGTTTTATTGCTGTGAAGCTGATATGCTCATACACACTGCACTTTACTGAGTTTTATTGCTGTGGAGCCGTAGGATATGCTCATACACACCAATCATTACTGTGAGTTTTATTGCTGCGGTATATGCTCATACACATTGTACATTACCGTGAGTTTTATTGTAGTAGATTCTGTGATACGCTCATACACACCGCACATTACTGTGAGTTTTATTGCTGTGGAACTGTGGGATACACTCATACACACCTCTCATTACAGCAATTCATTTTGTTTATATAAAAAGGCCCACCAAAATACTCGGCCCCAGGCCTATGATACTCTTAATCCGGCCCTGGTCTGGGTATACATGTATCTGGGGTCTGGGTATACATGTATCTGGGTATACATGTATCTGGGGTCTGGGTATACATGTATCTGGGGTCTGGGTATACATGTTATTTTTGTAACTTTATTCTAAATAAAACCTTTAACAGTGTAATTTCATTAGATTAGGGGTGTGTTTTTGGGCAGAGTTAAAGGCTGGGTAGGGGTTAGGTGGAGCAACTTGTGGCGAGTAACTCTTATGGCCTGGTTAGTAGCTTGGGACTTGAAATTTTGAGCCCTGTATATGTATTTATTTAGGTTTAAGATTACTGTATTTTGTTTCCTTTTCATGATATGAGGCTTACTGTGTTACACATGATCGTCCAATAGGATTGACTGATTCTGGAGCAGATGTAGATTTCATGTATCCGATATTATCGGTTTAAAAGATCTGATTTTTTACACAAATAATAATTTTTTTGTAAAATCTCCCAAGGCCCGTGGTGTGAAAAAAAGTCCATATGTAAACAGACATCATTTTATAAAATTATTAAGTCAAAATATGTATAAATAGATGGAGTCCAAAAACGTTCTAAGATTTTGCTTTTATAGTCTGTAACTAATGTTCAAAGCGTGGACATAGTTATAGTTACCTAGGCTGAAAATCAACATGCGTCCATTGGGTTCAGCCTTTCACACATCACCTACTGCTGTTGATCCAAAAGAAGCAAAAAGCCCAGTCTGAAGCGCTCGCCAATATGCAACACATTGCTTTATTGTAACATGGTGAAAGGACAAAGAGTCAGTAACAAACCACTGCTGCTTTTTGACCTGAAATACGGATGACGTGTGTGCATTTTTGGGGCTTTCCTTGTGGGTGAGAGGGCGGCCATGCTGTGTCGCAGGGGTCTGGCCTCTGACGGAAGGACATGCAAGGTCAATTCACAAAGCACACGAAGCCAAGCGGTCGCATTGGAAACCCAGTGATTGCAGCAAGGCTGTGCGACAGCTATGAATGCTCAATTCTGATCACACAGGGACCCAACCAACCGATAGGAATACAAAGGGGTTTCACGCACGCCACGCCGACACATTGTATCTGGATGGGGGCTGAAGCCATGCAATCTGTTGCTGAGCCTCGTCTACAGGTCTCATCGCGTACGGACGTTCGCACACATTCCTTATTTTAGGGACTTGATTTTGTTTTTCCAAAAAACAATTACGCCCCAATCTCATATTTATTTTCTGGGTTAATCTGTATATTTGTGTTTTTAATCTCTTGCATTTTATTACTTTGTGTTTCTGTAACAATTCAATGTTATTGAATCCAGGACAAACTGAAACCAGAGGAATCTCAATGTGTCCGTCCTGGGAAACCAGAGAATCTCAATGTGTCCGTCCTGGAAAAATACTTTATAAGTGTAGACTGGGATCTAGCAGGTTGAATGTACGGGCAATTTTACCAAGCAGGCACACCCGTCTACGCCGCCTATGGGCGCCCAACATCAGTCACTTACATTGTGCAGCTTGTAGTACAGGCCGCATGCGTTGCACACCGGGTCCCCGTTGGCGTTGCGCCTCCATAACGTGGTAGTGGTAGTCTGGCAATTTGCGCAACAAGTTCCTGCCCTGCGCGCTGCTGACTGCGAAAAAATGAATTTAATGTTAATAGAGAGCAGTGATTGCAAAGATAATAAAGAAGTTTGGAATAAAACCTAGAAATAAACTACTAAAAAAAAAAAACAGTGGCAAATTAACATAAATCCACAATCCTCTCTGCTTGTGCTAAAATGTATTTTATTAAAACCTCCCAGAGCGTCACAAGTCACATGACTTGGGCTTTTTCTTATTTTTGTCCTAAATGCTTCAAAGTGTTAATGCTCTGTATGAAAACTTGCCCAAATACTCAGACCTCTGGGAATGATTTCCAGTCTTGAAAGTTAATTAAGTATTTAGAAAAAAACATAATAAAAAAAACAGACTTGAGAGAATCTTATTGGAACACAATGAGTCAGAGGAATCCTATGAGGAACCCTGCATGACTTTCATGGAGTGGGAAAAGAGGGGGTCCTCATTGTTTCCTGCTCCAAAGGGTTAATAAAACAGTATTACTATTTATTTTGCCCTTTCTCTCCCCCCCCCCCTTTGCGTTAGACTTTCCAAGAAAACACAGCCCTGTTTAATAGAAAATAAAGCATAACACACAGAATGTATATTATAACATGTATTTATTTTTCTTGCCCTGTGCTTCAGTGTTTGCAGGGGATGGGAGCTCAGAGCTGCCTGCCTCCCCCCTGGGGTAAACTCTGGGGTTTTAATGCAAGGAAACAGAGATACAAAGTTTCCTTATCAGCCCTGAACAGATATCCGGATAGGAAGCAAAGGAGCATGAGCTCACATGGGGCCATTTACAACAAAGAGAAAATTAAAAAAAAAAGCCCTAAACACAAACTCTAGGTGACTCCATGGAAAATGAATAGCTTGTAAAAAATGCTGCAGATTGTCTGAGAGGGAGAGGGGGGCTGCCAGGCTGTACAGGGCTCCACACAGGCACAGGGTGTTCCCCTGATTTATGGGACGATAAGAAGGTGCTGCTGGGCTGAGACTCACACAGGGGTGAGTCAGTCTGGGCACTGGGTGGGTACTGTTACCTCCTGCCCTCCTAGAAGGGTACCCCCCCCCCAGCTCTTGTTTACTTGCTGCATTCAGGCTCGGTTTTATTTTGGTTCTGTTTGTTTACAGAAACACGTGGATACTTTGTAATTCTCTTCACATTACACAGAGTGTAGGAAGAGTCTGGGCTGGGAGTCATTTTCTCTGTATACACACAGTTCCAAGAGACAAAAACAAAAAGTTTGCTAAATAATCTAGGAAAGAAAACTAAATATATACCAGTAATATTTTTATTGTGATATTTTGGATGGTGAATGCATTGAGGGGAGATGGAATCATTACACAGCAGTAAACAAATCTGTACAATAAAACACGAGGTGCCACAATTGGCTACATTATATAGTAAGATTTAATACCATATAAACGCAAACACACAGTTCCATGTGGCAAAAACCCATGAAAATTAAAAAAATATTATATTTTATATCTATATATTAATTGTATAGAAATTAGACATATTTAATGGTTGATCTATAATTATAAAATATTACTGCATATATTTTACACAATGTATTATTTTATTATCTCTCTATCATAAGTTTTTTTTTAGAATTCTCATAAATATATGCATACATTGTTCCATGGGACAAATGACATGAAATTATTTAAAAACTATAAAAAAGAAAACATAAGAATGTAATAAATTTATAGAATATATACAGTAATAAATATTAGATTATGTTAGAATGAGCACAGTGATACCTTTTTATTGGACTAATAATATGACAGGTGTTAAGGGTCTCCCCCTCCTCAGACTTAACACTGATCTGGCAGAAGAGAGTCTATATATACACACTGACCTGCAGGAAGGAGACCCTGCAATACTCGGATTATTTATAAATACCTGTGTGTGTTTAGAATGAGCTTTGATGTCTAATTGATACATATATCCAGTTCTGTCCAATGTGAAGAATTCTCACTGAGGGTGGGGAGTAGTTTATCCCCTTCAGGGCAATAAACAAATTGGGAGTTTTGGAAAGGAATTCCCCCCAGGGGACACCTGCCCCCTCTGTGGCCCCGGGTTTAGGTGCAGCGAGGAGACAGTCCGGGTTGGGTTCATTTTATTTTCCTCCCCCCCCAGACGCCAGAGTAACTGTAAAGATCTGGGGGGGCAACATGTGGAAACTGGCCCTGGCACCAGCCCACTCCCAGAGCCCCCCACCCCAATATAAAAACCCGTATGTATGTGGGGGGGACAAACCCTGGACTATTCTGTAAAATACAAGAATTCTGCAAAGACACAAAGTATCAATTTGCAACAAAAGTAAAATAAAATAATTTTTGTTCAATAACTATATATTAACATTATCTGGCAGGATCAGAGTATGATGGGGGAGGGGCGAGCAGAATGACAGCTTTTAGGGTGCATTAAACCAGACAGTTAACCCTTTGGAAGCCACTTCTGACAGATGACAGGTTACAATGTGACGTTAGTGCAGAGCTTGACAGACCCAGGGGCTCCAGCCGCCCCCCCCCCCCCCATCACCTCTGGGCTCCTAAACCTATACATCACCCACTGCTTGGCTCCTAAAGAAGGGGTTGGGTTATTGTGCTGGCTCCTATCAGCTTCAACTTTGTGAACCCCTACATTACTGCAATAGATCGATTGTAAGCTCCTATGATCAGGGCCCTCTACACCTGTTTCCACCATATGTCCACTTATCTCGTTCCCTTTGGTTACAGTAAAGCGCTACGGAAACTGTTGGCGCTATATAAATGACAACAACTACATAACTTAGTGAACCCACATGTTACATCTCCCCTGTGTCAGTGTGTGAGAATATATTTGAGGCAAATAGATAATTAATCCAGATTTTAGGAGCCCTGGGTGCCCTCCAGCACAGCCATCACCCCCACCCCCCCCCTCTGAATGCGCCCCCCAGCGCAGACCCCCGGGTGTAGCAGACACCTACCAGTCTCCTTTTGGGTTTGATCAGAGGTCTGTTCTGACCATTCATTTTGTGATAGAGCCCACAGGCGTTACACAGGTAATGCCCAGTCCCATCTCTTCGCCATAAGGGGGTCGCAGTTGCTCCACAGTTAACACATTCTCTCCCTTCTAAATGGAAACACGAAGAAACCGGATTTCTTTCTTTAAAAACAAATTCACAATATTTTTGCACTGTCCTTCAGACCAAAAACATCACATAATAATATCAGCACCCCTCCCCCCCCCCCCCCCCCCCAAAAAACATACAAGATATATTCAATAATATGCAGGAAAAAAATTATACAGAAATATATACATTTTGATGAATATGCAGGAAAAAGGCAACACAGAAATAAAGAAGAGATAAAAAGATAAGGAAGGGAAATTAGAATTTATTATTTTCAAAGTATGTTACCAGGAAGGATACATTGAGATTTCTCGTCTTAAAGTATGTCCTGGGTAATTTAGCACTTTGTAAGAATGATCTCTCACCGACACATTTTTTAAATAAATAAATCACTGGTTTAGAAGGAAAGTAAATTTATTTTATGGAAAATTTTAAATAAGGATAAAATGTTAAACTTGTGAGTTCATTATAAATGGTGAGGGTCCCTGCATAGAGACCCCCAGCATCCCCTCATCTCAAGAGCAGCTCTGTTATTTGGTTTTTTTCTTGGTTCAGGTTAAAATGCTAATTTAATAATATTTTATACGTTGTTTTTACTTCTTGTCAGGATTTGGTAAACACTGTCAATCGTTAAGAAAAAGGGGGTGAAAGGGGGTGACTGGGGATCATTTTCCTGCTTCTCTTCTAATTCTCTCAGCAGAATTGATCAACACTCAGTTTCCAGGGCACTAGGATTTCTCTTTTTTCATAAATGTCCTTTTCTGGTAGTATTACATCGTTTCCAGTGAACTTTCCTATGATTTTTGGGTCAATTTAAATTTTAATTAATCCTGCAAAAAAACCAATAAAAATGATTCCAGTCCACTTTCCTATTTTTTTGTAATAATTGTCCCTTTTTGGCAGGATTAATTAATACTCCCTTTCTTGTGTTTTTTTCCCCCCACAATTGCCTTTTATTGACAGAATTAATTAATATTTACGTTCCAGAGCACTTTAATTTTTTTGGTAATGGTCTTTTTTAGTATTAAATCATTATTGTTTCCAGTAAACAATCCTATGATTTTTGGGGCAATAACGATACTTTTTGTGGCAGGATTAGCTAACATTTACTTTCCTGTGTATTCGATGGGTTTTTTGTTTGTTATGTTTTTTAATTATTGTCCTTTCCACAGAATTAATATATACTTTTCAGTGCATTTCCCTTTGATTTTTTGGGGTAATAATCCTGACAAAATGTATGGTTAACTAATGTTTACCTTCCAGTGTATTCAATGTTTATTTTTAATAATTGCCCTTTTGACAGGATTAATTAATATTTACTTTCCAGTGCACATTTCTAGGATTTTTTTTGGGTTAATAATCGTCCATGTTTGAATATTAATTAATCCGGACAGTTTCCAGATCACATTCCTAGGATTTTTTTGGTTATAATTGTCTTTTTAGCAGGATTAATAAATACTCAGTTTCCAGTGCACGTTTTAATTTATTTTTGTTAGGTTTCACCTCGGTTTGTTGCCCCTTTGGGGTGTTGCAGAGCTGGTGTAAAGGCTGCAGGTACTGAGAGGAGGCTGGAGTGAATTACCTGTGTTTATGTTCATTTTGCAGCATATCTCTCTAAGTGGGTTATAACTCGCAGGGTGGAACATTAAAGACAAGGACATTTTAGGGCCAATAAAACCTGAATCTCTGTAAGTGAAACATAATTAAAATAACTGAGGCAAAGGAAAGCTGCAGAAAACCCCAAAGTAAAGGAGGATGGACTTTAAACAGCTTTCTCTTTGTTTACTGATACTTTCGATTTATTTATTCTTCTCTTTTTAGTCTTATTTTTCCTTATTCTCCTCAGATATTTATGTCCTGGGGTTTTTTGGGTGACAGATTTCTTTAAGGGAGAAGCCCCCCCCCCCATGCTTTCTGTGACTAAACTTCTATCAGATACATGTATCCAGGATTAGAAGCAGCAAATAAATTACAATATTTATATAGGAGAGAAAAAGCAAAGGGTTTACTAAAATAATATCAGGAGACACGGAAACAGATAGAAGGAAGGATAAATAGAAAGAGAATAAAAGGGATAGAAGGAAGGATAAATAGAAAGAGAAGAATAAAATGGATAGAAGGAAGGATAAATAGAAAGAAGAATAAAAGGGATAGAAGGAAGGATAAATAGAAAGAGAATAAAAGGGATAGAAGGAAGGATAAATAGAAAGAGAATAAAAGGGATAGAAGGAAGGATAAATAGAAAGAGAAGAATAAAGGGATAGAAGGAAGGATAAATAGAGAGAAGAATAAAGGGATAGAAGGAAGGATAAATAGAAATAAGAATAAAAGGGATAGAAGGAAGGATAAATAGAAATAAGAATAAAAGGGATAGAAGGAAGGATAAATAGAAAGAGAAGAATAAAGGGATAGAAGGAAGGATAAATAGAAAGAGAAGAATAAAAGGGATAGAAGGAAGGATAAATAGAAAGAGAAGAATAAAGGGATAGAAGGAAGGATAAATAGAAAGAGAAGAATAAAGGGATAGAAGGAAGGATAAATAGAAAGAGAAGAATAAAAGGGATAGAAGGAAGGATAAATAGAAAGAGAAGAATAAAGGGATAGAAGGAAGGATAAATAGAAAGAAGAATAAAAGGGATAGAAGGAAGGATAAATAGAAAGAAGAATAAAAGGGATAGAAGGAAGGATAAATAGAAAGAGAAGAATAAAAGGGATAGAAGGAAGGATAAATAGAAAGAGAAGAATAAAGGGATAGAAGGAAGGATAAATAGAAAGAAGAATAAAAGGGATAGAAGGAAGGATAAATAGAAAGAGAAGAATAAAAGGGATAGAAGGAAGGATAAATAGAGAGAAGAATAAAGGGATAGAAGGAAGGATAAATAGAGAGAAGAATAAAGGGATAGAAGGAAGGATAAATAGAGAGAAGAATAAAGGGATAGAAGGAAGGATAAATAGAAAGAGAAGAATAAAGGGATAGAAGGAAGGATATAGTTGATGGATAGACAGAATGATGGAGCTCTATACACAGAGAAACACATATGAAATGGGACATAATATAATCACGTTGGGCCTGTAACTGTAAGTGCCCCCCCCCCCATTATACAATACAGGGATTGTAATTCCCCCATAACATACAATGTGGGGGTGGGGTCTGCCCCCCCCATACAATGTGGGGGTGGGGTCTGCCCCCCCCTGCACGCCAGGTACAATGTATTGATCCAATGTCATATTTCATCTATTATCTCAGCCCCTGCAGCTTCACTCACCCACCCGGGTCTGTGTGGTGGGGGTCATGTCATGATCTGTAATAGATCACGTGTAGCCTGCAGGGTCTGGAGCCCACCCAGAACATGCCCCTAATAACACACTCACATGCTGTAATTATACAGGAACCCTCAATCCCCCCCCCCTCAGATCAGTCCTATGCCAGCCTACAGGTGATGATCTAGTTAAAGGACCCCCACCAACCTCCCCCCCTCTCCGTATAGCAGCACCTTCTACCTGTTTACATCGATGCTACAGGTGATAATGTGTATATACTTACAGGACCCCCTCCCCTTTCTATAGTGGCCACGTTTACCCCTTTAGATTGATGCCACAGGTGCCCCGTGTTGCATTGTGGGGGGGGGGACACTGCATGGTTCTCATTAATCTGGGGTGATGCTAATTATCCTCCTATGTAAACTCTGTTAATTAGTGACAGCCCCCTGGAAGGCTCGGGCTGATAATTGGGGGGGGGGGGTTACATACAGAATATAGAGGCAGATTCAGGTTAAAGTTGTTTCTTAAAGTCAAGATCACGTGACTCTACAGGAATCCCCAAATAAAGTCCAATCTATTCAATCAGCAGCAGCAGGACTGATCCAGGTAAATCAATACAATGTATCGATCAATCAATGTCCCATTGATCTATATATTACACATTCATTTATCGATACTTTGTTCCCGATTTACTGAAAGTGGGGCTTTGTTTTTTGGCTTCCCGGGAGCTGCGGGATCAGGGGATTTTGTGGGATCAGGGGTCTAGTTTAAGGGTGCAGGGCTCAGAGAGAGGGGGGGTCTAGGGGTTTAGTTTAAGAGTGCAGGGCTCAGAGAGAGGAGGGTCTAGGGGTTTAGTTTAAGGGTGCAGGGCTCAGAGAGAGGGGGGGTCTAGGGGTTTAGTTTAAGGGTGCAGGGCTCAGAGAGAGGGGGGTCTAGGGGTTTAGTTTAAGGGTGCAGGGCTCAGAGAGAGGAGGGTCTAGGGGTTTAGTTTAAGAGTGCAGGGCTCAGAGAGAGGAGGGTCTAGGGGTTTAGTTTAAGGGTGCAGGGCTCAGAGAGAGGGGGGGTCTAGGGGTTTAGTTTAAGGGTGCAGGGCTCAGAGAGAGGGGGGTCTAGGGGTTAGTTTAAGAGTGCAGGGCTCAGAGAGGGGGGGTCTAGGGGTTTAGTTTAAGGGTGCAGGGCTCAGAGAGAGGGGGGTCTAGGGGTTTAGTTTAAGGGTGCAGGGCTCAGAGAAAGGGGGGTCTAGGGGTTTAGTTTAAGGGTGCAGGGCTCAGAGAAAGGGGGGTCTAGGGGTTAGTTTAAGAGTGCAGGGCTCAGAGAAAGGGGGGTCTAGGGGTTTAGTTAAGGGTGCAGGGCTCAGAGAGAGGAGGGTCTAGGGGTTTAGTTTAAGGTGCAGGGCTCAGAGAGAGGGGGGTCTAGGGGTTTAGTTTAAGAGTGCAGGGCTCAGAGAAAGGGGGGTCTAGGGGTTTAGTTTAAGGGTGCAGGGCTCAGAGAGAGGGGGGTCTAGGGGTTTAGTTTAAGAGGTGCAGGGCTCAGAGAGAGGGGGGTCTAGGGGTTTAGTTTAAGGTGCAGGGCTCAGAGAGAAGGGGGGTCTAGGGGTTAGTTTAAGGGTGCAGGGCTCAGAGAGAGGGGTCTAGGGGTTTAGTTTAAGGGTGCAGGGCTCAGAGAGAGGAGGGTCTAGGGGTTTAGTTTAAGAGTGCAGGGCTCAGAGAGGGGGGGTCTAGGGGTTAGTTTAAGGGTGCAGGGCTCAGAGGAGAGAGGGGTCTAGGGGTTTAGTTTAAGAGTGCAGGGCTCAGAGAGGGGGGGTCTAGGGGTTTAGTTTAAGGGTGCAGGGCTCAGAGAGAGGGGGGTCTAGGGGTTTAGTTTAAGAGTGCAGGGCTCAGAGAGAGGGGGGTCTAGGGGTTTAGTTTAAGGGTGCAGGGCTCAGAGGGGGTCTAGGGGTTTAGTTTAAGAGTGCAGGGCTCAGAGAGAGGGGGTCTAGGGGTTTAGTTTAAGAGTGCAGGGCTCAGAGAGGGGGGGTCTAGGGGTTTAGTTTAAGGGTGCAGGGCTCAGAGAAAGGGGGGTCTAGGGGTTTAGTTTAAGAGTGCAGGGCTCAGAGAGAGGGGGGGCTAGTTTAAGGCTGTAGGGACCTAGGTATTACTATAGGGGTGCAAGGGTCTAGGCTATGGGTGCTCTGTAGGACTTTTGGGGACCAGGGGGTTAGTTTTGAGGTGCAGGGGCCCCAGATTTCTCCCTCATTGCTGGCAACACGTGCAGGTCTCTAAGAGGCCCCTTTGGGGCCACATGACATATTACTCTTGCTCCTCTGTTTGGGGGTGCAGAGGATTAGTGTTGGGGTGCAGGGGCCCTGGTTCCTCCCTCACTGATGCCCACACCCGCAGGTCTCTCTAAGGGGCCCCTAGGGGCCACATGACACATTTGCAATGGATTCTCACCTGAGCAGGACCGGCTCTTGCTCCTCTGTTTGGGGGTGAAGCTGGAGGCCGGGCCCCCCAGGAGGCTGCCCGGGTGGAAGAGGCCGCTGCTGTAGTCGTGCGCCGCGGGCACATAGGAGGGGTAGGTGGGGATGGGGTGGTGAGTGGAGCCCTGGCCCCCCATTGATGCCAGGCCGCTCCGCAGGGGGCTGCCCCCCTCCATCTTCATGCTCTCCGATAGGGCCACATGGTACTTGATGCTGTCCTTGTCCTCCCTGGAGGCCGGAGAAGCAGCGCTGCCCGGGTCCGGGGACACGTCCTTTGGGGGGGTCGGGGGGAAGCCGAACAGGTGCTGGCTGGGGTGCGACGAGACCGGGCCCCCCGAGGAGCCTCCGCCCGGGTACAGGGAGCCCCCGGTGGCCGCAGGGTGCAGCGGGCCCTTAGCGAAGGGGTTGACCGTCCAGGGGTTGTGGTGGTGGGCGGCGGATAGCGCTGACTTCCCGCTCTCCAGCCAGGGCAGCCCGGGGCTGTGCAGGAGGTGAGGCCGACACATCTGACTCCCGGCGGCCAAGCGAGCTGCGGACAGACAGGCGGACAGGCGTTACAACCCGGCGGACAGACAGGCGGACAGGCGTTACAACCCGGCGGACAGACAGGCGGACAGGCGTTACAACCCGGCGGACAGACAGGCGGACAGGCGTTACAACCCGGCGGACAGACAGACGGACAGGCGTTACAACCCGGCGGACAGACAGGCGGACAGGCGTTACAACCCGGCGGACAGACACATATTTATGTATCATCACCCCGGCGGCCAATCAGGACAAACAGACAATAACAGCGCGAGGCCTCGGTCAGTCAATAACTACAACATCTAAAATCCCTCTATAGAGCACGCGGAGCCGCCAGACCGGGGGACAGACACACGGACAGACACACGGACAGACACACGGACAGACACACGGAGACGGACACACAGACACACAGAGACAGACACACGGACAGACACACGGACAGACACACGGACAGACACACGGAGACGGACACACAGACACACAGAGACAGACACACGGACAGACACACGGACAGACAGAGACAGACACACAGACAGACACACAGACAGACACACGGACAGACACACGGACAGACACACGGACAGACACACGGACAGACACACAGACAGACACACGGACAGAGACAGACACACGGACAGACGGACAGACAGACGGACAGACACACGGACAGACACACGGACAGAGACAGACACACAGACAGACACACGGACAGACGGACAGACAGACGGACAGACACACGGACAGACACACGGACAGACAGAGACAGACACACAGAGACAGACACACGGACAGACAGAGACGGACACACAGAGACAGACACACGGACAGACAGACACACACAAGCCGCGTGTTACGATATACACAAAGAGCGGAGCAGAGGAATAAATCTCATATCGGTAAATATAGATACAATAATAATTAGGAATCCCTTTAGATTATCTCCATTTAACACATATATATTATTACAGGGCTGGGTGATATATGCAGCACATTAAATAATGTGTATAAGGAACACCGGATTATACCGAATAATACGAACACACCGGATTATACCGAATAATACGAACACACCGGATTATACCGAATAATACGAACACACCGGATTATACCGAATGATACGAACACACCGGATTATACCGAATAATACGAACACACCGGATTATACCGAATAATACGAACACACCGGATTATACCGAATGATAACCCGCAAACAGAAGTGATCACATTCTGACACCACAGCAGCTTCACACGGTGTTATGGTATAAATTCACATAATATCGTCCCATCAGAAATTAAACTCCGAAATTTCACCGAATTTATTTGTTAGAAATGCTGGCAAGCAGAGGGTTACACGGGGATATAGAGGAGTCTGAATATTCTGTGGATATACGATATATGTCATTTCATATACAGGAGATTAAATGGGGTGTCTAGATTGTATACAGAGATATCACATGGAATTCCGATACATATACATACACTGCAATATAATAACGGAGCCATGTAATATATGTATTATATACAGACACATAACAGTAATATCTTTATATACAAATGACACTGTTATATTTATTTTATACAGAGATACTTCATGGCAAGGTATTATTCTATATCACTTTATAAAGAAATCTTCTACATTAGAGTTAATAAAAAGGCACTGTATTATATCATATATCCTTATTTTATTCAGATATTTTATTTATTTATAAAAGGATTTTACCAGGAAGGTATATTACAAGGCATGCGGTTATATATAGCTTTATATTATATATACACATTACATGGCATGGTGATTTTTTTGGATTTGTATTTTCAATGTTACACCACAATGTTATTTTATATACATATAAAAAATATGAGAGATCTGACTTTGCATGGTATATTATCCTTATAAATCAGATATTACATGGCAAGTGTTATACTCTATAGAGAGGTTAGAGGCATGGTGTGATATTATACAGAGATATTACATGGCATAGTGTTATACTCTATAGAGAGGTTAGAGGCATGGTGTGATATTATACAGAGATATTACATGGCATGGTGTTATACTCTATAGAGAGGTTAGAGGCATGGTGTGATATTATACAGAGATATTACATGGCATGGTGTTATACTCTATAGAGAGGTTAGAGGCATGGTGTGATATTATACAGAGATATTACATGGCAAGGTGTTATACTCTATAGAGAGGTTAGAGGCATGGTGTGATATTATACAGAGATATTACATGGCATAGTGTTATACTCTATAGAGAGGTTAGAGGCATGGTGTGATATTATACAGAGATATTACATGGCATTGTGTTATACTCTATAGAGAGGTTAGAGGCATGGTGTGATATTATACAGAGATATTACATGGCATGGTGTTATACTCTATAGAGAGGTTAGAGGCATGGTGTGATATTATACAGAGATATTACATGGCATAGTGTTATACTCTATAGAGAGGTTAGAGGCATGGTGTGATATTATACAGAGATATTACACGGTGCTAGTTTCAGATTTTTATTCATTTTATACAGAGATGTCACATGACACTGTATTATATATTGCGTGTAGGGAGGATTAGATTGATATATGGATATGTATAAATTACCCAGATACATTAAAAAGCACAGGGTGTGAAGGGATTTTCCATTAAATCTGTTTAAAGAGCTATATGCAAAGTATGTGCCGTTATACAGAGGTAAGAGGATCCCAGCCTCTATACAGAGAGTTATACATCCCTTATAAACAATATACTGTATATACAGACTTTATATGGCTCTTAAAATAGAAGAATTATCTCCGTGTTACAATAATCGAAATGAGGAATATTAAATGATACCTGTATCGATTTGTATCAATTTCTGATCGATCAATTTGTAACAATGTATCACACAACATGACAGTAACACAGAGGCATGATGGGATTGTGTGACCAATAAATAAAGCGAATTCCCTGCAATATATATTTATTACAACAGGCACCGAACACATTATTAATGTTATATATTATTATCCGAGAGTTTGGGGAGATTTTAGATTTTATGCCTGAGGTTTCTGTAAATTAAGGATTTAGGAATTCGTTTTTTAAATATCGGGGGGGGGGGATTAAACATTCTCTGATAAAACCAAACATGAACAAACAGCCATTATTATTATTATCGTCATCATTTATATAGCGCCAACAGTTTCCGCAGCGATAACCTGACAGATATATAGGGACATGTGTTAATGAGGAGAAATCTGATAAAACGAATTCATTCTGATAATCCTGAAAAAAAAAACAACTAAACCGAAAACGGATTTCCAGGAGGAACTTCAGGCGGTTTGTTTATATAGGGTGAGAATCTGTAAATCCGGGCGTCACACTTAATATACTATTCAAAATAACCCCCAAATCTAACACCCCCCCCCCCAGCAATGAGAAACCCCCGTGATCGTGGATGATAAATAAATAGAAGCCACTGAGGAGGAAAAAGGAAGCTGAGCCCTGGCTGGAAGGAAGTAAAGAAATTCTCTGGAATTAGGAAATAGAAACTTTAAAGTGGGGAATGAGGAGCAGAAGCCCCCGAGGAGCTGAGGTGAGGGGAGAGGGGGCTGCAGAGAAGCCCCCCCAAACCAGAGGGAGAGTCATTTCCTAATTCTGGGTATGTCACCCCTCCCTTATTATGTTTACATCTATTTCAGGGGTTCCCCTTTACACTTCCTTATTTTAGGGGTGAAGGAACGAGCACTTATTGACACTTTCTCTTTATTAATATTTAGAGAGAATTAGCACAATAATATTCTAGAATTTATGCAGAAATCTGTATTGTTACATTATTATCATTACATAATAATATCACACAATAATTAATTATTATTAAGAATGTAGCAGTTACTGGTTTGAAAGAATCTTTCAGCCTGTATGTTCTTTGTCAGCTTTCTATAAGCACAGAAAGGGTTAAACATTCTGTATAAAGTCCTTTTAATGTGGTCGTTATGTCATCAATAGATCGATATTATAGTAACATATAGCAATGACAATAGGTCACTGAGTCTATACCCTGTGGCCGGCACATAAGGGTTAACACACACACACTAACAGTGAGAATAGCACAGAAAGGGTTAAACACTCCATAATCAAACTCACAGGGGGCATGTATAGGTTTGTGGGGTGAAGGGCTCACCGTGTGCCTGGCACAGAAAGGGTTAAAGGCTACTTAAGGCACACACTGTGCATATAGGGTTTGTGGGGTGAGGGTCTTACCGTGTGCCTGGCTGTAGGACACCCTGGCCCTGGCATGGGCAGTGTTGGTGTAGTATGGGTTCCCCTGGGAGTCCAGGTGGTTGAAGAATACATCCACTTCATCAGGGGGCAAGAGCTGGGCAGGCTCCATGTAATTGTGTGCCAGTCCTGGGTGGTGAGAGTCCGGGTGCTGCCCATTCAGCACAGCATGGTGTGCCATCCATCTGGGCTGGTCTGCAGCCACTTCCATCCTCTCAACGTGACTTGTGCCAACCTGTGCCAACTGGCAGAGTCTTCCTTGGTGCTCAGAGTCTGCCTGGGGGAAGGTGATCAAGTCCCTTTAAATCCGGAGTCTGAGTGTGACAGCAGCTCCTGGGGGAGGGGAGACAATGACACCTCATTACGGAGAAAATCATCCAGTGTCCCCCAATACCCGCACAGTGACCCCAATATACCCACAGCACCCGCAAAGTACCCTCAAGAGCTGCAATGCCCCCCAAACCCGCACGGGAATCCCACGGTGTCCCCAATAGCATCAATGTACAACCAGTACCCCCACAGTCACCCCAGTACCCGCACAGTGAGTAGTGAGACCCCCTCCCCATGCATGGCACAGATTGTTCCTATCAGGGACCCCAAAATACCCCCCCCCCCAGCTTTGGGCCGGTGCAGGTTGTGTTTTTGCAGGCGGAGAATACAATGTATCAGGAACCCGCTAACATTTCCTAAACCTCAGGCTGTGCAATAAAAACAAATCGCCTGAACAGAGCGCGACCCCCCCCCGCAGCCTCCGCGACCCCCCCCCAGCCTCCGCGACCCCCCCCCCGCAGCCTCCGCGACCCCCCCCAGCCTCCGCGACCCCCCCCCCCCCCGCAGCCTCCGCGACCCCCCCCCCGCAGCCCCCGCGACCCCCCCCCCGCAGCCCCCCAGTACTTTACATGTTCCCTCTGATCAGACCTAATGGAAACTACAAGCTGCTCAGATCCCAGAGACAATGGGGGGGGGGGCTCAGTGTACCCCAAGGAATCACGGGTTCTCTTACAGGACGTTAAAAGGGAAAGGAGGTGCCCAGGGTGGGAGAGAAGCGGACACGGTGCTGCCCCGGTGTAACATTGTAGCGAAGGTGGGACGTTCTCAGGACCCCCGGGGTGGGGGGGGGCGACATAGAGTCTGTCAGGACCCCCGGGGTGGGGGGCGACATAGACTCTGTCAGGACCCCCGGGGTGGGGGGCGACATAGAGTCTGTCAGGACCCCCGGGGTGGGGGGCGACATAGAGTCTGTCAGGACCCCCGGGGTGGGGGACGACATAGAGTCTGTCAGGACCCCCGGGGTGGGGGGGGGCGACATAGAGTCTGTCAGGACCCCCGGGGTGGGGGGCGACATAGAGTCTGTCAGGACCCCCGGGGTGGGGGGCGACATAGAGTCTGTCAGGACCCCCGGGGAGGCTTTACTTGTAGACTTGAATGAGTAAAGGCAATGGGACAGAGGGGGGGAGGGGGCACACAGAGCAACCCCCCCATGGTCACAATGTATCCGCAGTTGGCAGGGGGTACTTACAGGACATGCAGGGCAGCAGGGTGGGCAGCAGGGTGGGCAGCAGGGTCCCTCATGCAGAGTCACAGCAGACAGTGGGAGTTTCAGATCCTGACCATCCCCACAGCATCCTATGGCAGCCCTGGCTCCAGCTGCCTCCCTGCACTAAACAGGGGCCACAGCGCCTCACTCAGCTAAGAAGCCCGGCTCAGCCAATCACAGGCCGCCGCCAGCAAGCTCAGCTCTGCCATTGGTCACTCCCCTGCCAATTCACATTCTCTTAATTCAGCCAAACGGGCCTGGGGGGGGGGTGAGGGGGGCTTCATTAGTTTCCATGTAATGGGGGGGTGAGGGGGGCTTCATTAGTTTCCATGTAATGGGGGGGGGTGAGGGGGGCTTCATTAGTTTCCATGTAATGGGGGGGGGGGGTGAGGGGGGCTTCATTAGTTTCCATGTAATGGGGGGGGGTGAGGGGGGCTTCATTAGTTTCCATGTAATGGGGGGGACTCCTTATATTCCATACACAGGGGCTTCATGTTTACAAACAGCGGTGAGAGGGTTCAATGTATCCAGATCCGCCTTCACTGCAGCACAAAGTATCTGTAATGTATCATAATACCAAAGTCACACAGGAAGCGACACAACCTGAGGCCCACCGGGACCACCGCTAGCAGATCCCACTTATTAATATTATATCATTTATTTATTTCCACGAGTTAGAAATTTGCATCAGGACAAAATAAACACATACAGGGTTATTCAGAGAGAGGTGAAAAGCAGGAGAATGGCTGGAGAATGGAAACTTCTAGGTCAAAATAGCTGATTTGGAAAGTGAGATAAATGGGAGAATTTTTCTGGTTTGTCTATTTTGACCTAGAATTTTCACTTCTCCAGTCATTCTCCTGGTTTT
>CM019070.1:162289208-162341708 GCA_009667805.1 Leptobrachium leishanense | reverse complement strand
TCAGCAGTATGGGGGACACTAGGAAATGGAGGGGTACAGCTGTGCAATATGGGGTGTCAGTAACGTAGGGTTACTGTATAGGGGGTCTCAGTAATGTATGGATACTGTAATATGGGGGTCTCAGTAATGTAGGGGCACTGTAATATGGGGCCTCAGTAATATAGGGGCACTGTAATATGGGGGTCTCAGTAATGTATGGATACTGTATTATGAGGGTCTCAGTAATATAGGGGTACTGTAATATGGGGCCTCAGTAATGTATGGATACTGTAATATGGGGTCTCAGTAATATAGGGGTACTGTAATATGGGGCCTCAGTAATATAGGGGTACTGTAATATGGGGCCTCAGTAATGTATAGATACTGTATTATGAGGGTCTCAGTAATGTATGGATACTATATTATGAGGGTCTCAGTAATGTAGGGGTACTGTAATAGGGGGTCTCAGTAATGTAGGGGTACTGTAATATGGGGGTCTCAGTAATGTATGGATACTGTAATAGGGGGTCTCAGTAATGTAGGGGTACTGTAATATGGGGGTCTCAATAGCAGGGGGAGCCCTCCTGGTACTAAGGGAAGGGGCTGGAGGTAATATGTGGTTACCAGACAGTCTTGTCAGAGAGCTTTGATGTGTCCTGAGAAAGCCCCTCCATTGGTTGATCAGGATCAGGATTCAGACAGGAGAGGTCACAGAAGCAGGACACGAGTTTCCCCTGAGTGTGCACTGAGTGAGGGAGCATCCAACCTCAGGAGCAATCAGCAGCATTTCCTTCCACTGGTTTCCATGGTGACTGCCCCTCTAACAACATATTTTGTCAGAAACCTGGAGTATATGTAACCAGATCCTTCCCACCCACCCTTTCCACACCCCCATGGTAAAAAGCCAGTACACTCCAGCACCGAAAGGGTTAAATTTTGCCTCCATTAATGCGCAAATCCGGCACTTTCATAAAGTGTGATATCATACATTATTATATAATACACTATAATATAACACCATCATGTAATACACTATCATATAATATATTTGAATAAAATATAGCCCACCAGGAGGAGCCCCCCCAACCAACAAATTCAAGGCAGCAGCCTATATATCCAAACATAAATCATTGTACAGCGCTACGAACTTGTTGGCGCTTTATAAATACTTGTAACTGTAAATACATTTAAATTAATGTTTGGCTATATAGGCTGCTGTAATCTTTGAATTTGTTGGCTGGGGGCTCTTCTCCTGGTGGGCTCTGTTTATTTTGTCTTGAGAAGCACCAGCCCTCGGTGCAGCAAAGGTTGAGGGCTGCTCTCCTGGTGTGTTTTGATAAAAGTATAATATAATACACTATACTATATGCTATAAAACAAAACATTATAACATATTATAATAGGATATATTGTGATATTACACTGTGCTAGAAAACAAAACAATATAAGTCTACACTATAATACACTATACTTAAATACCCTGTACTATAATACACTATACCCTGTACTATAATACACTATACCTAATATACTATACTTAAATATACCCTGTACTAGAATACACTATACCCTGTACTATAATACACTATACTTAAATACCCTGTACTAGAATACACTATACCCTGTACTATAATACACTATACTTAAATACCCTGTACTAGAATACACTATACCTGTACTATAATACACTATACTTAATTACCCTGTACTAGAATACAATATACTTAATTACCCTGTACTATAATACAGTATAATACAATTCATTGTAATATATTACGTGATACTATGCTAAATTCTTTTATAAAATATGTTTTATACCCCCCCCCCAATCTAAGAGGTCTGCACTTCCTGAAGCTCAGAGAGTTAAAAAGCAGATATTTACAGTCAGCACCAATCACTGCTTTTACTGGGGTCACAGCACCGAGTGTCCTTTGGGTAACCCTATATATATATATATATATATAATGAGTCTGTGTATATATGTGTCGGTGTGTGTATTTCTGTGTTTCTGTGTGTATGTGCATCTGATTCCGTGTGTGCTTTTATGTGTGTCTGTTTCTGTGTGCGTAGCTATACTTGTGTGTCTGTGTTTCTGTGTGTGTTTGTGCACCTTTTTGTATTTCTGTGTGTGTATCTGTCCCATGTCAGGCTGATTAATTCCTACTTATTGCTGCACGCGGTTTGAGAGTCGGGGGATTTATTATTATTTTTATTCATATACGGATTCTCTGCACTATTTTAATCGGATTCTTCTATTATTATAACGAGTAAATGAATTGGGCTTTATTTGTGTTTACTTGTGTACAACGAATAATAATAATAAACACTTCACGTGATTTAATGGTGAATAGCTTTATTTGTGTCTTTGGTTGTGAAAATGCTTTAGATCGAGATAGATAGATAGATAGATAGATAGATAGATAGATAGATAGATAGATAGATACAGATATATAATGAGAGACAGAGGATAGATACAGATAGATATATGGATAGTCAGACACAGACAGACAGATATAGATAGATAGAGAGATACAGATAGATACAGATGGATACTGATAGAGATAGATATAGATAGATACAGATACAGATAGATACAGATAGATAATGAGAGACAGAGGATAGATACAGATAGATATATGGATAGTCAGACACAGACAGACAGATAGAGAGATACAGAGAAAGAGCGATACAGATAGCTAGATAGATACAGATACAGATAGCTAGATAGAGAGATACAGATACAGATAGACAGAGATAAATACAGATATAGATAGATACAGATATAGATAGATACAGATAGATACAGATATAGATATAGATATAGAGACAGATACAGATATATAGATAGATAGAGATATACAGAGATATATATATAGCTACAGATAGCTATAGATAGATACATATAGATACAGATAGATACAGATATAGATACAGATAGATACAGATCAATATAGATACATATAGATACAGATACAGATAGATAGATACAGATAGATAGATACAGATAGATAAATACAGATACAGATAGATAGATATAGATACATATAGATGCAGAAACAGAAAGATAAAGATAGATACAGAGATAGACAGATACAGATACAGATAGATACAGATGGATAGAGATAGATAGATATACAGATAGATACAGAGATAGACAGATACAGATACAGATAGATACAGATGGATAGAGATAGATAGATATACAGATAGATACAGAGATAGACAGATACAGATAGATACAGATGGATAGAGATAGATAGATAGATAGATACAGATGGATAGAGATAGATAGATAGATAGATAGATAGATAGATACAGACACAGATGGATAGATATATATAGATAGATAGATAGATAGATAGATAGATAGATACAGATGACAGAGATACATATAGATATACAGATAGATACAGAGATAGACAGATACAGATAGATACAGATGGATAGAGATAGATAGATATACAGATAGATACAGAGATAGACAGATACAGATACAGATAGATACAGATGGATAGAGATAGATAGACAGATACAGATACAGATAGATACAGATGGATAGAGATAGATAGATAGATACAGATAGATACAGACACAGATGGATAGATATATATAGATAGATAGATAGATAGATAGATAGATAGATACAGATGACAGAGATACATATAGATACATATAGATATACAGATAGATACAGAGATAGACAGATACAGATAGATACAGATGGATAGAGATAGATAGACAGATACAGATAGATACAGATGGATAGAGATAGATAGATACAGATAGATACAGATACAGATAGATACAGAGATAGACAGATACAGATACAGATGGATAGAGATAGATAGATACAGACACAGATGGATAGATATAGATAGATAGAAAGATAGATAGATATAGATACAGTCAGAGATATGTTAAATATCCAGAGTGATATGACACATGATTAAAATGACAATATATGTATTTCCATGTAAATTTTCCTTCCCATATTTAATGATGAATATCACACAGAAAAATTTTCATATATTTTTTCCTGATTTCTGGATATTTCTGGATGTACGGGGCGACCTTGTGCCGCAATGGGGAGAAAGTTGCCTTTAACTCCCAGGGATGTGGAAGTGGAGCAGATCCCTGAGGAAGCTTCGTGTTTAGGTCATAGAGGGATTAACGGAATGAGCTATCACTCTGGGCCGGGGCACCCGGGGAGCAGCACCGCGTCCTACTTCTTGTTTTTACAGAAATCCAGCCTTTTAAAGAAAAATAAATCACTTTGTACCCGGTCTGAGCCTCACTCTGTACTGGCTGCTGTTTGCTCTGCGTGATGGGAGTGTGTGATGATAATAAATAGGCTGAAGCTCCGTGCCAGCTGAATAGCAGGGTACTTCCAGTATAATACCCAGTTAATACCAGCTGAATGCCAGGTGAATAGCAGGGTACTGCCAGTATAATACCCGGTTAATACCAGCTGAATGCCAGGTGAATAGCAGGGTACTGCCAGTATAATACCCGGTTAATACCAGCTGAATGCCAGGTGAATAGCAGGGTACTGCCAGTATAATACCCGTTTAATACCAGCTGAATGCCGGGTGAATAGCAGGGTACTGCCAGTATAATACCCGTTTAATACCAGCTGAATGCCAGGTGAATAGCAGGGTACTGCCAGTATAATACCCGTTTAATACCAGCTGAATGCCGGGTGAATAGCAGGGTACTGCCAGTATAATACCCGTTTAATACCAGCTGAATGCCGGGTGAATAGCAGGGTACTGCCAGTATAATACCCGTTTAATACCAGCTGAATGCCGGGTGAATAGCAGGGTACTGCCAGTATAATACCCGTTTAATACCAGCTGAATGCCGGGTGAATAGCAGGGTACTGCCAGTATAATACCCGTTTAATACCAGCTGAATGCCGGGTGAATAGCAGAGTACTGCCAGTATAATACCCGTTTAATACCAGCTGAATGCCAGGTGAATTGCAGGGTACTGCCAGTATAATACCCGGTTAATACCAGCTGAATGCCGGGTTATTGCCAGGATACTCCCAGGCTACTGCCAGCTGGATGCCAATGTATTGCCCGTTGTTGCCAGTTTGTGAATGCCAGCTTCTCAGCCAGGCAGCAGGGTGCTTAGATGTGGGTGAAGCTGTTCACTCCCTGCCCGGGCACTGCCTCACTCTC
Organism: Leptobrachium leishanense; assembly: GCA_009667805.1. Taxonomy (NCBI): domain Eukaryota; kingdom Metazoa; phylum Chordata; class Amphibia; order Anura; family Megophryidae; genus Leptobrachium; species Leptobrachium leishanense. The sequence goes on along the minus strand of CM019070.1, from coordinate 162,336,546 downwards.
TGATCACATTTTGTGTTTCTGTGTGTAAATTGTGTATAAATTCTGCAAAATGTAATTATTCCTGTTTTTTTCCCGGTGGGTGGAGATTCTGCTTCTATGGCACGGAAGGGGTTAAGCAGCAGAGGGTAGGGGGGGCTCCTCTGAGTATTGGGGGGTAAGTGATTTAATGAATTCGCTGCACAGCACATTAAACATCTCGCACACGACCTTCTGCCGAATTCCCTTCACACGCCTGCTTTAACAACTCTTCGAGCGACTAACGGGGCTTTCCTCAGGGAGGAGTGGGCACTGCACCCCCTGCACCCACTGTGTGTGGGACAAAGCGGGCACCGCGCCCCCTGCACCCACTGTGTGTGGGACAAAGCGGGCACCGCACCCCCTGCACCCACTGTGTGTGGGACAAAGCGGGCACCGCACCCCCTGTGCATGGCAAGAAAAGGGCACCACACCCCATGTGCATGTCAAGATACTGTATAGACACATTGTAACAGCAAGATTGGATTCAGACATTGTAACCGCGGTTTACATTTTTCCCTTTGTATCAAACTCCATTTATTTATTTATTTGTTTATTTATAAAGGATTTTACCAGGAAGGATACATTGAGATTTCTCTCGTTTTCAAGTATGTTAAAAGGTGAAAGCACAAAAATACACACATATATAAATATACACACACACACATATACATATAAAAACATATATATATATATATACACACAAACATATACATACACATAAATACATATACATACACACACATATATATACACAAACATATATATACACACACAAACAGATATATATATATATACATATACACACACACACATATATATACATACACAACATATAAAAACACATTGTAACACACAAGCCAGAAATCCTGACCCGCTGAATGTAATGTTTAGAAATAAATTTCCAATCAATGTGCTCTGATATTTATAGATCGAAATATGAAAAAGTGATAAAATTTTAAAAAAAAGTCAAACACTGTATACAGAGGGCACTAGCCGTGCTTATACAGGGTAATAACGTGTATACAATGAAAGAAACACAGTGTATACAGAAAGTATCAGGCGTGTTTATATACACATATACACACACTGTGACTACCGGGTAAAACGGAGCAATAAACAGATCACATTTTATACATATTGTATCAAAGTAATTATGTGAATTATGTGTAAACAGGGACCTCGTGGAATATATATATATATATATATATATAATGTGTGTGTGTATATTCATTGTAGCGTATGGCGAGTGTATCTTTAGTTATTTCTAAAGGATTTCCCCAGGACAGACACATTGAGATTCTCTGGTTTCCCAGGACGGACACATTGAGATTCTCTGGTTTCAGTTTGTTCTGGATTCAAGAACATTGAATTGTTACAGAAACACAAAGTAATAAAATGCAAGATATTAAAAACACAAACATACAGATTAACCCAGAAAATAAATATGTAGGAAATATAGTCACTGTGTTACATGTTTACAGGTGCATTCTGTATATAGTCACTGTGTTACATGTTTACAGGCGCATTCTGTATATAGTCACTGTTACATGTTTACAGGTGCATTCTGTATATAGTCACGTTACATGTTACATGTGCATTCTGTATATAGTCACTGTGTTACATGTTTACAGGTGCATTCTGTATATAGTCAATGTGTTACATGTTTACAGGTGCATTCTGTATATAGTCACTGTGTTACATGTTTACAGGCGCATTCTGTATATAGTCACTGTTACATGTTTACAGGTGCATTCTGTATATAGTCACGTTACATGTTTACATGTGCATTCTGTATATAGTCACTGTGTTACATGTTTACAGGTGCATTCTGTATATAGTCAATGTGTTACATGTTTACAGGTGCATTCTGTATATAGTCACGTTACATGTTTACATGTGCATTCTGTATATAGTCACTGTGTTACATGTTTACATGTGCATTCTGTATATAGTCAATGTGTTACATGTTTACAGGTGCATTCTGTATATAGTCAATGTGTTACATGTTTACAGGCGCATTCTGTATATAGTCACTGTGTTACATGTTTACAGGCGCATTCTTTATATAGTCACGTTACATGTTTACATGTGCATTCTGTATATAGTCACTGTGTTACATGTTTACAGGCGCATTCTGTATATAGTCACGTTACATGTTTACATGTGCATTCTGTATATAGTCACTGTGTTACATGTTTACAGGTGCATTCTGTATATAGTCACTATGTTACATGTTTACAGGCGCATTCTGTATATAGTCACTGTGTTACATGTTTACATGTGCATTCTGTATATAGTCACTGTTACATGTTTACAGGCGCATTCTGTATATAGTCACTGTGTTACATGTTTACAGGTGCATTCTGTATATAGTCACTGTGTTACATGTTTACAGGCACATTCTGTATATAGTCACTGTGTTACATGTTTACAGGCACATTCTGTATATAGTCACTGTGTTACATGTTTACAGGCGCATTCTGTATATAGTCACTGTGTTACATGTTTACAGGCACATTCTGTATATAGTCACTGTGTTACATGTTTACAGATGCATTCTGTATATAGTCACTGTGTTACATGTTCACGGGTACATTCTGTATATAGTCACTGTGTTACATGTTTACAGGTGCATTCTGTATATAGTCACTGTTACATGTTTACATGCGCATTCTGTATATAGTCACTGTGTTAAATGTTTACAGACGCATTCTGTATATAGTCACTGTGTTACATGTTTACAGGCGCATTCTGTATATAGTCACTGTGTTACATGTTTACAGGCGCATTCTGTATATAGTCACTGTGTTACATGTTTACATGCGCATTCTGTATATAGTCACTGTGTTACATGTTTACAGGCGCATTCTTTATATAGTCACTGTGTTACATGTTTACAGGCGCATTCTGTATATATAGTCACTGTGTTACATGTTTACAGGAGCATTCTGTATATAGTCACTGTGTTACATGTTTACAGGCGCATTCTGTATATAGTCACTGTGTTACATGTTTACAGGAGCATTCTGTATATAGTCACTGTGTTACATGTTTACAGGCGCATTCTGTATATAGTCACTGTGTTACATGTTTACAGCGCATTCTGTATATAGTCACTGTGTTACATGTTTACATGCGCATTCTGTATATAGTCACTGTGTTACATGTTTACAGGCGCATTCTTTATATAGTCACTGTGTTACATGTTTACAGGCACATTCTGTATATAGTCACTGTGTTACATGTTTACAGGCGCATTCTGTATATAGTCACTGTGTTACATGTTTACAGGTGCATTCTGTATATAGTCACTGTGTTACATGTTTACATGCACATTCTGTATATAGTCACTGTGTTACATGTTTACATGCGCATTCTGTATATAGTCACTGTGTTACATGTTTACATGCGCATTCTTTATATAGTCACTGTGTTACATGTTTACAGGCACATTCTGTATATAGTCACTGTGTTACATGTTTACATGCGCATTCTGTATATAGTCACTGTGTTACATGTTTACAGGCGCATTCTGTATATAGTCAATGTGTTACATGTTTACAGGTGCATTCTGTATATATTCACTGTTACATGTTTACATGCGCATTCTGTATATAGTCACTGTTACATGTTTACAGGCGCATTCTGTATATAGTCACTGTGTTACATGTTTACAAGTGCATTTTGTATATAGTCACTGTGTTACATGTCTACAGGTGCATTCTGTATAGTCACTGTGTTACACGTTTACATGCGCATTCTGTATATAGTCACTATGTTACATGTTTACAGGTGCACTCTGTATAAAGTCACTATGTTACATGTTTACAGGCGCATTCTGTATATAGTCACTATGTTACATGTTTACAGGCGCATTCTGTATATAGTCACTGTGTTACATGTTTACAGGTGCATTCTGTATATAGTCACTATGTTACATGTTTACAGGCGCATTCTGTATATAGTCACTATGTTACATGTTTACAGGCGCATTCTGTATATAGTCACTGTTACATGTTTACAGGTGCATTCTGTATATAGTCACTGTTACATGTTTACAGGCGCATTCTGTATATAGTCACTGTTTTTTATATGTTTACAGGCGCATTCTGTATATAGTCACTATGTTACATGTTTACAGGCGCATTCTGTATATAGTCACTGTTACATGTTTACAGGTGCATTCTGTATATAGTCACTGTTACATGTTTACAGGCACATTCTGTATATAGTCACTGTGTTCCATGTTTACAGGCGCATTCTGTATATAGTCACTGTGTTCCATGTTTACAGGCGCATTCTGTATATAGTCACTGTTACATGTTTACAGGCGCATTCTGTATATAGTCACTGTGTTACATGTTTACAGGCGCATTCTGTATATAGTCACTGTTACATGTTTACAGGCACATTCTGTATATATAGTCACTGTGTTCCATGTTTACAGGCGCATTCTGTATATAGTCACTGTGTTCCATGTTTACAGGCGCATTCTGTATATAGTCACTGTTACATGTTTACAGGTGCATTCTGTATATAGTCACTGTGTTACATGTTTACAGGTGCATTCTGTATATAGTCACTGTGTTACATGTTTACAGGTGCATTCTGTATATAGTCACTGTGTTACATGTTTACAGGCGCATTCTGTATATAGTCACTATGTCACATGTTTACAGGCGCATTCTGTATCGAGTTATGTTAATAGCGATTATATATATATATTTACACACACATAATGTTGTTATTAAGCAACAATCAGTGGCAGAGTATTGTTTATAGATATTTTTGCTGATAGATACTTTCATCAATCAATAAAATATAGAACATAACCCCAGATATAATCAGTGAGCTGAGGGAGATGGATACAGGGGGGGGGGGGGCTGCTGCTTTATGTAGAAACACATTACATACCAAGTATTAAACACGTTGTATCAGCAGTGTGTTTCACAATATACAAAGGGTCACACTGGGCATTTCTTACACAAATCGTGACTAGAGACAACAAACACAGAGAGAAAGGGGGGCAGAGGGGGCTCACAGCGTCACGTGATATAAACTCATTACACTAATGATAAAGGGATAAGAGAGCCCAGATACATTGTGATCACGGACTCCAGACATTCAGCCGAGCATACTGCGGGATCCTCACCTGCAAACACGCCCTGTGTGACCCGGTACCGAAAGATGATCCACAGTGACTACATGTGCAAAGCACCAGGCACATTGACAGACACACGGTATATGGAGGTGGCATCACATACACAGAGAGAGATTACATGAATTCTCCAAAAGTAAATCGAATCTGCCTGTAAATACATTGTATCATCACCGGGATCACGACGGGGGGGCACTCTGAACATGTAGGGGCAGGGGGTCTCACACTATACAGAGTCAGGGTCCGTACTCTCTGTGTACAAAGTGACAGGGGTCTCTGTATATACATGCGGGTCTGACTGTATATAAAGGGGCAGAGGGTCTCACACTATATACAGAGGCGGGGGTCTCACTCTATATACAGGGGCAGGGGGTCTCACTTTATATACAGGGGCAGGGGGTCTCACTTTATATAAAGGGGCTGGGGTCCCACACTATATACAGGGGCGGGGGTCTCACTCTATATACAGGGGCGGGGGTCTCACTCTATATACAGGGGCAGGGGGTCTCACTTTATATACAGGGGCGGGGGTCTCTATATACAGGGGCAGGGGGTCTCACTTTATATACAGGGGCGGGGGTCTCTATATACAGGGGCAGGGGTCTCACTTTATATACAGGGGCGGGGGTCTCTATATACAGGGGCGGGGGTCTCACTCTATATACAGGGGCGGGGGTCTCACTCTATATACAGGGGGTCTCACTTTATGTACAGGGGGTCTCACACTATACAGGACGATGAGGTGACGGACCCCCAATAACAGAGACAGATAAGATGTAAAATAAATGGGGGGGGCATATTCCACATATATACAGGGGCAAGGGGTCTCACACTATATACAGGGGCGGGGGTCTCACTCTATATACAGGGGGTCTCACTTTATGTACAGGGGGTCTCACACTATACAGGACGATGAGGTGACGGACCCCCAATAACAGAGACAGATAAGATGTAAAATAAATGGGGGGGGCATATTCCACATATATACAGGGGCAAGGGGTCTCACACTATATACAGGGGGGGTCTCACTCTATATACAGTGGCGGGGTCTCACTCTATATACAGGGGCAGGGGGTCTCACTTTATATACAGGGGCGGGGGTCTCTATATATACAGGGGCAGGGGGTCTCACTTTATATACAGGGGCGGGGGTCTCTATATACAGGGGCAGGGGTCTCACTTTATATACAGGGGCGGGGGTCTCTATATACGGGGCGGGGGTCTCACTCTATATACAGGGGCGGGGGTCTCACGCTATATACAGGGGCGGAGGTCTCACTCTATATGCAGGGGGTCTCACTTTATATAAAGGGGCTGGGGTCCCACACTATATACAGGGGCGGGGGTCTCACTCTATATACAGGGGGTCTCACGCTATATACAGGGGCGGGGGTCTCACGCTATATACAGGGGGTCTCACTTTATGTACGGGGCACGGGGTCTTACTCTATATACAGGGGCGGGGGTCTCACTCTATATACAGGGGCGGGGGTCTCACTCTATATACAGGGGCGGGGGTCTCACTCTATATACAGGGGCAGGGGGTCTCACTCTATATACAGGGGGTCTCACTTTTTATGTACAGGGGGTCTCACACTATACAGGACGATGAGGTGACGGACCCCCAATAACACAGACAGATAAGATGTAAAATAAATGGGGGGGGCATATTCCACTAAACCAAAACCCAGCAAAAAAAAAAGAGAAAATAAACGAAACGAGAAAAAATCCGGATCCTGAGCCCGATTCGGGCGTCACATTGATTCAAGATGGAAAGAAACACGAGGAGGAAATCTAGAAAGTCTCACCCAGACCCAGACTGAGACTCATTATTATTATTATTATCATTATTATTATTATTATTAAATGCTGACTTTCAGCTTATTTCGCTTAACCAGAAACTGACGCTGTTTCGGTGTAATTGCGTCACCTCGCTGTGACCGGACAGAGATTAATTATTGACTTCAATCACATACAGGATTGTGACTTTAAATCCCCCCCCCCCCACCCCGGGACCTCTGTGTTTGCCCTTGAACTATTTCTTGGTGTAAAACGGGGGAATATAAATAAAAAGAAACCCATAAACATTATTATTATTATTATTCTTTATTTATAAAGCGCCAGCATATTCCGCAGCGCTGTACATAAACACAAAAACACACACACATACATATACACATACGTACACTACACACACACGTATATATACACACACACGTATACACACACACGTATATACACACTTATACACACACACATACATATACGCACATATATACACACACGTATACACACACACACGTATATACACACACGTATACACACGTATACACACACACGTATACACACACGTATACACACACGTATACACACACGTATACATCTACATATATACACACACACGTATACACACACGTATACACACACACGTATACACACACGTATATACACACGTATACACACACGTATATACACACACACGTATACACACACGTATATACACACACACGTATACACACACGTATATACACACACACGTATACACACAACGTATAACACACACAACGTATACACACACGTATATACACACACACACACACACACGTATACACACGTATAACACACACACACGTATACACACACGTATATACACACACACGTATACACACACGTATACACACACGTATATACACACACGTATACACACACGTATATACACACACACACGTATACACACACGTATACACACACACACACACCACAGCTAGAAGCCACATTGCTGGGCTCCTCAGGGCTGGGTGTAAATGAGTGGATTTCTATATGTAAAGGGTGATGGGGATTTGGGGGTGTAAGGAATTGCTTACCGTATCGGAGACCCCCCCCCCCCTTCCTGAGGAGAGACAGCAGATGAGTGCTGGTATAGGATGTGGGGGTACAGCAGGTGAACCCCCCTGTCATGCAGAGCTCCCAGACAAGCTGCAGATATGAGCTGCTCAGGTGGAGGAATCAGCAGCAGCGCTGGATACAATGTGTCTTCCGGATCCTCCTGCTCCAGCTCTGCCAGCAGCAGCTCCAAACACTGCGGAGGATAGGGGGCACCCAAACATGTGCCTGCTGTCACTCCCTCTATAGTGTGCCGGCTCACCCCCAGGGGGTGCACATATAAACCCACAGCAAGAAGGAAAACGCATTGTATCTGTATAGGAGACACCTCCATATAAAGCACAGCAGCTCTCTGTATAGGAGACACCTCCATATAAGCTCAGACACAGCAGCTCTCTGTATAGGAGACACCTCCATATAAAGCACAGCAGCTCTCTGTATAGGAGACACCTCCATATAAAGCACAGCAGCTCTCTGTATAGGAGACACCTCCATATAAAGCTCAGACACAGCAGCTCTCTGTATAGGAGACACCTTCATATAAAGCACAGCAGCTCTCTGTATAGGAGACACCTCCATATAAAGCACAGCAGCTCTCTGTATAGGAGACACCTCCATATAAAGCACAGCAGCTCTCTGTATAGGAGACACCTCCATATAAAGCACAGCAGCTCTCTGTATAGGAGACACCTCCATATAAAGCTCAGACACAGCAGCTCTCTGTATAGGAGACACCTCCATATAAAGCACAGCAGCTCTCTGTATAGGAGACACCTCCATATAAAGCACAGCAGCTCTCTGTATAGGAGACACCTCCATATAAAGCACAGCAGCTCTCTGTATAGGAGACACCTCCATATAAAGCACAGCAGCTCTCTGTATAGGAGACACCTCCATATAAAGCACAGCAGCTCTCTGTATAGGAGACACCTCCATATAAAGCTATATTGTAAACACCTCTTATACATCATTAATGGCATGAAATAAGTTTAATCGGGTATTTGTCGTTTTAGCTTTGGCCACATTCACACAAATGACAAACTGCATCCATTGTAAACCCCCTGCGTGTTAAGCCAGTCCTGTTTGTGTGTGTGTGTGGGGGGGGGGTCACATGGCTGTGTTAGACCTAAATGAAGGTGACACAGTTACTTCTCTCCGTTACATTGTTTGTGAAGGGACAGAAAGGGAAATGCTGGATTCTGTGGCAGGTGAATAAAATCCTCCTCTCTCTCTGGTTTTTATGGAAGCAGAGCCTGGAGCTCTGGGATCTGTTTTCTGTCCAGGGAGCTGACAGACAACCTGCAGACATGTGTCCCTTAACCTGCAATTTCCGTGTAATTTGTCCATCACGTAAAAGGAGCAGAGCTCAGGATCAGCCCCATATCCCCTGCCCCCAGCACCAGTATACCTGGGCTGTACCAGCACCACCTGCAACCCTGGCATTTAGAGAGGATGCACATGTGACAGTAAGGCGGCTGGCTGAGCATCATGGGCATCACAGTCCATAAAGCAGCGCCATGGCTTGTGATTATCAAATATTATCAAAATAACCCATGTACTTATTTGTAATCTAAACAGTCACCCCAGTGTGTCACGTGATACACAGTAACAGTAAAATAAATGCATATTGTATAATGTATAAAAATATATAGAGATGTATGGAATATATGTATATATATATTCATTTATTTATATTGTAATATATTATATTAATCTGCATGTCCCCAAATCCATACAGACCCCCCCCCCATTACCAGTGGGTCACCTCCCCAATGAGTTGCCAGCTCCATCCTGGCAATGCTCTGCCTGAAATCTCCCCAAATCCTCACTTTTATCTTTTTATCTTAAATAACCAGAATGCTCCTTTTTACTCGCTTTCTCCTGCACGTGTTTGCATTTTCTAGCAGGCCGTAAGAATAGAAAACAGGAGGGTTTCCTGCAGGTTTTGCTCCAACACACACACAAGATATAGAAAAAAGAAAGAGTTTAACATGCAAAGCTGGGCAAATCTCCTGCACGGGACCAGGGCACTGAGCCCTCCCTGCCAGGCAGGTGCCTGTCTGCAAAGCCCCCCACTCACACACACACACAGCCCCAATCCTGCAGCCAAAACACAAAGACACACTCATACACCTTCTTAACACGCAGAATGTAGAAAGACATTATTTTTTATATATTGTAGGGTTTACCCCCCCCCCCACATGCTCAGAAATTCCTGACATGAATTTAAAAAAAAAATGAAGAGAAAAAGCTATGAATCAGAAAAACAAAAAAAATCTATAAAATCACAGAGTGACCCAGGACAAGGAGAGAAATCTCAATGTATCCATCCTGGTAAAATACTTTATAAATAAATAAACATGTCCTTTACGTGTTTTCATCTGCGTTTTAAATGGATTTTATTACACAGATTTTTATCATTATTTTATGGTTTATAATTCCCATTATTTAGCTTGATTTATTTTTTTTTAGCTGATATTGTTTTCTAATCCCCATTGTTTATGTTGCAGTGTGATGTGTGTGTGTGATAGCATTGTGCTGCTGCCCATTGTAACATGTTTATGTTTCATTCTCCCCAGATTCCATTTATTATACAGCAGCCAGTCACCCATAATTATTCTTATTAATAATGTTAATTTATTCTTAATACTTTTATTAATAAAGCTTCTCTTGCCTTTTATTTACGATTTAAATAAAACTGTAAATGAGTGTCTGATGCTCAGAAGAAGAAATCTCAAAGATTCCTTTTTCTGATTTAATCTAGAGTTTAATTTACCGTATATATATATATATATATTATTATAATTTTCTGTAAAATGCCTTTATCTTTTGCTTTGTAAACGATATATCGGTGTAAAATAACGCACAATCTGAACACATTAATGAAGCAAAACAATCTTTGCTTTATAGTCTCCTGGATTATGATGTCAATTACATTTAACTGTAAACAAAATACGATAAATCATTATTTTCCTATAATTTTTATTCTATTTTTTTCCTCTGAAATATCTAAATGGGTTTGTATTTGCTTCTCGTCATAAAAACATATGAAACATTAAAATAATGTGTAGAAATACTATAATCATCATTATTTGTAAATAATGTCCAGAAATAAGGAGCTTTTTCCCATAGAGATATCTGGGTCAGAATCTGTTTTAATTATACAGTGACTTTATCCAATGAGATAAGAAGATTGGAGCAACATATAATGTGCATGTCCGGAGAATAGAAATCACATAAATAGTTATAGTTTATGGTTTTATTCGCTGTTCTATATATTCATAGCCCATCTATGCCACACACTGCATGTTTTATAAAGAGCCCTTTCTATATGTGCTTTGTTTAAAAACCCTGTTATCTGTTTCCATCAAAACATATGTTTATAATGTATCCTGTAAAGTCTGCATAATATATGTGACGCTTTATATACACACTCATACTATACAATTATTGTAGATTTTTAAATGACGCAAAATCACGATACATTAAATGTAATATGTAATTTATAATAATCGGTGCAGGTTTGATTATAATCTCATGGTATAGATCCCTGTTATATATATATGTTTGTGTGTGTATATTTATATTTAAATATGTCCATATATATATAAATATTTAACATTTAGTGTATATTTTAATGTAATCTATATTTTGTTGTGTCTTCGTAATATGTGTATCATGATTACAGTGTGTGATACATTTCCTATGTTTAAGCGTCAATGATATCTATTATATGTTTAGAATTTCACACTATACGTTGTGTGTTGTTTTATTAGTTTATAACCTCACAGTATATGCTGTATGTGTCTTTTTATATGCAATGTGTTTGTGTTATTTTATATGGTTAGAATGACATATTATATGTTGTGTGTTTGTGTCATTTTATATATTCTGTGTTTATGACATTTTATATGTTGTGCGTGTGTCGTTTTATATACTGTGTGATGTGTGATTGTGTCATTTTGCATTCTGCGTGTTTGTGTCATTTTATATGTTGTGTGTTTGTGACATCTTATATGTTGTATGTTTGTGTCGTTTTAATTACTGTATGATGTGTGCTTGTGTCATTTTACATGCTGTGCGTTTGTGTCATATTATATGTCTTGTGTTCGTGGTTTTTACGTGTTGTGTGTATTGCTTTATTTGTTGTGTGGTTTGTGTAATTATATATATATTAAGTCTGTGTCATTTTATGTTGTGTATTCTTGTTGCTTTGTGTTGTGTGTTTGCATTTTATAGGCTGTATGTTCGTATCATGTTATATTCTTTCTGATTGTGTCATATTACATATTGTGTGTTTGTTATTTTTAAAGTTGTGTGTTTGTCTTTTTATATATTTTGTGTTTGTGTCAATTTATATGCTCTGTGTGTATTTTACGTGTTGTGTGTTTGCATCGTTCTGTGTTTGTTTATCGTTTGTCGGAGTTATTTTATATTTTGTGTATTCTTGTCGCTTTGTGTGTTTGTGTCATTTTCTATTCTTTCTGTTTGTGTCATATTATATATTGTGTGTTTGTGTCGTTTTATATGTTCTGTGTTTGTGTCATTTGTCCTCATTATTGTGTGATTTCTTTCACCAGTTTGTGGAGATTGTGCTGAATGTGTCAATGGCTCGTGACGTAACGTGACACACATTTGTAGCTACAAAGTGTGGCAGTGATTTTGTGTTTGTGACAGGCCTCATGTTCTGTGTCACATTCAATCTGAAAAGTAACAACAAATCTGTCCTCAAGAGAGAATATTGTGAAAGGGGAGACTGAGGGCCCTGAGCTTCTCCTGCAGCCCCCCCTAACACACACACACACACACACACACACACACACACACACACACACACTCTCATTATGAATGCTCTGCATTCTCTCTGTATAAACGCCCGCATACACCTCCATATATCCCCGTATAACCCGTATATCCCCGTATATCCCCATATATCCCCGTATAACCGTATATCCCCGTATATCCCCATATATCCCCGTATAAAAGCCGGAATTCCAGGAGATTATGTATTTTTCTATGTTTAACAATATTTTCTAACCATTTCTCTGCAGGTAGAGCCCCCCCCACCTCTTCTCCCCTCCCCCATGTCTGCAGGGGTTAAAATGTTATATTTAAAGTCTTCTCCCTCACCAAAATCTTACATTATTCCGGGGATTTAAAGTGTAAAATAAATAAAACAATTTATCAAAAATTCAGTGAGGGATGGGGAGCTTCATGGGGTGGGGAGCTTCATGGGATGGAGGAGCTTCATGGGATGGGGAGCTTCATGGGATGGAGGAGCTTCATGGGATGGGGAGCTTCATGGAATGGAGGAGCTTCATGGGATGGGGAGCTTCATGGGATGGAGGAGCTTCATGGGATGGGGAGCTTCATGGAATGGAGGACCTTCATGGGGTGGGGAGCTTCATGGGATGGAGGAGCTTCATGGGATGGAGGAGCTTCATGGGATGGAGGAGCTTCATGGGATGGGGAGCTTCATGGGATGGAGGAGCTTCATGGGATGGGGAGCTTCATGGGATGGAGGAGCTTCATGGGATGGAGGAGCTTCATGGGATGGGGAGCTTCATGGGGTGGAAGAGTTTCATGGGATGGGGAGCTTCATGGGATGGGGGAGCTTCATGGAATGGAGGACCTTCATGGGGTGGGGAGCTTCATGGGATGGAGGAGCTTCATGGGATGGAGGAGCTTCATGGGATGGGGAGCTTCATGGGATGGAGGAGCTTCATGGGATGGGGAGCTTCATGGGATGGAGGAGCTTCATGAGATGGAGGAGCTTCATGGGATGGGGAGCTTCATGGGGTGGAGGAGTTTCATGGGATGGGGAGCTTCATGGGATGGGGGAGCTTCATGGAATGGAGGACCTTCATGGGGTGGGGAGCTTCATGGGATGGAGGAGCTTCATGGGATGGAGGAGCTTCATGGATGGAGGAGCTTCATGGGATGGGGAGCTTCATGGATGGAGGAGCTTCATGGGATGGGGAGCTTCATGGGATGGAGGAGCTTCATGAGATGGAGGAGCTTCATGGGATGGGGAGCTTCATGGGGTGGAGGAGTTTCATGGGATGGGGAGCTTCATGGAATGGAGCAGTTTCATGGGATGGGGAGCTTCATGGAATGGAGGAGCTTCATGGGATGGGGAGCTTCATGGGATGGAGGAGCTTCATGGGATGGAGGAGCTTCATGGGATGGGGAGCTTCATGGGATGGAGGAGCTTCATGGGATGGGGAGCATCATGGGATGGAGGAGCTTCATGGGAAGGAGGAGCATTCAGCCCAGGTCACCCCAGCTCCTGGCTTCCAATGCTTACCTTTTTGAGGTCTTCTTGTTTCATGGGTTTGGAATGGGCACCACTGAGCTTAGTCCCGGGACCAGGAAGGGGTACAGGCTGTGCCCAATCACAGCAAGAACAGGGGGCAAGCTGTGCCCAATCACATAAGAAAGGGGTGAAGGCTGTGCCCACTCAGTACAAGAAGGGGGTTCAGGCTGGGCCTCTCAAAGTAGGATGGGGTGCAGCTGGTGCGCACTCAGAGCAGGATGGTGGTGCAGGCTGTGCCCACACAGGACAGAATGGGGTGCAGGCTGTGTCCGTTCAGAGCAGTGTTGGTGATGCCAGGCTGTGCCCGTTCAGAGCAATGCTGGTGATGCCAGGCTGTGCCCGTTCAGAGCAATGCTGGTGATGCCAGGCTGTGCCCGCTCAGAGCAGCGCTGCGGATGCCAGGCGCTGTGTGCACAGGGGCAGCAATGTGCAGAGTGTGTGCCAGTCTCTCCTGCATTCAGGGCTGGCAGAGGGAAGCCTGAGTGTATTTATGTACATAATCAGCCTCTCGCCCCTCACCCCCAGCTCGCTGCTTACAATATCTATACAAGCTCCTGGCATTGTCTGCCCATTGCCCCCTCTGTCACTGCTCGCTGTCACAATCTACGAGACTTGACTTTGATATTTAGGCTGGATGGAGCAAACCTATAGCGAGCAAAGGGAGGGAGGAAGGGGGGGGGGAGCAACCAGCGCAGGCGCAGTGCAATGCACCTACTACACCTGGCACAGATCAGCAGGTGATCCCTGAGCCTCATCCCACTGGAGCACATGGATCTGTGTGTCTGTGTGTCCCCAGGACCACATATTAACTAATCACTGTATCCGCATATCTATCTATTTATCTGTATCTATCTGTTTATCTGTATCTATCTATTTATCTATCTGTATATCTATCTATTTATCTGTATATCTATCTGTTTATCTATTTATCTGTATCTATTTATCTGTATCTATTTATCTGTATCTATTTATCTGTATCTATCTGTATCTATCTAGGTATCTGTATCTGTATCTATCTATCCTATATCTATCTGTATTTATCTGTATCTGTCTATCTATCTGTATCTATCTGTATCTGTATCTATCTGTATCTGTATCTATCTGTATATGTATATCTATCTATCTATCTATCTATCTGTATCTATCTATCTATCTGTATCTATCTATCTGTATCTATATCTATCTGTATCTGTATCTATATCTATCTGTATCTATCTATCTATCTGTATCTATATCTATCTGTATCTGTCTATCTATCTGTATCTATCTGTATCTATCTGTATCTGTATGTATCTGTATATCTAGCTCTATCTGTATATCTATCTATATCTATCTGTATATCTATATCTATCTGTATATCTATATCTATCTGTGTATCTATCTGTATCTATCTATAATCTATATATCTATCCATTTATATCTATCTGTGTCTCATATATATTTATCTCTGTATCTATCATTGTATCCAAGTGTCTATCTATATCAATCATCTAATAGATAAAGATAGATACAGGTAGTTAGGTGTGTGTATATATATATAGATAGATAGATAGACACAATCCTGCACCATCCAGCCTTTACATTAATCGCTAGACACATATTTACTCCTTGATAAATGTATTTAAATTGAATCCTTGGCTTTTTGCACTGAGAGGAAATTGATGAATCAAACAGCAAATAATGTGCAGTGAATGGAGAGCAGCTATCAGCCCAGACATTGTGTGACATAAAGGAATCTCCTATGTTTAAGTCCTATTAGGGCAGTGAAGCATATCTAATGTCAGGGTGAAAGGGGTGGATTCAGGGGCTGAGAGGGGCATGGGCTGATTTACAGGTTACACCAAGCTCTAAGCACCCCCTGACAAACACCCCCTGGCACCTAAAGCCCAGACAGTCATGCAAATTGGCACCTCAGCACCTGAAAATGCTTTTATTAATACATGAGATCTACACAATCAAAAAAAAAAAGTCAAAACGCTCTCCCTTTTATTCCCTCTCACCAGCATGATTTAAATATAAAAAACCCTGCTCTGTGTAAAAGCAAGAAAAAGAAATAGGAATAATAATAATAAAAAAGAAAAGGAAAAAATCAATTCAAGGCCCAGGCTGGAAGAGAGAAAAAAGTTTAATAGGAAAAAAATTACCATAATAATGGGGGTGAAAATGTTAGCAAGTGCAGAGAAAAAGGAGGAAAGAAAGAAATGCTATTTTGCTGGCATTTCTCTCCCTGTCTTTGTGATGTGTTTGAGGGGAGAAAGCTCTTGATATGCTGGAGATAATTCTTATCAGCAACATGCAGCCTATATCCAAAAAAACTGCCCTAATTACTCCCCCGGAATTATCTCTCCATCCCCACAGATGAGATGTTTAGGGAGATGGACATTGACTGGAGGGGTATATTGGACTGAATATATATCCCCCCTCTACCTCCACCCCCCCCAAATCAGGGTAATGCTTGCTGATAGAGGGTCTTATTTGTATGGAGACAAACCAGCAGAGATTAAAGGCAATCACTGCCCAAACCCTCTCCCCTTAGAAATAAATAACAGATAATAAGAATTTATTCTGTGTTTATTTTACACCCCCCCTTCACATTTTTACCTGCATCCCTGACCCCCCCCCCTCCATCCCCTTCAAATCCTTCTGCTGGGGTAATAAAGTATGTAATTAGCTCCCAGGCTGGATACAATGTTGCACTAAACATTCTGTCCCGTTTATGAAACTCGAAAATAAAGGATAATTATCATAAAAAAATAATAAATAAAATTAAATCTATTTTCTCTATATATTTTCCTAAAGGCTGGAGGGTGGAATACAACATATATATATATATATACCCCCTAATATATTTCCCTGAATGCATCTGGTGGGATAATTGTTTTTCAGGACTTCCCATCAGCCTGTTTTCATTTTATTTATTTTTATTTTTTATTTTTGCACTAAAGATGTCTCCTGCACAAATAGAATAATTTGCCCAGAATCCTAAATCCGCTCTGGTTTTACTTCTTTAAATTCATTTCAGTATGATTTTTTTTTCTTTACCTTTGCCAGGTTGTCTTTTGTTGTCCAAATGGGCTTATTAAAAGCAAGTAAATACAAAATATAAAAAAAAAGTAACAAATCAGGAGCGAGGAGGGGAATAAATCACATTTACTTTAAAACCCCCAAAGAAAATAAAAATAAATTATACAAATAAATAACAGAGGGAATTATGGGATAATGGGAGGCGGTTTTACCTGTTGTGAAGCTGATAAATAAAGATAAAGGGATTGATATGATTCAGAGAATGAAACCTAAAATGCAAGAAAATACAAAGGAGGGGCATAAATCAAGATATGCAGCAGAGTTACCAGTTCTATAAATGTATGTCTATTTTATATTATTTATCAATATATATATATACACACACACTTTTTATATCTATAGGTTTACGTATTTTATATTATTTATGAGTATATATGTATATATATATATATATATTTATTTATTTGCAAAGTGTTTTACCAGGAAGGATACACTGATATATATATATATATATATACACACACACACGTTTATCTATAAATATATACTCATTACCAGTTTACATACGGATAAAAATACATTAAAGGATATGAGGGAATTTGTCCTTTTAAACCTGTTAGATACAATATATATGAGAGGAAGTAAGGTATCAATGATAATAATGAAATGTTATTATAAGAGTAATTTAACATAATAAGAAGAGATATTTTAAAATAAAAATATTCACAGCTAATTTATTAAAGGTTGTTTTTTTATGTGTGCTAAAAAAGGGGTATATAAAATAATAATAATACGTATTATTTAATACATAATAATATTTATTGTAACACATTTTTAAAAATTAAACTCTTAGAATTGAAATGATTAGATAGCACAAGGCTGATTTTGTTTTAATAAAAGGTGGTATATAATATTAATAATAGAATATGAGGGGGGGGGTGAGTCAGGCAGAGGGAGATGATAATATAAATAAGAAGCAGGCTGCTGGGGAGGGGTATAAGGCTCAGCCCCATCCAGTGGTCCCCCCCTCTTATTATTGGGATCCTGGGGTAATTTTTCATCTGTGCTAGCTAATCTTTGTTCCTGGTGAAGATAATAAATAGACTAATCGTTATCTCTCTGGCTCCTGGAGCTGCTGGAGAATAGGTTGTGCGAGGTTGGAAATTGGCTGTAAAAGTGAAGCAGAATAAATGCGCTTCCTTATCTCTACCTTCCAGATAATCTGAGTCTTTTCAAACTCGCCACAAACACATCCAGCCCATCACATGCATCATTTAGCCGAGCAGATCGCAGCCTTTGATGGCCACATAGACAACATCTACAGATTCTCTTTTCTCTCCCCAAAGAGCACAGGCATTGGCTTTGTGGGAGTAATATATGGCACTCAGGATAAATTATCCAGAACATGGGAAAAACACACACTCACACACATATATATATATATATTCACACATACATAAATACACACACACACACATATATATATATATATACACACACACACTCACACATACATAAATACACACACACATATATATATATATATATATACACACACACACTATGTTTACATAGATAAAAATATATATCCACATATACACAATGTATACATATAAATTCAAACATAAACTCTGTATACATTTATTTTAACAAACACACCCACCCCATGTATACACTTATATTTACACACACATACCATAAAATAAATGCTTATAAATTCACACAGGTTTAACACAGGGGATTTAATACCATATATACCTCTATACTATATATATATATACACACACACACTATATTACAGTATATTTACACAAGTCTCATAGATGTGCTTTTATACATGTGTATCATTCACACAGGTCTGATTTGTGAACATTACATTGTATGGAGGCTGAGAGGCAAATAATATTCAGTTTCCTTTTGATATAAAATTGTATAAAATCACATTTAAGATAAAACATTTGAATAACCTTAATGTAAAGAAAATTGTCTGTAAAACCAGTGACTATATATAGAGATATGGATTAATTGACAGGTTTACATGGATCGTGCATTACTCTATCTGTGTCTATCTATCTGTATCTATCTATCTGTATGTCTGTATCTATCTATCTATCTATCTGTATCTATCTATCTATCTGTATGTCTGTATCTATCTATCTATCTGTATCTATCTATCTGTATCTATCTATCTATCTATCTATCTATCTGTATCTATCTATCTGTATCTATCTATCTGTATCTATCTGTATCTATCTATCTGTATCTATCTATCTGTATCTATCTATCTATCTATCTGTATCTATCTATCTGTATCTATCTATCTGTATCTATCTATCTATCTATCTGTGTCTATCTATCTATCTATCTGTATGTCTGTATCTATCTATCTATCTATCTGTATCTATCTATCTGTATGTCTGTATCTATCTATCTATCTGTATCTATCTATCTGTATCTATCTATCTGTATCTATCTATCTATCTGTATGTCTGTATCTATCTATCTGTATGTCTGTATCTATCTATCTATCTGTATCTATCTATCTGTATCTATCTATCTGTATCTATCTATCTATCTGTATCTATCTATCTATCTATCTGTATCTCTCTCTCTGTATCTATCTATCTATCTATCTGTATCTATCTATCTATCTCTATGTCTGTATCTATCTTTATCTATTTATCTATCTATCTGTATCTATCTATTTATCTATCTATCTATCTGTATCTATCTATCTATCTATCTGTATCTATCTATCTATCTATCTGTATCTATCTATCTATCTATCTGTATCTATCTATCTATCTGTATGTCTGTATCTATCTATCTATCTGTATCTATCTATCTGTATCTCTCTCTCTGTATCTATCTATCTATCTGTATCTATCTATCTGTATCTATCTATCTGTATCTATCTATCTATCTGTATCTATCTATCTGTATCTATCTATCTGTATCTATCTATCTGTATCTATCTATCTATCTGTGTCTATCTATCTATCTGTATCTATCTATCTATCTGTATCTATCTATCTGTATCTATCTATCTATCTATCTATCTATCTATCTGTGTCTATCTATCTATCTGTATGTCTGTATCTATCTATCTATCTGTATCTGTCTATCTATCTATCTATCTGTATCTATCTATCTGTATCTATCTATCTGTATCTATCTATCTATCTGTATGTCTGTATCTATCTATCTGTATGTCTGTATCTATCTATCTATCTATCTGTATCTATCTATCTGTATCTATCTATCTGTATCTATCTATCTATCTGTATCTATCTATCTATCTGTATCTATCTCTCTGTATCTATCTATCTATCTATCTGTATCTATCTCTATGTCTGTATCTATCTTTATCTATTTATCTATCTGTATCTATCTATTTATCTATCTATCTATCTATCTGTATCTATCTATCTGTATCTATCTATCTATCTGTATCTATCTATCTGTATCTATCTATCTATCTATCTGTATCTATCTATCTATCTGTATGTCTGTATCTATCTATCTATCTATCTATCTGTATCTATCTATCTGTATCTCTCTCTCTGTATCTATCTATCTATCTATCTGTATCTATCTATCTCTATGTCTGTATCTATCTTTATCTATTTATCTATCTATTTATCTATCTATTTATCTATCTATCTATCTGTATCTATCTGTATCTATCTATCTGTATCTATCTATCTATCTATCTATCTATCTGTATCTATCTCTATGTCTGTATCTATCTTTATCTATCTATCTGTCTGTATCCATCTATATCTGTGTCTATCTATCTATCTGTATCTATCTCTATATCTGTATCTATCTATCTCTTTCTGTATATCTATGTATCTGTATCTATATCTATCGGTATCTGTCTATCTATATCTATGTCTGTATCTATCTATCTATATCAATCCATCTCTATCTGTATATCTATCTCTATATCTGTCTGTATCTATCTGTATCCATCTATATCTGTGTCTATCTGTATCTATATCTATCTATCTATATCCATCTATATATCTATCTATCTATATCCATCTATATCTGTGTCTATCTATATCCATCTCTATTTATTTATTTATTTATTTATTTATAAAAGGATTTTACCAGGAAGGATACATTGAGATTTCTCTCGTTTTCAAGTATGTCCTGGGTTCGAGAACATTGAGTGGTTACAGAAATACAAAGTAATACAATGCAAGATATTAACACAATCTATCTGTATCTATCTATACACTAGTGTGCACCATGGGCATGGGTGGGGTACAGTCACGTGGTCCCTGCTTACTTTCCTCTATACCACTGTTTCCCAAACCTGTCCTCTGGTCCACAACCCATGTCATGACTTTCCATCCAGCGGCCAATGAATGAACAGCTTAATCCATTCTATCTGGAAAACCTCGACTTTCTCGAAACCAAAGATTTCCACCCTGTGCTGGGGCAGACTGGTGTGTCATGGACAGGCTTCAGGTACATGAAAGGGCCTCAGGTGCCACGAATGGTCCTCAAGTGTTGCAAATGGTCCTCAGATAATGTGAAGGTCCTCAGATAATGTGAAGGTCCTGAGGTGTCGCGGGAATTTGCAGTGTATCGGCAGAATGAGGTGTGTGAATGACTGCACAGTGACACAATGTGACACAACAGAGCAAACACACCGCTATTACCCACAATCCAGAGCAGCCTCGGACCCCCAGATGTTTTAGAACTACATCTCTTATGATGCTCAGACACTCATTAGGTTAGTGGAGAGTTTCATGGGAAATGTAGTTCCAGAACATCTGGAGGCCATGGTTGCTGACCTAGAGCAATGCTCTCCGTCCTCTATTGGCCAGGGATCTAGATCAGAGCACTGTAAGGACAGGTTTTAAGGATTACACTTTGGGAAATACAGACTGAATCCTGCAATCACTGAGCAGCAAATCCTATCCCCTGTGCTGTGCTGTGCTTTCTGGAAAACCTGACCTGTTCTGGGTACTTGAGGACCGCCGTTGGGAATCACTGATCTAGACGAATGATTCCAGTAGTTGGCCATTTCAGATCTAGAATGAGCTCCTTGGCTCAGTCCTAACCTGAGTGGCTTCTTGCAAGCTTTGCCGCTGGTTCAGAGAATGATCGTAATCCAGGTCTAGATTCTCAAAATCCAAATAGCACCGATCACTCAGGGATGGAGAGAATCTGCAGGAGATTATGGCAGTAACAGTAACGCATGTAACGGTGTGACTAAGGCTAGGGTCAGACTAACGCATTTTCGCGTTGTCCGTGAAAAAGTGCGTTCGAACGAATGGACGTATTTTTTCACGGAATACGCAATAGCGGTCATACGATGCGCATTTTCGTCCGTGATTTTGTACGGATCATCAATAAAACTCTTTTTGCGTCTGGACGTTATGTTGGCCGGACATTAGCAGCGTCTGACGTCTCCTAATCACGCACACACGCCGCTATGCGGCCGCAGCGCACTCTGTACGTCAGTACTAGCGGTATCACGTTCTCGAAAAAATGCGTTCGTTGGCCACTTGCGTTGCACGGACGAACGGTCGTGCGGCCGTTCTTCGTATGTTACCCGGCATTGGACATCATTTGCTGTTAGCACGGCCGTGATTTCGTGCGGTTAAGGCTAGGGTCAGACGAACGCATTTTTCGTGTTGTCAGTGAAAAAGTGCGTTCGAACGAATGGACGCATTTTTTCACGGAATACGCGATAGCGGTCATACGATGCGCCTGTTCGTCCGTGATTTTGTACGGATCATCAATAAAACTCTTTTTGCGTCTGGATGTTATGTTGGCCGGACATTAGCAGCGTCTGACGTCTCCCAATCACACACACACGCCTCTAGCGGACGCAGCGCACTCTGTACGCCCGTACTAGCGGTTTGACGTTCTAGAAAAAATGCGTTCGTTTGCCACTTGCGTTGCGTGGACGAACTTTCGTGCGGCCGTACTTCGTGTGTTCCCCGGCATTGGACGTCATTTGCTGCTAGCACGGCCGTGATTTCGTGCGGCTAAACGCACGTTAAAACTGCTTTCGTCTGACCTTAGCCTTATTCCTCTGACCTTCTCACACCACCACCTGCCCCTCCACCTAGCAGATTGCAGGCCCCTAGGTCCAGGGGCTGCGTTCCTCGGGTACAGGTATGTAGATAGTATTTGATTTTGCTTTATGTTAGGTTTGTTTCGTGTTTTTGTGTCTGTCACCCTATTACGTCACACGTCACCGAATAAGGCGAAGCTCAATAAAACCATAAACGAACATAGTAAACAGAACATAACGGCCGCCATGGAGACCATAGGCGAATTTCGACCCCTCTCTCCACTTTCAACACAACTTTGTTTGCAACTTTTATCCTCTCGACATGAAAGCCGGGGAGAATGGAAGACGGGAAGAAGACGGGAAGAAGACGGGAGACCGGGCCTCGTCCATCAGATTACTTTATGAATAAGGAATCCGTCTTCCTGCGATAACACGGCACAAAGTAACACTGGAGAGTACGTGGCGCATGGATTGCGTTGTGGTGATGCCCTCGCTACACTGTATCACGAGTGTTCCACAAAACATACTCAAAATCACGAGACGTCGCCATGATACGGCAGTGTGGGACCGAAAAAAGCCTCAAGTCACATCAAGCCCAACCTCTCCTGTGTGTGTTATCACCGCCAAATCCCAAAAACGGGGAAAATAAATCAAATTTAACATAATAATTTCTAACCGTGTCACGAAACCAGGAGAAAAATCTCCAGGGACTCCGTAATGACAGATTCCTCCCCGGATCCACAAACTGTTACAAATTAACCCTTCGGAAGAGTAAATGATAATGTGCGAGTAAACATGCGCTTTCAGAATAAAATTTTCTTCGCTTTTTTTTTTCCTTTTTATAATGTGAGAATCGAAAACATTGGGGAGGGGGGGGACGTCGGAAACGGCAACGTTTAAAATCGCTCGCTGCCACATCCCAACGCGTGCGGACAGGACATACATTACGCGGGTTATTTATGGCGGCCTCCGGCGCGGAGCTGGAAGGGGAAATAAATTCAGTATCTGATTTATCTGAGAAACAAATATATAACGATTATTTTCCTTGATGAATCCGGTGCTATTGGAAGAAAAATCGTCCCTGGCGTAATATTTTTATCTCTCGGATAAAACGGGGGGGGGGGGGGATAAAAGATTCCTGACGCCATCGCGCGCTTCTTCGCGGCTTCCGGGACGTGTTTCGAGTTTCAAAAGAGAAAAGGGGTTTATCCGCTGAAATGGGAATCAGAAATTGGGTTTTTAAACTATAAATTAATTAAAAAATAATAAAAAAACGTGTCGGGGTGTCACTAAACCAGGATAAAGCGGGTTTTAAACTGATTTTTTTATTTTATAATTCAAATTATTTTATTCCAAATTTTTTTTTAATTTGGGTAAAAGACAAAACGACCACATTTTGCTACGTTAGAAAATAAATAAATGCAAAAAAACCCAAAACCCAACAGGTTTCATTTAGTTTCGCCATTATATAAATATAATATATAAAAAATAACGAAAAGTGCAACGTGCAAAGAAATTACAAGCAAAATAAAATCTGGGGGTTATTTTGGGTTGTTTTTTTTTGTGTTTCTTTCTCCAACGCAGCCAAAAATCGTCCAAAAAACGCCCGAAAATGTCTTTACGTTTCACCTTAAAATCCCCGGTTTAACGAAAAGCTGCCAAGATAAACAGAGGATCCAGTGAATATAAACAGTAAACGCGCACAGCGACTTTATAAAAATCGCTTTAAATGACCCAATACGCAGTTTTCATGGAAATATTCGTGTTTAACCAGTGAGAGGAATAAATGTATATTTTATTATCGCAATCCTTCCTAAACGCTGTGTTTGTAAACGCTAAGGATGTGGTCCTGCTATTTTTACGGCTGAATTCGGAACGCGCCGCCGAGCGTGTTGATTTTTTTTTTTTTTTAATAACCTAAACATTACGTATTAAAGACTCGGAGTGACTCACAATGACAAAAAAAAAAAAAAAAAAAAGCTGTATTTTTCCAATACACGCAGGCCTACATTTAATAACTTGCAGCGCGTCGCAGCCAGGGCCTCTCTCTGATGGTTTCCATGGTTACGCAGATAAAGGGCAGCCATTTTCCATATCTCTATGAAAGTCTATTATATTGCGGGATTAGTTCATCTTCTCGTAAGGTCAAACACAAAGTCACAGAACCTGAAATATTTAGAAAGGGAGTACAGCGAATCCCCCCCCCCTCTCTCTCTCCAGTCCCCCCTCCCTTGCCCTTTAAATATCCACAGAAGGGTGAGTTTTCAGGGGGTTTGTGTGAAAATACTGAGACATAAAATATGATTAAAAAGTGAAGAAAGACACAATTGTTATTTCTTTCCCCTTCCTTGGCTCTGCTAATAGTAAAGGGATCCTTGTCTGTTTGAGCATCAGGACCAGGAGCCTTGATTTAAATCAGCCCATAGGGACCAGGGCTGCCATCTGCAGGGACACAGCGCCACCTGCTGCCTCAGCGCTGCATTGCATCACCAGGGCGCTGGATACTTTGTTTACCTTTTATTATTGTTATGTAATTAGCTTCATTACACTATAGTTACAAGCTATTACAGAGCACTAACAAGTTCCGTAGCGCTGTACAATGGGATTATTCAATAAGGGGCGAACGTGCCACCAAATTTAATTAATTATAAAGTATTTTACCAGCAAGGATACATTGAGATTTCTCTCGTTTTCAGCATGTCCTGGGTTAATTTCACCGCATCTGCGATTTAAGGACAATTTGTCTATTCACTAAACTGTATCTTCACCAAATACAGGAGAATTTACGGAGAAATACGGTGTTTATCAGCACAATACGGCGGCACAGAGATTGTCCCACAGAGAACTAATGATTCGTCTATTCAAAGAACGCCGAATTGCACAAAAATTGTGGCGAAATGACCCGATTTGGGTAACTTCAACGCGACAGGTTCAAACAGGCGAATCCCATAGGTTTTAATGTAATAAATGTAATATTTTTCTAAAAAAAGTTTTAAGGACCATTTGTTATTTTTTGCAAAACCCTTTTTATTTTATTTATTAAAAGACCTTTTTATTTTTTAAAATATTTGTTTTATTATTTTTTTAAAAGAGCTTTTTTATTTTTTTAAAATACTTTTTTCTTATTTTTTTGAAAAGTCCTTTTTATTATTTTATTTTTTTAAAGGACCTTTTTTATCTTTTAAGACTTATTTTACTATTATTTTTAAAAGACCTTTTTTATTATTTTAGGTTTTTAAAGGACTTTATTTTTTTAAAAGACCTTTTTTATTTTTTAAAAATAGTTTGTTATTTTTTAACATAACTTTATATAAAAAGTTTTTAAAGGACCTTTTTTATTATTTAGACACATTTTTTTTACTGCTACAGTATTTTATTGATTTATCATGTTAAGAGGAGACTTCCTATTTCTGTTTTCAGTTCGGTGGAATTCGCCGAGGCCAATTCGCTGCTTATCGGCAACGTCCGACAACTGCTTCAGCGACTCCAGTTTTGGCAAAATTCGGTGACCGTTCAATAAATAGTGAATTCACCGAATTTTTGATGAAATGGAATTTGCGAAACGCAAAGCACTGAGATTGCGTTGAGTTTGGTGCTTTGTGCACAGACCCCTGTGCGTGTCAGCACATTCCATGGCTCCCGTCACAGCAAGAAACTCCCAGCAAAGTCCAGGTTATTCAGGGATTTCGGAGGTGAGACCGTCTTGCTTCAATCCCATCACTCCCAGGTCACATTTCCATTGATTCGGCCGCGCAGTATTTGTTTGGGATAAATCACTGCATGATCTTCATAACATCCAGCTGACAATCAGAATAATATACACTATGCAACATAAATAATGCGCCGTATGGAAGCGCTGACCTCTGTGACCAACACGTATCTTCACGTTAGCTGAACTTCACCTCCGTTGCTCCTCGCTGACCCGGAGACGGCTCCTGACCTCTGGACAGGTACATTTTATTTGGTTTTGGGCTGCCCTACATCCATTCCTCGTGTTAAAACAATCATTTCCTGAAATTCCATCCATAATGTTTCACCTACAGTTGTGTTCAAAATGATTCAACCCCCAATGCTGTAAAGGGTTTTAGGGAATTTAGTGACATTTGTAATTGTATTCAGAATGAAATCCTACAAGGACTTTTTAAAGAACCATATGCAACTAAAATGACATCAATTGGTTTTGTAATACAGTAGTAAATGTTTCTTTTGTGAATTCTTCATTGACACAATTATTCAACCCCTTAAAGACTATCACTCTGAAGAACAGAGGTTCATTCAAGTGTTTTCAATCAGGTATTGAAAACACCTGTGGATGTCACGGAGCAGCAATAAAGCATAATAAGCACCAATTAGGCAGCTTTAAAATGACTGTGATACTCAGCTCCTTCTAGACATTTACTGGTCTGGTTACAAACATGTTGAAGTCAAGAGAATGGTCCAGGAAGACAAGAGAAGAGGTGATTACTCTTCACAGGAAGGGCAATGGCTATAAGAAGATTGCAAAGATGTTAAACATACCAAGAGAGACCATAGGAAGCATCATTCACAAATTCAAGGCAAAGGGCACTGTTGAAACGCTACCTGGTCGTGGCAGAAAGAAGATGCTGACTTCGACTGCTGTGCGCTACCTGAAGCGTAGAGTGGAGAAAAGTCCCCGTGTGACTGCTGAGGAACTGAGAAAAGATTTGTCAGATGTGGGTACTGAAGTTTCAGCTCAGACAATACGGCGCACACTGCGTAATGAAGGCCTCCATGTCAGAACTCCCAGGCGCACCCCCTTGCTGTCTCCAAAGAATAAGAAGAGTCGACTGCAGTATGCCAAAAGTCATGTGGACAAACCACAGAAGTTTTGGGATAGTGTTCTGTGGACTGATGAAACAAAATTAGAACTGTTTGGGCCCATGGATCAACGCTATGTTTGGAGGAGGAAGAACAAGGCCTATGAAGAAAAGAACACCTTGCCTACTGTGAAGCATGGCGGGGGGTCAATCATGCTTTGGGGCTGTTTTGCTTCTGCAGGTACAGGGAAGCTTCAGCGTGTGCAAGGTACCATGAATTCTCTTCAGAACCAGGAGATATTGGATGACAATGTGATGCAGTCCGTCACAAACCTGAGGCTTGGAGACGTTGGACCTTTCAACAGGACAATGATCCCAAGCATACCTCCAAGTCCACTAGAGCATGGTTGCAGATTAAAGGCTGGAACATTTTGGAGTGGCCATCGCAGTCACCTGACTTAAATCCGATTGAGAACCTCTGGTGGGACTTAAAGAAAGCAGTTGCAGTGCGCAAGCCTAAGAATGTGACTGAACTGGAGGCTTTTGCCCATGACGAATGGGCGAAGATACCCGTAGATCGCTGCAAGACACTTGTGTCAAGCTATGCTTCACGTTTAAAAGCTGTTAAAACTGTAAAAGGATGTTGTACTAAGATTGAATGTCACTTGGGGGTTGAATAAAACTGATAATGATGTGAGCACAGAAAAGACATTTGTGCTTATTTCATTATAAATGTTATGTTATATTTGTCTGACCTACACGTGCCTCTTTGATTTAATTGTAAGCAAGATGACTGAATGATCAAAATCAATGTCAAACTGGCCAAAACACTCAATTTCAGTGGGGGTTGAATCATTTTGAACACAACTGTAACTTTAACCCCTTCACTCCCAAAACCGAGTTAACTCAATGTGACATTATAATACATCGAAAAGCACTGATTAGCACCTAAAACCTTCTTCCCATAACTTAATAAAGCAGGATTAGTGCGCCCCCTGTGGACAAACTAAATCCACTGCCTTAGCTCTCTCCTTTCCACCTTGTATTACTGTAAAGAAGCTACAGGGGGGGGGGGCAGAATTATATAATCAGGGGCAGATTTATAAAATCAGGTGGTGCAGATGTATAATCTGGGGGAAGATTTATATAATCAAGGGGTGCAGATGTACAATCAGGGGGTGCAGATGTACAATCAGGGGGTGCAGATGTATAATCTGGGGCAGATTTATAAAATCAGGGGGTGCAGATGTATAATCTGGGGGAAAATTTATATAATCAGGGGGTGTAGATGTACAATCAGGGGGCAGATTTATAAAATCAGGGGGTGCAGATGTATAATCAGGGGCAGATCTATAAAATCAGGGGGTGCAGCTGTATAATCAGGGGGTGCAGCTGTATAATCAGGGGGGCAGTTAATCATTTTAAAACTAAAGTAACTGTTTCTTGTCTGGATTTTTGTTTGCCGGACGATCACGTTACAGGAGGGAAAAAGTCTCCTGTTTACATCTCACGATACACTTGGAAAATCAGCCAACAAGTTCTTTCCGCCGTCCCATTCCATTAGACGCAAACGCGTCAGAGCGTCGGCGCACTGGACTTAATGCCGCGGGGTTGTTCTTGTACCGGAAGCTGATTTGGCTTCAGACGGTTCTGCTCATTAAACACAGAGCCGGGTAACAATGTATACGATCCTGACACAACAAGGCCACTTGCATGTTCCCCGAGACAAGGACAACCGCAAGATCCGTCTGACTGAAGCGCTTTTCATGTCTCAGACCCTCAGTTCTTTACCCCAGAACAATGGAGGGACAGAAGCCGGACACATACCGGTCACCAGCGCGGCCCCCTTAGACTCATTCACCAGATTTGGCCTCTCGGGGCCAGTGAATTGCTGGTTTTCTGACCTCAGCCCACACTGAGCCGCTCGCGCTGAGCGCGGTGAATGCACTCATTTTAATCAGACGCCGATCTCTGAAGCGTCGCACGCAGCGACACTCCCCGCTTCAGACGCTCAAAGGGGATTTTTGTTCCCTCCATGATAAAGAGAGACTGAATCAGACACTGAGAGACGGAAACCGTCACCAACGTCCAGTCTGGCTTTAAACACCTGATGGGAACGCCGCTCACCATCCCGGGGCTCGGAAACATGGCGGCCCGTCCGCTGCCCTATGGGGGTCTCCTGCCCCCCCGGACTAACTAAAAAAATCTATGGCTTTTGAACTGGGGAAAATTAAAACCATAAAAATGTGTTTGTTTGTCATTTTTCTTTTAACCCTTAAAGAGCGCACGGCGTCCGGCACTCACATGTTCACGGAGCAAGACGTCGCTCCTGGAGGACCGAGACGCCTGCAAGTGGGCTTCAGCGAACACAGGTGACCTCTATATACCTGACATTCGAATCTATGGATCATAGGCCAGCAGTCCTGACCCTCCAGATTATTATTTATTAAGCGCCAACACATGCCGCAGCGCAGTACAAAGAGTAAACAATTCTACAACAAACCAAACAAAGGTCGATATTTCCCCCACAGATACAGGAGGAATCGAGGGCAGCGTTCCCGTGAGAGCTTACAATCTAGATATCTTGGAACTACATTTCCCATGATGCCCAGTCAATGTAATCATGGGAGTTGTAGTTCCCATCCATCTGGAGGGCAGAGATTGCTGAACCTCGTTTAAATTGTGACCTGATCCAAACTTGCCCCGAACAGGGAGTTTCCCCATACGGTGACATTTCGAGGCCATTCAGCTATTCAGAGAGCAGGCAGTTCGCCTAATTTTGGTGAATTGCCAGCAAGTACAGTGCCTATTCGGCAGCAGTGAAATACAGTGTCTATTCGGCGTCAGTAAAGTACAGTGCCTGTTCGGCAGCAGTGAAATATGTTACCTGTTCGGCAGTGAAATACAGTGCTGTTTGGCGGCATTGAAATACGGTGCTGTTCGACGGCAGTGAAATACAGTGCCTATTCAGCGTCAGTGAAGTACAGTGCCTGTTCGGCGGCAGTGAAATATGGTGCCTGTTCGGCAGTGAAATACAGTGCTGTTCAGCGGCAGTGAAATACGGTGCCTGTTCGGCGGCAGTGAAATACGATGCTGCTCGGTGGCAGAGAAATCCGGTGCTATTCGGCGTCAGTGAAGTACGGTGCCTGTTTGGCAGCAGTGAAATCCGGTGCTGTTCGGTGGCAGTGAAATACGGTGCTGTTCGGCGACAGTGAAATACGGTGCCTGTTCGACGGCAGTGAAATACGGTGCTGTTTGGAGGCAGAGGGTTGTGGTAAATGGAGTTTATTCGGCGCAAGGTCTTGTTACCAGTGGGGTACCTCAAGGGTCAGTACTTGGACCCATTCTCTTTAATATTTTTATTAGTGATATTGCAGAAGGTATTAATGGAAAAGTATGTCTTTTTGCTGATGACACAAAGATTTGCAACAGGGTTGACGTTCCTGGAGGGATCAGCCAAATGACAAATGATTTAGGTAAACTAAAACAATGGTGGGAGTTGTGGCAATTGAGTTTTAATGTGGATAAGTGCAAGATAATGCACCTGGGACGTAAAAACCCAAGGGCTGAATATAGAATATTTCATACATCTGAGGGTTGGGATTTAGGCTAGGGTCAGACTGAGGCAGTGCGAACGCGCGTGCAGGCGCACTTAATCACGGCCGCACTAGCAGCAAATGACGGGCAATGACGGCCAATATACGAAGTATGGTCGCACGAAAGTCCGGCCGCGCAACGCAAGTGGAAAATGAACGCATTTTTTTGAGAACGCAGAACCGCTAGTACTGACGTACAGAGTGCGCTGCGCCCGCTAGCGGCGTGTGTGTGTGATTTGGAGACGTCAGACCCTGCTCGTGTCCGGCCAACATAACGTCCAGACGCAAAAAGGTTCCTGGTTTGGATCCGTAAAACATCACGCACGAAAATGCGCATCATATGACCGTTTTCGCATATTCCGTGAAAAAATACGTCAATGCATTTGGACGCACTTTTTTACGTTCGCATGTAAAAATGCTTTCGTTTGACCCTAGCCTAAGAGAGAGTTCAGAGAAGGGCTACTAAAATGGTGTACGGCTTGAAGGAGAAAAGTTACCAGGAAAGGCTTAATGATCTTAACATGTACAGCTTGGAAAAAAGACGAGACAGAGGAGATATGATAGAAACATTTAAATACGTAAAGGGAATCCACAAGGTAGAGGACGGGAGTATATTTAAAAGTAAACAAAGTAGCAAAACAAGAGGACATAGTCTTAGATTAGAGGGGCAAAGGTTTAAAAGTAACATCAGAAAGCATTATTTTACTGAGAGGGTGGTGGATACATGGAACAGTCTTCCAGTAGAAGTGGTAGAGGCCAAAACGGTAATTGAATTTAAGCAGGCATGGGATAGGCATAAGGCTATCCTAAACAAAAGATAAATCCAGGTAAAGTATCCATGTAATTGGGCGACTAGATGAGCTGAAAGGTTCTTATCTGCCCACATTTTTCTATGTTTCTAAATACGGTGCCTGTTCGGCGGCAGTGAAATCCCCCATGGAGCAGCAATGGTTAATCTTTCACATTGAACAGCAGAGAAATGTCAGTGAAATGCCCTGATGTTCAGTGGTTTCATTCGACAGGTTTATTCAGGCGAATCCCATAGGTTTCAATGTTAAAAATATTCCCGTTTTAATTCAATATCTAATAAACCATTTATTATTTTAATCTGCAGCAAAAAGACTCTTTATTAATTTTTTTTAGGATCTTTTAGGGATTTTTCGTTAAAAAAAATTTCAGATATTTTATAAATAGCGTTTTTTCTTTTTTCTGTAACAGACCTTTTTATTATTATTCACAGGACCTTTATGTGTAAATTCCAGACATTTTTGTCCAGTAATCTCTTTGCAAAAAGCTTTTCAAAATTGACACTTTCAATCTTTATTTTTTTTTTTACCGTTTGTCAGCTTGTCGTCTTTTTCCGGCGGCTGGTCAGCACTGTGTTCAGCGGATCATTGCCTTTTTCCGGTGGCTGGTCGGCACTGTGTTCGGCGGATCATTGCCTTTTTCCGGTGGCTGGTCGGCATTGCGTTCAGTGGATCATTGGCTTTTTCCGGCATCTGGTCGGCACTGTGTTTAGCGGATCGTTGACTTTTTCCGGCGGCTGGTGGGCGCTATGTTCAGCAGATCGTTGGCTTTTTCCGGCAGTTGGTTGGCACTGTGTTCGGCAGATCGTTGGCTTTTTCCGGCAGCTGGTTGACGCTGTGTTCAGCAGATCGTTGGCTTTTTCCAGCAGCTGGTTGGCACTGTGTTCGGCGGATTGCTGGCTTTTTCCGGCGGCTGGTCAGTGCTCTGTTCGTGTTTTTTCGGCTGTTTTGAGATGGATCGTCGGCTTTTTTCAAATGTGTTCAGGTTTTTCTCGGTGGTTTCTCGGATACATTCAGCAGCTTTTCCCTGCACTTCTGGGACCCTGCGGTGAAAGGTAACTTCACCGCAGGGTCGGGGTATTTGATTCCCCGAAGAGAGGGGAACGAAAGAGCACTGAAATTCCGGTGGAATTATGGTGCTGTGTGAATAACCCGGAGAGTGATTTCTTTGCGCGGTGAAGCGGCTCCATCCAATTCCTGAAAAAAAAGTGAGAAGTCACTGCTGCGCCCAAAAATGCAACGCTCCAGCGACTCCGGCATCACAGGGCGAAGGCCGAGTAAACTTTCTGCATCCGCCGGTTCACTCTGTGCGTCGAAACCCGTTAAAACATGAAAACATGAATAATTATTAACTTATATCTGTATATGTTGGTGATGTTTTTTTCTTCCATTTTTTAGTCCTAAGAAAACCCAGAAGAGGAACAAGACGTTCAGAATCGACAGAAATATTCCTCAAAATGTCAAGGCATTTGGGAAAAATTATCTGATTTTATCTCGCACATAAACACATTAAAATGCTTTTTTTTCCCCCCAAAAGCAATCAGAACATTTGCAGAATAGAGAGCGTGACAGGCGCGCGTTTCCTCCGCTTTAAATGTGGGATTGTTTATACATTTTAGTGCATTTTTTTCTGGCGTGCTGGTTTTTGCCAAAATCCGGGACACATGACATGACACAGTTTCCACGCAGCTTGTCACGGATTGTGGACACTTGTGGACTCAGGGTCCTTCGTCCTCGGTCCCGATACCCCCACTGGTCAGTTTAAAGCCCCAGCATTCCCTGCTGCTCCTAAATATTGATACAAACACAGTGACAGAACCTCCACGCCTCAGTATTAGCATTATCTGCCCATTATTATATATATATATATATACACACACACTGTATATATACTGTATATGGGAAAAGGGGTCGCTCAAAACAAAGGTCCAAACAGCCTGAGGAATCTGTTATTAAATGGAGCAATCGGAGGATAAAGACCGTTTCATTTTTTTATTTTATTTATTTATATATTTTTTATTATTATTATTTAGGGGGAAGGGATATTAATATATAAAACGATATGTGAAAAATTATTATAGTTTTTGATGTATTTCTTTGGTTCATATATCTTCAATAAACAGATTAAAAAAAAAAAAAAAAAGACGTTTTCTGCAAATAAAATGAAAAAAGGAGGAAAAAACCCCCCAGATGACGACGCTAAGATAACTTAGACGGTTAAAGCACCAACTCTGATTTATTTGGAGGTTGGCGACTGAAGGTTTGATTCTGATCTTCTGTCTGAGGTCAATAGAACCAGCGTCATGGAGTTGGGAAATGCTATATTTTCAGTTATTTACGCTTTATCACTTTCAGAAATAAAAAATGGTAGTTTTTCTCAACAAACCGAGAAAATGAGAGGCTTTTCTTCCCTCGAAATCAGGGCTGTCAAAGTCCGCCCCCCCCACAGATATTTCTGAACTACGACTCCCATGATTCCCTGGCTGTCTATGGAATTGAAAGAATTCTGGGAATTGTAGGCCGTCAGCACCTTGGGGGGCCGTGAGTTTGACAGCCCTGCTCTAAATTAATTGAAAGGGACGTTTGAGGCTTTTTTCCCCGTTCTGTCTGACACGTTTGACGGGCACAGCAGCAGCAAAAAAAAAAAAAGGACGTAGCTGTGTGAGGAATGTGCGCCGGCCCCACCGCTCTGTAACCCCAGCCCGGCTGCTCCTGTCATGCTTTAACATGACATGTATTTGCTTTGGCACAGACAGAGAGATGCCCATAGGTGGGAATTCCGTGCGTTTGACCCGGCTCCAGATTCTGTGTTTTCGCCTTCTGTCGGACGTGGCGTTCGGCTGCACGGAATAAAAACCGCCGTCTTCTTGATTTTTTTTTCTTCTGGAAAAACACGAATCTGATGCGGAATTTTTTTTTAAGGAAAAGACCCCGAGGACGCCTACTTTAAGCACTGGGTGACCTCCGCGAGCCGGACTCTTGCACGCTGCATCTCGCCGGATACTCGGCTGCCGCAGGTTACCGTAAACTGGAAATATGCCCCCAACAAGCTCCCCATGCGCCGGCATGCCATTACCGACACTATGCGGCGTGCATTACATGTGCGGCAAAATGATGACCAATCACTGCATCGCCTGACATGATGGTAATATTGTTTACCTTCCATGTGGCCCTATTTGGAATCCAGGGCCGGCTCTATAATTAGGCCATATAGGCAGTCGCCTAAGGCCTTGCTCAAACAAGGGCCTCGTATGATGGTATTTATGTGGCATTTCAGTGTGCACACGTTTGTGGAAGTACAGATATACCACACAAACGTGCTCCTACATTAACGGAAAGCTAAGCCTTCATTTTATTTTTTTGGGCTGATTTCTGCATTTTTGCCCAATAATAACGTCTCCCTGAGCTCTGCCTGAGGCCTCACAGACTCCAGAGCCGCCTCCGGGAGCAAAGGACACTTTACGTTTAGCTCAAAATCCCTCTTTTCTCTCCTAATGCGCCTTTAAAGTCCTTGGAAATCGCTCGCTGTAAATACGTTGCTCAAAATTACATTTTTAATTGATGCAAACGTGTCGTGATGTCATCGAAGAGGACAGGGAACAGCTTGATCTGTGGCTCCGCCTCCTGCGACATTCCCTGAAACGCACCAGGGAAAGCCTGGGTGGCAGGAGCACTCCCGTAGCTCATATTAAAGGTTGTGATACGCCGTCACATCAGCGCGGTGATAAACAATCAGCAACTTTGTTGCCGTTTCTTGTAAAATGAAACATCTTTAAATCTTGATTTATTTATTTAACAAATTCTTTCTTTGCTTCAAATAAATCAAGATATAAAGCCATATAAATTATATTAATATTGTCCTGGTCGCCCTTTAAGATACCCACAGCTGCCATCGGACAGTGCAGCGCAGCGCAGCGCGTGATGGAAATGTGACGTCATAAAGTGCATAAATTGCATTAAAAAAAAACAACATACCTCAGTCCAGGATTTTCCCGTCACAAGTAAAACCTGCGCGTTATATTGTAACTCTCCCCGGCTGGTCTCAAGGGCTGAGCATTCCGTGCCCCGATCTGTCTGCGCTCCTGCCAACGCAGGTGTCATTTTTCTCATGTCAGAAAGGAAGCCGCGCGGCCCTTAACGAAATGTCAGTACATTTACTCTTATGTCACCGCGGGATGGAAACAGAACCAGACGGAAACTGTTTGTAAGTTCTTTTCCCCCCCTGCCCCCCCCGGACGTAATGAATGATTCATTGATTTGCCTTTCAATAAGTATTTCCCCAAATCCCAGAGAAATCAAAGCGAAACGCGCTGACACCACCCTCCGTTAAGATATAGTTTACACGGCGTCGCTCAGCGCCGCAGCGTTTTCCCTAATGTTTATTCATGCGTTCTCCAAGAAAGGCCGAGCGAGAAGCGCGAGCAACTTTATATTTTCTGTTTAATTCTTAAAACTGTATATTACTTAAAACGCACGAACAATGCAAGATGACAGACGCGAAATGTTCTGGCGGAACGCAACGCCGCGGATCTTTCAGCTCGTTATAAGTTGGGATGTGTCAACGGAAAACACTGATACCCGGCGGCGTGGGCTGCAAAGCCCCCAAACTATTACTGAGGGATAACTAAACCATGGAGATGACTTTAAATGTATATCGCGTTTAATTCATGGATTTACTTTATATATATATATATACTGGTCCCTGGTGTTTTACTGAATGGCGAAGGAGGCGGGGCCAGAGACCAGGGAAATGCACGACATTTAAATTAGGGAGGCACCGATACCATTATTTTAAGACGGGAGTCCCAATACTTCTATTTAATGTCATGTGACTCTTTCCAATAAATAATTTAGGATTTTGTTGAAAGTCTATCAAATTTACGTTAATATTGAAATGTACACTGTATGGCCAGAAACCCCATTTACCCCCTGCAAACACAGACACCGGACCTCAGATTATATATACAGTTGTGCTCAAAATTATTCAACCCCCACTGAAATTGAGTGTTTTGGCCAGTTTGACATTACATAGTTATATAGGCTGAAAAAAGACATGCGTCCATCGGGTTCAGCCTCTCCCACATAACCTACTGCTGTTGATCCAAAAGAAGGCAAAAAACCCAGTCTGAAATATGCAACATACTGGGAAAAAATTCCTTCTTGACCCCAGAATGGCGTCAGATTTCTCCTTGGATCAAGAAGCTTTTACCCACATATTAAATATTATAACCCTTAATATTCTGTGTCTGCAGGAAGTCATCCAGTCGTTTTTTAAAAGTCTGTACAGACTCTGACCCAACCACCTCAACAGGCAGAGAATTCCACAGCTTTATTGTTCTCACCGTAAAATAACCCTTCCTATGCTTTTAAGCTAAATTTCCTTTCTTCCAGTCTAAATGGATGACCCCTGTCCTGTGTATAGACCTGTTAATGAATAGGTTATCAGACAATGGTTGATAATGCCCCGCGTATATATTTATATAAGGTTATCAGATCCCCTCTAAGGCCCCGTTTCTCTAAACTAAACAGGTTTAAGCTTGTTAGTCTTTCCTCATAACTTAACCCTTCCATCCCCCTTATTAATTTAGTTGCCCGTCTCTGCACTTTTTCTAACGCTATAATATCTTTTTTAAGACAGGTGCCCAAAATTGCACGGCATATTCAAGGTGCGGCCTGACCATTGATTTATACAGAGGCAAAATAATGTTTTCATCCCGAGAGTGAACTCCCCTTTTAATGCCAATACCTTGCTGGCCTTGGCGGCTGCTCTTTGACATTACACATTGTTACTTAGTTTGAAGTCTATGATTATTCCCAAATCCTTCTCCTGCTTGGATTTCCCTAACTCCGTACCATTTAGGGTATAAGTTACTTGCGAGTTCTTCACTCCAAAGTGCATAACTTTGCATTTATCTAGAACATTGATTTTGATCATTCAGTCATCTTGCTTACAATTAAATCAAAGAGGCACGTGTAGGTCAGACAAATATAACATAACATTTATAATGAAATAACCACAAATGTCTTTTCTGTGCTCACATCATTATCAGTTTTATTCAACCCCCAAGTGACATTCAATCTTAGTACTTAGTACAACATCTTTTACAGTTATTAACAGCTTTTAAACGTGAAGCATAGCTTGACACAAGTGTCTTGCAGCCATCTACGGGTATCTTCGCCCATTCGTTATGGGCAAAAGCCTCCAGTTCAGTCACATTCTTAGGCTTGCGCACTGCAACTGCTTTCTTTAAGTCCTACCAGAGGTTCTCAATCGGATTTAAGTCAGGTGACTGCGATGGCCACTCCAAAATGTTCTAGCCTTTAATCTGCAACCATGCTCTAGTGGACTTGGAGGTATGCTTGGGATCATTGTCCTGTTGAAAGGTCCAACGTCTCCAAGCCTCAGGTTTGTGACGGACTGCATCACATTGTCATCCAATATCTCCTGGTACTGAAGAGAATTCATGGTACCTTGCACACGCTGAAGCTTCCCTGTACCTGCAGAAGCAAAACAGCCCCAAAGCATGATTGACCCCCGCCATGCTTCACAGTAGGCAAGGTGTTCTTTTCTTCATAGGCCTTGTTTCTTCCTCCTCCAAACATAGCGTTGATCCATGGGCCCAAACAGTTCTAATTTTGTTTCATCAGTCCACAGAACACTATCCCAAAACTTCTGTGGTTTGTCCACATGACTTTTGGCATACTGCAGTCGACTCTTATTCTTTGGAGACAGCAAGGGGGTGCGCCTGGGAGTTCTGGCATGGAGGCCTTCATTACGCAGTGTGTGCCGTATTGTCTGAGCTGAACTTCAGTACCCACATCTGACAAATCTTTTCTCAGTTCCTCAGCAGTCACACGGGGACTTTTCTCCACTCTAGGCTTCAGGTAGCGCACAGCAGTCGAAGTCAGCATCTTCTTTCTGCCACGACCAGGTAGCGTTTCAACAGTGCCCTTTGCCTTGAATTTGTGAATGCTGCTTCCTATGGTCTCTCTTGGTATGTTTAACATCTTTGCAATCTTCTTATAGCCATTGCCCTTCCTGTGAAGAGTAATCACCTCTTCTCTTGTCTTCCTGGACCATTCTCTTGACTTCACCATGTTTGTAACCACACCAGTAAATGTCTAGAAGGAGCTGAGTATCACAGTCATTTTAAAGCTGCTAATTGGTGCTTATTATGCTTTATTGCTGCTCCGTGACATCCACAGGTGTTTTCAATACTGATTGAAAACACTTGAATGAACCTCTGTTCTTCAGAGTGGTAGTCTTTAAGGGGTTGAATAATTGTGTCAATGAAGAATTCACAAAAGAAACATTTACTACTGTATTACAAAACCAATTGATGTCATTTTAGTTGCATATGGTTCTTTAAAAAGTCCTTGTAGGATTTCATTCTGAATACAATTACAAATGTCACTAAATTCCCTAAAACCCTTTACAGCATTGGGGGTTGAATCATTTTGAACACAACTGTATAACACACAAACCAGACCTCAGATACACGTATACCCACACAGACCACAGATACATGTATACACACACCAAACCTCAGATGCATGTATATAGACATATTACATATATATATATATATATATATACACACACACACATCTCAGAACTCAGACACTGGGACGGCTGACATTCTGCCAGGCCCTTCACACGAGCGGCTGTCAGCATGTGAATACTATAACGCAGCTCCGCTCTCGCGAGATCTTGCAGAGTTTATGAAATCTCGCAAGAACGTGGCTGGAGGCCAGCGGAGTCACATCACAACCTGCGCAGGCCATTATATATAATATATGGAGAAGCCCCTAAAAACACACCCGCAGACCCTGAATATATGAAGGAACCCCTAAAGACACCCACACACCCTGAATATATGAAGGAACCCTAAAAACACACCCACACACCCTGAATATATAGGAGGAGCCCCTAAAGACACCCGCAGACCCTGAATATATGGAGGAACCCCTAAAGACACCCGCACACCCTGAATATATGGAGGAACCCCTAAAAAGACACCCGCACACCTGAATATATGGAGAACCCCTAAAAAGACACCGCACATCCTGAATATATGGAGGAACCCCTAAAAACACATCCGCACACCCTGAATATATGGAGGAGCCCCTAAAAACACACCCGCACACCCTGAAATATGGAGGAACCCCTAAAAAGACACCCACACCCAATATATGGAGGAACCCCTAAAAAGACACCCACACACCATGAATATATGGAGGAGCCCGTAAAGACACCCACCCCTGAATATATGGAGGAACCCTAAAAAGACACCCACACACCCTGATATATGGAGGAGCCCCTAAAAACACACTGCACACCCTGAATATATGGAGGAGCCCCTAAAAACACCCGCACACACTGAATATTGGAGGAAAACCCTAAAAAGACACCACACACCCTGAATATATGGAAGAACCCCTAAAAAGACACCCGCACACCCTGAATATATGGAGGAACCCCTAAAAGACACCTGCACACCCTGAATATATGGAGGAACCCCTAAACAACACACCCACACCCTGAATATATGGAGGAACCCTAAAAACACACCCACACCCCCCGAATATATGGAGGACCCTAAAAAGACACCCGCACACCCTGAATATATGAAGGAACCCCTAAAAAGACACCCGCACACCAGAATATTGGAGGAACCCCTTAAAAAGACACCCGCACACCCTGAATATATGGAGGAGCCCCTAAAAACACACCCGCAGACCCTGAATATATGGAGAAGCCCCTAAAAACACACCCGCAGACCCTGAATATATGGAGGAACCCCTAAAACACACCTGCACACCCTGAATATATGAAGGAACCCCTAAAAACACACCAGCACACCCTGAATATATGAAGGAGCCCCTAAAGACACCCGCACACCCTGAATATATGGAGGAACCCCTAAAAAGACACCCGCACACACCTGAATATATGGAGGAACCCCTAAAAACACCGCCACCTGATATATGAAGGAACCCCTAAAAACACACCAGCACACCCTGAATATATGAAGGAGCCCCTAAAGACACCCGCACACCCTGAATATATGGAGGAACCCCTAAAAAGACACCCGCACATCCTGAATATATGGAGGAACCCCTAAAAACACACCCGCACACCCTGAATATATGAAGGAACCCCTAAAAACACACCAGCACACCCTGAATATATGAAGGAGCCCCTAAAGACACCCGCACACCCTGAATATATGGAGGAACCCCTAAAAAGACACCCGCACACCCTGAATATATGGAGGAACCCCTAAAAACACACCCGCACACCCTGAATATATGAAGGAACCCCTAAAAACACACCAGCACACCCTGAATATATGAAGGAGCCCCTAAAGACACCCGACACCCTGAATATATGGAGGAACCCTAAAAAGACACCGCACACCCTGAATATATGGAGGAACCTAAAAAGACACCCGCACATCCTGAATATATGGAGGAACCCCTAAAAACACACCCGCACAACCTGAATATATGGAGGACCCCCTAAAGACACCCGCAACTGAATATATGGAGGAACCTAAAAGACACCCACACACCCTGATATATGGAGGAGCCCCTAAAACACACCCGCACACACTGAATATATGGAGGAACCCCTAAAAACACACCCACACACTGAATATATGGAAGAACCCCTAAAAAGACACCCACACACCCTGAATATATGGAGGAACCCCTAAAAAGACACCCCGCACACCCTGAATATATGGAGGAGCCCCTAAAAAGACACCCACACACCCTGAATATATGGAGGAACCCCTAAAAAGACACCCACACACCCTGAATATATGGAGGAGCCCTAAAAAGACACCCGCACACCCTGAATATATAGAGGAACCCCTAAAAACACACCCGCACACCCTGAATATATGGAGGAACCCCTAAAAACACACCGCACACCCTGAATATATGGAGGAGCCCTAAAAAGACACCCCACATCCTGAATATATGGAGGAGCCCCTAAAAAGACACCCGCACCCTGAATATATGGAGGAACCCCTAAAAAAACACCCGCACACCCTGAATATATGGAGGAACCCCTAAAAACCACCCACACAACATGCCTGAATATATGGAGGAGCCCTAAAAAAACACCGCACACCCTGAATATATGGAGGAACCCCCTAAAAAGACACCTGCACACCCTGAATATATGGAGGAGCCCTAAAAAACACACCCGCACACACTGAATATATGGAGGAACCCCTAAAAAGACACCACACACCCTGAATATATGGAAGAACCCCTAAAAAGACACCCGCACACCCTGAATATATGGAGGAACCCTAAAAAGACACCTGCACACCCTGAATATATGGAGGAACCCTAAAAAAAACAACACCACAACCTGAATATATGGAGGAACCCCTAAAAACACACCACACCCCCCGAATATATGGAGGAACCCTAAAAAGACACCCGCACACCTGAATATATGAAGGAACCCCTAAAAAGACACCGCACACCCAGAATATATGGAGGAACCCCTTAAAAAACACCCGCACACCTGAATATATGGAGGAACCCCTAAAACACACCTGCACACCCTGAATATATGAAGGAACCCCTAAAACACCCAGCACACCTGAATATATGAAGGAGCCCCTAAAGACCCGCACAACCCTGAATATAGGAGGAACCCCTAAAAAGACACCCGCACACCCTGAATATTGGAGGAACCCCTAAAAACACACCGCACACACCCTGAATATATGAAGGAACCCCTAAAAACACACAGCAGCACACCCTGAATATATGGAGGAACCCCTAAAACACACCCGCACACCCTGAATATATGGAGGAACCCCTAAAACACACCCACACACCCTGAATATATGGAGGAGCCCCTAAAAAAACACCGCGCACACCCTGAATATATGGAGGAACCCCTAAAAAGACACCTGCACACCCTGAATATTGGGAGGGCCCCTAAAACACACCCGCACACACTGAATATATGGAGGAACCCCTAAAAAGACACCCACACACCCTGAATATATGGAGAACCCCTAAAAAGACACCCGCACACCCTGAATATATGGAGGAACCCCTAAAAAGACACCTGCACACCCTGAATATATGGAGGAACCCCTAAAAACACACCCACACACCCTGAATATATGGAGGAACCCCTAAAAACACACCCACACCCCCCGAATATATGGAGGAACCCCTAAAAAGACACCCGCACACCCTGAATATATGAAGGAACCCCTAAAAAGACACCCGCACACCCAGAATATATGGAGGAACCCCTTAAAAAGACACCCGCACACCCTGAATATATGGAGGAACCCCTAAAAACACCCTGCACACCCTGAATATATGAAGGAACCCCTAAAAACACACCAGCAGCACACCTGAATATATGAAGGAGCCCCTAAAGACACCCGCACACTCCTGAAATATATGGAGGAACCCCTAAAAAGACACCCGCACACCCTGAATATATGGAGGAACCCCTAAAAACACACCCGCACACCCTGAATATATGAAGGAACCCCTAAAAACAATCACCAGCACACCTGAATATATGAAGGAGCCCCTAAAGACACCCGCACACCCTGAATATATGGAGGAACTCCTAAAAAGACACGCACACCTGAATAATGGAGGAACCCCTAAAAAGACACCCGCGACATCCTGAATATATGGAGGAACCTAAAAACACACCCGCACACCCTGAATATATGAAGGA
This sequence comes from Leptobrachium leishanense, assembly GCA_009667805.1. Lineage (NCBI taxonomy): Eukaryota > Metazoa > Chordata > Amphibia > Anura > Megophryidae > Leptobrachium > Leptobrachium leishanense. The sequence continues at coordinate 162,292,190 of CM019070.1, read as the reverse complement.
CCCCTAAAAACACACCAGCACACCTGAATATATGAAGGAGCCTAAAGACACCGCACACCTGAATATATGGAGGAACCCCTAAAAAGACACCGCACACCCTGAATATATGGAGGAACCCTAAAAAACACCCGCACACCCTGAATATATGAAGGAACCCCTAAAAACCACCAGCAACCCTGAATATATGAAGGAGCCCCTAAAGACAACCCGCACACCTGAATATATGGAGGACCCCTAAAAAGACACCCGCACACCCTGAATATATGGAGGAACCCCTAAAAACACCCGCACATCCTGAATATATGGAGGACCCCTAAAAACCACCCGCACAGCACATATGATATGATGACCCTGAAATGAGGAACCCCTAAAAGACACCCGCACACCCTGAATATATGGAGGAACCCCTAAAAAGACACCCACACACCCTGAATATATGGAGGAGCCCTAAACACACGCCGCACACACTGAATATATGGAGGAACCCCTAAAAACCACACCACACACTGAATATATGGAAGAACCCCTAAAAAGACACCCACACCCTGAATATATGGAGGAACCCCTAAAAAGACACCCGCACACCCTGAATATATGGAGGAGCCCCTAAAAAGACCCCCACACGCACCCTGATATATGGAGGAACCCTAAAAAGACACCCACACACCCTGAATATATGGAGGAGCCCCTAAAAAGACACCCGCACACCCTGAATATATAGAGGAACCCCTAAAAAAACACCCGCACACCCTGAATATATGGAGGAACCCCTAAAAACACACCGCACACCCTGAATATATGGAGGAGCCCTAAAAAGACACCACACATCCTGAATATATGGAGGAGCCCCTAAAAGACACCCGCACACCACTAGAAATATATGGAGGAACCCTAAAAACACACCCGCACACCCTGATATATGGAGGAACCCCTAAAAACACACCCACACAACCTGAATATATGGAGGAGCCCCTAAAAAAACACCCGCACACCCTGAATATATGGAGAACCCCTAAAAAGACACCCGCACACCCTGAATATATGGAGGAACCCTAAAAAGACACCCACACACCCTGAATATATGGAGGAGCCCCTAAAAAGACACCCGCACACCCTGAATATATGGAGGAGCCCCTAAAACAACACACCCGCACCCTGAATATATATAGGAACCCCTAAAAAGACACCCACACCGAATATATGGAGGAACCCCTAAAAAGACCCCACACCTAATATGGAGGAGCCCCTAAAACACACCCGCACACCCTGAATATATGGAGGAACCCCTAAAAACACACCCGCACACCCTGAATATATGGAGGAACCCCTAAAAACACACCCGCACACCCTGAATATATGGAGGAACCCCTAAAAAGACACCCACACACCTGAATTATATGGAGGAGACCTAAAAACACACCCACACACCCTGAATATATGGAGGAACCCCTAAAAACACACCCACACACCCTGAATATATGGAGGAACCCCTAAAAAGACACCCGCACACACCTGAATATATGAGGAACCCCTAAAAAGACACCCGCACACCCTGAATATATGGAGGAACCCCTAAAACACACCGCACACCCTGAATATATGGAGGAACCCTAAAAAAGGACCGCACACACCCCTGCAAATGAATATATGGAGGAGCCCCTAAAACAACACCACCCACACACCCTGATATATGGAGGAGCCCCTAAAAAGACACCCACACACACTGAATATATGGAGGAGCCCCTAAAAAGACACCACACACCCTGAATATATGGAGGAGCCTAAAAGACACCCGCACACCCTGAATATATGGAGGAACCCCTAAAAATACACCCGCACACACCTGAATATATGGAGGAGACCCTAAAAAGAGGACATTAGGGGAGCAAAAGGAGGTCCCTCTGTTCCTTCATAATAGGGAGGCCTGGCAGCTATATCATGACGTCATAGCACTGGGTAGACCCTCAGGGTGACGCACACATCCTGTGATATTCCCTTATTTAAAGACTTTATAAAGTTAATTTTATGTGACTTTCACCTCTCTGAGTCAATGTCAGACCCCCGGGGGCCACTGGTCCAGCATACCCAGCCATTACAGACTCAGAGGGTTAACTGCCCCCCTGTGGTCATTTTTTCACTGGCAGCTCAAGGGTTAATAGCTCAGTGCAGACAGCAGGTCCTTTAGGGGTGGGCGCGGCGCGGTGCATGCCGGGAGGAGGCGCTAACCCGGAACTGAAAGCAGGTGAGGTCAGGGCAGCACCAATGTGGAATGGATACCTGTCATGATGCTCGGGGGCGGCACTCAGCCTGTCTGGGCATCATGGGTTTTGTAGTTCTGAAGCGTCACAGTCACTGCTGGCCCAGGGCAAAGGTCATGGGGTTACAGGTGTAAGGTGAGAGAAAGGGGGACATCACAGGCCTGTGCCTTATTAATATAAACCAGGTTATAATATTACCTTCAAAACTCACTGTTATAGATATATTTGTTATCTTTTCAGGTGTTATTGATTTATAGATTTTTATTTTTTTAGCAGTCATATTTTATTTTTATTTATTTATAAAAAGGATTTTTAGCAGGAAGGATACATTGAGATTTCTCTCGTTTTCAAGTATGTCCTGGGTTCAAGAGCATTGAAGTGTTACAGAAATACAAAGTAATACAATGCAAGATATTATAAAAACACAAATATACAGATTAACAGAAAAATAAATATGGAGGAAATAAAGTCATTATGTAATATGTTTACAGGTGTATTCTGTATATAGTCACTGTGTTACATGTTTACAGGTGCATTCTGTATATAGTCACGTTACATGTTTACAGGCGCATTCTGTATATAGTCACTGTGTTACATGTTTACAGGTGCATTCTGTATATATACACTGTGTTACATGTTTACAGGTGCATTCTGTATATAGTCACTCATGTGTTACATGTTTACAGGTGCATTCTGTATATAGTCACTGTGTTACATGTTTACA
>CM019070.1:161965398-162289108 GCA_009667805.1 Leptobrachium leishanense | reverse complement strand
TGGAGAAGCCCCTAAAAACACACCCGCAGACCCTGAATATATGAAGGAACCCCTAAAAGACACCCGCAGACCCTGATTATATGGAGAAGCCCCTAAAAACACACCCGCAGACCTGAATATATGAAGGAACCCAAAAGACACCCGCACACCCTGAATATATGGAGGAGCCCCTAAAAAGACACCCACACACCCTGAATATATGGAGGACCCCTAAAAAGACACCCGCACACCCTGAATATATGGAGGAGCCCCTAAAAACACACCCACACACCCTGAATATATGAAGGAGCCCCTAAAGACACCCGCACACCTGAATATATGGAGGAGCCCCTAAAAACCACACCCACACACCCTGAATATATGAAGGAGCCCCTAAAAAGACACCCGCACACCCTGAATATATGGAGGAGCCCCTAAAAACACACCCACACACCCTGAATATATGAAGGAGCCCCTAAAGACACCCGCACACCCTGAATATATGGAGGAACCCCTAAAAACACACCCTGAATATATGCAGGAACCCCTAAAAACACACCCACACACCCTGAATATATGGAGGAGCCTCTAAAAACACACCCGCACACCCTGAATATATGGAGGAACCCCTAAAAACACACCCGCACACCCTGAATATATGGAGGAACCCATAAAAAGACACCTGCACACCCTGAATATATGGAAGAACCCTAAAGAACACCCGCACACCCTGAATATATGGAGGAACCCCTAAAAGACTCCCGCACACCTGAATATATGGAGGAACCCCTAAAAACACACCCGCACACCCTGAATATATGGAGGAACCCATAAAAAGACACCTGCACACCTGAATATATGGAAGAACCCCTAAAAAGACACCTGCACACCCTGATATATGGAGGAGCCCCTAAAAACACCCACACACCCTGAATATATGGAGGAGCCCCTAAAAACACACCCGCACACCCTGTATATATGGAGGAACCCCTAAAAACACACACGCACACCCTGAATATTATGGAGGAACCCCTAAAAACACACCCACACACCCTGAATATAGGAACCCCTAAAAAACACACCCACACCCCTGAATATATGGAGGAGCCCCTAAAAACACCCACACACCCTGAATATATGGAGGAGCCCCTTAAAAAACACACCCGCACACCCTGAATATATGGAGGAACCCCTAAAAACCACACCCGCACATCCTGAATATATGGAGGAGCCCCTAAAAAGAGGACATTAGGGGAGCAAAAGGAGGTCCCTCTGTTCCTTCATAATAGGGAGGCCTGGCAGCTATATCATGACGTCATAGCACTGGGTAGACCCTCGGGGTGACGCACACATCCTTGTATATTCCCTCTATTTAAAGACTTTATAAAGTTAATTTTATGTGACTTTCACCTCTCTGAGTCAATGTCAGACCCCCGGGGGCCACTGGTCCAGCATACCCAGCATTACAGACTCAGAGGGTTAATGCCCCCCTGTGGTCATGTTTTCACTGGCAGCTCAAGGGTTAATAGCTCAGTGCAGACAGCAGGTCCTTTAGGGGTGGGCGCGGCGCGGTGCATGCCGGGAGGAGGCGCTAACCCGGAACTGGAAGCAGGTGAGGTCAGGGCAGCACCAATGTGGAATGGATACCTGTCCCATGATGCTCGGGGGCGGCACTCAGCCTGTCTGGGCATCATGGGTTTTGTAGTTCTGAAGCGTCACAGTCACTGCTGGCCCAGGGCAAAGGTCATGGGGTTACAGGTGTAAGGTGAGAGAAAGGGGGACATCACAGGCCTGTGCCTTATTAATATAAACCAGGTTATAATATTACCTTCAAAACTCACTGGTTATAGATATATTTGTTATCTTTTCAGGTGTTATTGATTTATAGATTTTTATTTTTTTTAGCAGTCATATTTTATTTTTATTTATTTATAAAAAGGATTTTACCAGGAAGGATACATTGAGATTTCTCTCGTTTTCAAGTATGTCCTGGGTTCAAGAACATTGAAGTGATTACAGAAATACAAAGTAATACAATGCAAGATATTAACACAAAACAAACATACAGATTAACATAAAATAAATATGTAGGAAATATAGTCATTATGTAATATGTTTACAGGTGCATTCTGTATATAGTCACTGTTACATGTTTACAGGTGCATTCTGTATATAGTCACTATGTTACATGTTTACAGGCGCATTCTGTATATAGTCACTGTGTTACATGTTTACAGGTGCATTCTGTATATAGTAACTGTGTTACATGTTTACAGGCGCATTCTGTATATAGTCACTGTGTTACATGTTTACAGGCGCATTCTGTATATAGTCACTGTGTTACATGTTTACAGGTGCATTCTGTATATAGTCACTGTGTTACATGTTTACAGGCGCATTCTGTATATAGTCACTGTGTTACATGTTTACAGGCGCATTCTGTATATAGTCACTGTGTTACAGGTTTACAGGTGCATTCTGTATATAGTCACTGTGTTACATGTTTACAGGCGCATTCTGTATATAGTCACTGTGTTACATGTTTACAGGCACATTCTGTATATAGTCACTGTGTTACATGTTTACAGGTGCATTCTGTATATAGTCACTGTGTTACATGTTTACAGGTGCATTCTGTATATAGTCACTGTGTTACATGTTTACAGGTGCATTCTGTATATAGTCACTGTGTTACATGTTTACAGGTGCATTCTGTATATAGTCACTGTGTTACATGTTTACAGGTGCATTCTGTATATAGTCACTGTGTTACATGTTTACAGGCGCATTCTGTATATAGTCACTGTGTTACATGTTTACAGGTGCATTCTGTATATAGTCACTGTGTTACATGTTTACAGGTGCATTCTGTATATAGTCACCGTGTTACATGTTTACAGGCGCATTCTGTATATAGTCACTGTGTTACATGTTTACAGGCGCATTCTGTATATAGTCACTGTGTTACATGTTTACAGGCATGTTTACAGGTGCATTCTGTATATAGTCACTGTGTTACATGTTTACAGGTGCATTCTGTATATAGTCACTGTGTTACATGTTTACAGGCGCATTCTGTATATAGTCACTGTGTTACATGTTTACAGGTGCATTCTGTATATAGTCACTGTGTTACATGTTTACAGGTGCATTCTGTATATAGTCACTGTGTTACATGTTTACAGGTGCATTCTGTATATAGTCACTGTGTTACATGTTTACAGGTGCATTCTGTATATAGTCACTGTGTTACATGTTTACAGGCGCATTCTGTATATAGTCACTGTGTTACATGTTTACAGGCGCATTCTGTATATAGTCACTGTGTTACATGTTTACAGGCATGTTTACAGGTGCATTCTGTATATAGTCACTGTGTTACATGTTTACAGGTGCATTCTGTATATAGTCACTGTGTTACATGTTTACAGGCGCATTCTGTATATAGTCACTGTGTTACATGTTTACAGGTGCATTCTGTATATAGTCACTGTGTTACATGTTTACAGGTGCATTCTGTATATAGTCACCGTGTTACATGTTTACAGGCGCATTCTGTATATAGTCACTGTGTTACATGTTTACAGGCGCATTCTGTATATAGTCACTGTGTTACATGTTTACAGGCATGTTTACAGGTGCATTCTGTATATAGTCACTGTGTTACATGTTTACAGGTGCATTCTGTATATAGTCACTGTGTTACATGTTTACAGGCGCATTCTGTATATAGTCACTGTGTTACATGTTTACAGGTGCATTCTGTATATAGTCACTGTGTTACATGTTTACAGGCGCATTCTGTATATAGTCACTGTGTTACATGTTTACAGGTGCATTCTGTATATAGTCACTGTGTTACATGTTTACAGGTGCATTCTGTATATAGTCACTGTTACATGTTTACAGGCGCATTCTGTATATAGTCACTGTGTTACATGTTTACAGGCGCATTCTGTATATAGTCACTGTGTTACATGTTTACAGGCGCATTCTGTATATAGTCACTGTGTTACATGTTTACAGGCGCATTCTGTATATAGTCACTGTATTACATGTTTACAGGCGCATTCTGTATATAGTCACTGTGTTACATGTTTACAGGCATGTTTACAGGTGCATTCTGTATATAGTCACTGTGTTACATGTTTACAGGCGCATTCTGTATATAGTCACTGTGTTACATGTTTACAGGTGCATTCTGTATATAGTCACTGTGTTACATGTTTACAGGTGCATTCTGTATATAGTCACCATGTTACATGTTTACAGGTGCATTCTGTATATAGTCACCGTGTTACATGTTTACAGGCGCATTCTGTATATAGTCACTGTGTTACATGTTTACAGGCATGTTTACAGGTGCATTCTGTATATAGTCACTGTGTTACATGTTTACAGGTGCATTCTGTATATAGTCACTGTGTTACATGTTTACAGGCGCATTCTGTATATAGTCACTGTGTTACATGTTTACAGGTGCATTCTGTATATAGTCACTGTGTTACATGTTTACAGGCGCATTCTGTATATAGTCACTGTGTTACATGTTTACAGGTGCATTCTGTATATAGTCACTGTGTTACATGTTTACAGGTGCATTCTGTATATAGTCACTGTGTTACATGTTTACAGGTGCATTCTGTATATAGTCACTGTGTTACATGTTTGCAGGCGCATTCTGTATATAGTCACTGTGTTACATGTTTACAGGTGCATTCTGTATATAGTCACTGTGTTACATGTTTACAGGTGCATTCTGTATATAGTCACTGTGTTACATGTTTACAGGCGCATTCTGTATATAGTCACTGTGTTACATGTTTACAGGTGCATTCTGTATATAGTCACCGTGTTACATGTTTACAGGCGCATTCTGTATATAGTCACCGTGTTACATGTTTACAGGCGCATTCTGTATATAGTCACCGTGTTACATGTTTACAGGCGCATTCTGTATATAGTCACTGTGTTACATGTTTACAGGTGCATTCTGTATATAGTCACTGTGTTACATGTTTACAGGTGCATTCTGTATATAGTCACTGTGTTACATGTTTACAGGCGCATTCTGTATATAGTCACTGTGTTACATGTTTACAGGCGCATTCTGTATATAGTCACTGTGTTACATGTTTACAGGCGCATTCTGTATATAGTCACTGTGTTACATGTTTACAGGCGCATTCTGTATATAGTCACTGTGTTACATGTTTACAGGCATGTTTACAGGTGCATTCTGTATATAGTCACTGTGTTACATGTTTACAGGTGCATTCTGTATATAGTCACTGTGTTACATGTTTACAGGCGCATTCTGTATATAGTCACTGTGTTACATGTTTACAGGCGCATTCTGTATATGGTCACTGTGTTACATGTTTACAGGTGCATTCCGTATTGAGGTATGTTAATAGGGAGCTCTTAAGGGACTTTAGAATGGGGGAAGATTTGACGGTGTCTGGGAGGTTATTCCATATTTGTGGAGCTCTGTAGGAAAATGAGGATCGAGCCACTTTCTTTTTGTATTGCGGTATTGTAAGTAAGGTGCTGGTCCTGGATCTGAGGTTATAGGATGAGGGAACTGCCGGGGGAAGCAGCCTATTCAGGTAGGGTGGCAGCTTAGATATAAAACGTAACAAGGAAAAAAATGATGGTTGTCATTTGCGCTCACTCCTGTAGTTCCTTGCGAAACAAAACACAATCAGAGGTTTTGGGTTTACTTGAATGGCCATTAAAGTGTAAGCTCACCTGTCACGTCACGGCACCCCCGGGTCAGGTGGGTCCGACCTAATGAAACCTAAGAGCTGCTTTTCTAATCAGTCACATATCCTCCTGCTGCTCATCAGCTGAGAGACAAACCGAAAGGTTCTATTTATACAGTTACAAGTATTTATAAAGCGCCAATAAATTCCTTAGCGCAGTACAATGGGAGAGAGAATAACAAATATACGTACACATTGAACCGCATGCGGGAGGACCCTGCGCTCACCAGCAACCATTCCACTATGGGAATAGAAAGAAAACACGCATAATTTTGTCTTTATTGAGTGATATTCATTTTATGTTTTTCACATGTCGCTATTGAGCTATTTATGTATCTATATATTTTTTATTGTTTAATTTTAGGGTCACTATTGATAGTTATATATTTTTTGTTTTAGTTGTTTTTCATGTTTCATTATTGAGGTGTATGTGTTTGTATATATTTTTTACTATTTATTTTTTCTGGAGTCATTATTGACACCTTTTATTATTATTATGAGTCATTATTGAGATATATCATACTTATTTTCTGTTAATCTGTATATTTGTGTTTTGTTTTTAATAGCTTGCATTTTATTAGTTTGTATTTCTGTGACGACTGTAACAATTCAATGTTCTTGAATCCAGGACATTCAGGTGAAACTCGAAAAATTAGAATATGGGGCAAAAGTTGATTTATTTCAGTAATGCAAGTTAAAAGGTGAAAGTAATATATGAGACTCATTAGATGCAAAGCGAGATCGATCAAGCGGTGATTTGTCATAATTGTGGTGATTCTGGTTACAGCTCATGAAAAGCCCAAATCCACAATCTCAGAAAATGAGAATATTCCATGTAATCAATAAAACAAGGATTGTCCATAGAACAATATGGAACCTGTGAAAAGTATAAACTGCAGATGTACTCAGTGCTTGGTTTGCAGCAATTCCTGCCTCAATGCGGCCGGCGTGACATGGAAGCTATCAGCCTGTGGCAGTGGCGTAGCGTGGGTTGTCAGCGCCCGGGGCCAGCCAAGAATTGTGCGCCCCCCCAACCTGTGGACACGTTATCGATATTGCCCCAGCTCACACATGGATTTGCCCCAGCTCTCACATGAATATTGCCCCAGCTCACACATGGATTTGCCCCAGCTCACACATGGATTTGCCCCAGCTCACACATGGATATTGCCCCAGCTCTCACATGGATTTGCCCCAGCTCACACATGGATTTGCCCCAGCTCTCACATGGATTTGCCCCAGCTCTCACATGGATTTGCCCCAGCTCACACATGGATTTGCCCCAGCTCACACATGGATATTGCCCCAGCTCACACATGGATTTGCCCCAGCTCTCACATGGATTTGCCCCAGCTCACACATGGATATTGCCCCAGCTCACACATGGATATTGCCCCAGCTCACACATGAATATTGCCCCAGCTCATGGATTTGCCCCAGCTCATGGATTTGCCCCAGCTCAGGATTTGCCCCAGCTCACACATGGATTTTGCCCCAGCTCACACATGGATTTGCCCCAGCTCAATGATTTGCCCCAGCTCACACATGGATTTGCCCCAGCTCACACATGGATTTTCCCCAGCTCACACATGGATATGCTCCAGCACATGGATTTGCCCCAGCTCACACATGGATATGCTCCAGCACATGGATTTGCCCCAGCACATGGATTTGCCCCAGCTCATGGATATGCCCCAGCACATGGATTTTCCCCAGCACATGGATTTGCCCCAGCACTCACCTGGATATTGCCCCAGCTCCGGATCCAGCAGGGGTTGAGGGGGCCCAGATGCCGGGCAGCGGGAGTGCATGCCCGGTCCTGAACAGCGTTAGTCCGTCCTGTTGAAGGGGAGGCGGCTGCGTGCGTGCGCAGGTCACGTGGTCCGGCCAGTCAGGTGGTACAGAGACTCAGTACCACCTGATTAGACGGACCACGTGACCTGCGCCTGCACGCAGCCGCCTCCCCTTCAATCAACAGGACGGACTCACTGTTCAGGACCGGGCAGCCGGCAGGCACTCCCGCTGCCCGGCATCTGGGTCCCCTCAACCCGCGGGCCCTTGGGCGGCGCCCGAGGGCCCGGCGGGTCAGTCCGGGCCACAAGTTTTAGGGGCGCAAATTTCTTTTGAAATTATGCGCCCCTAAGAAAACTGCGCCCGGGGCCACGGCCCCCCCAGCCCCCCCCCCACGCTACGCCACTGGCCTGTGGCACTGCGAGGTGTTATGGAAGACCAGGAAGCTTCAATAGTGGCCTTCAGCTCTTCTGCATTGTCCCGTCTCATGTCTCTCATCTTTCTCTTGGCATAGATTCTCTATGGGGTTCAGGTCAGGCGAGTTTTCTGGCCAATCAAGCACAGTAATCCCACGGTCATTGAAGCAGGTTTTGGTGCTTTTGGCAGTGTGGGCAGGTGCCACGTCCTGCTGGAAAATGAAGTCCGTATCCCCATAAAGCTGGTCTGACGAAGGAAGCATGAAGTGATCCAAAATCTCCTGGTAGACGGCTGCGTCGACCCTGGACTTAATGAAGCACAGTGGACCAACACCAGCAGATGACACGACTCCCCAAATCAACACAGACTGTGGAGACTTCACACTGGACTTCAAGCATCTTGCAGTGTGTCCTCTCCATTCTTCCTCCATACTCTGGCTCCTTGGTTTCCAAATGAGATGATGCAAAAGTTGCTCCTCATCAGAAAAGAGGACTTTGGAGCCACTGAGCTACAGACCAGGTGTGTTTTTCTTTAGCCCAGGTAAGACGCTTCTGACGTTGTTTGTTGTTCAGGAGCGGCTTGACAAGAGGAATACGACATTTGAAGCCCATGTCCAGGATGCGTCTGTGTGTGTGGTGGCTCTTGATGCTCTGACTCCAGCCTCAGTCCACTCCTTGTGAAAGTCCCCAACACTTTGAATGGCCTTTTCCTGACAATCCTCTCCATTCTGCGGTCATCCCTGCTGCTTGTGCACCTCTTTCTTCCATATAACTTTCTATTAATGTGCTTTGATACAGCACTTTGGGAACATCCAGCTTCTTTTGCAATGACCTTTTGAGGCTTTCCTTCCTTATGGAGGCGTCAATGATGGTTTTCTGCACAACTGTCAGGTCAGCGTCTTTCCCATGATTGTGATTCCTACTGAACCAGACTGAGAGACCATTTCAAGGCTCAGGAACCCTTTGCAGGTGTTATGGCTTCATTCGCTGATTAGAGTGGGACACTTTGAGCCTAGAATATATTGCACCGCATCACAATATTCTCATTTTCTGAGATTGTGGATTTGGGCTTTTCATGAGCTGTAACCAGAATCCCCACAATTATCACAAATCACCGCTTGCTCGATCTCGCTTTGCATCTAATGAGTCTCATATATTACTTTCACCTTTTAACTTGCATTACTGAAATAAATCAACTTTTGCTCCATATTCTAATCTTTCCAGTTTCACCTGTACTGAAAACCAGAGAAATCTCAATGTATCCTTCCTGCTAAGATACTTTATAAATAAATGTAAGTTATGATGGAGACAAAGTGAGATTAAAAGCCTCCACACAACAAATAATAAAGTTTTATTATTGCAGAAGTCATTTACACGTCCCAGCGATTCAAAGAACTGCATCACGGAGCTCACGTGTTACATTCCCCATTTGCAGCACGGAACTCTGGGTAAGACATGCGAATGACATCTGCAATTTCTCACTTTTTTGCATCCTGGGTGTGTTTTCATACAGAACCCTCCAATCAATGCTGCGCTATACTAGATGGCTATTTTTTTAGCCATTGAGATGTATTTTACGGTTTTTTTTTGTCGTTATTGAGGTTTAAATGTTTCTAGATATTTTTATTTTTCAGGTATCATTATTGATATATTTTTATTATTATAGGAGTCATCATTGATTATAATATTCAGGTTTCATTATTGAGAAATATATTATTTTTTCCTGATGTCTTTAGTGAAAGATATATTTTTATTGATGTATATGTTTATTTTTTTCACTGTTATTATTGAAACATATATATTTATTTTTTACTTGTCTTTTTCAGGTGTCATGATGGCAGGTGACGGCTGGCGACTGTGAAACGCGCAGGTTTATCCAGATAATTCCCTCCTCTGGATCTCTGCGGATATATTAATGGCAGAGTAAACGGCGTCTTCGTGTTTTGCGTAAGTAAAATCCCTGAAATTGCCCTTTTTCTTCTTGCTTTCGCACCGTGGAGGTGCAGACGTGCTGATCCTCGGGCGCTTGGACATGGGTTAAAATTCATCAAACCACGAGGTGTTAAATGGGAAAGAAGCTGTGAATGTGAGCTCAGACGCATCAGACTGGTCACCGGGCTGCGTGGCCGGCTTTATATCACATGTAACGTGGCCCCAGTGATCAGGAAACCTACAAGGGTTTTATTATTATTTATACAAGATGTTTCACCTCTGTTCTGATTGAATTGTCTCGGTTTATTGGCTGTGGACACACAAGCGCACTTTTCGCGTCCGTCGTAGCTTTTCCATCAAGTCAATAGAAAACAACACATGAAGCACGTGCGCACTTGTTCGCGCAGGGCAACGCATGTTGCAATGGACGTCAAAATGGCAAAAACGTGAAAAGGGTACAACGGACGTAGAGCAACCCCAGCATACAGCTTTTTCTAACTGATACAATGTAACCACAACATCATCCCGTATAAAGTGCATCCGTTTCAACAGACGCACTGTGCGCAATCAGTGCGCTCGTCTGACCTCCCGCGCGCTCTCGCTTTACTTTTTCTCCCCCCTTGACTGTCTTTCTCTCACCCCCTTTCTCACTCTCTTGCTCTCTCGCCCCCTCACTCTCTCACTCTTGCTCTCTCACCCCCTCTCTCTTACCTCTCGCCCCCTCGCTCTCCTTCTCTTACCTCTCTCGGCCCCTCGCTCTCCCTCTCTTACCTCTCTCGCCCCTCGCTCTCTCCTCTCTCTTACCTCTCTCGCCCCTCGCTCTCCTTCTCTTTTACCTCTCTCGCCCCTCGCTCTCCTTCTCTTACCTCTCTCGCCCCTCGCTCTCCTTCTCTTACCTCTCTCGCCCCTCGCTCTCCTTCTCTCTTACCTCCTCGCTCTCCTTCTCTTACCTCTCTCGCCCCTCGCTCTCCTTCTCTCTTACCTCCTCGCTCTCCTTCTCTTACCTCTCTCGCCCCCTCGCTCTCCTTCTCTCTTGCCCCCTCGCTCTCCTTCTCTTACCTCTCTCGCCCCTCGCTCTCCTTCTCTTACCTCTCTCGCCCCTCGCTCTCCTTCTCTTACCTCTCTCGCCCCTCGCTCTCCTTCTCTTACCTCTCTCGCCCCCTCGCTCTCCTTCTCTCTTACCTCCTCGCTCTCCTTCTCTTACCTCTCTCGCCTCCTCGCTCTCCTTCTATTACCTCTCTCGCCTCCTCGCTCTCCTTCTATTACCTCTCTCGCCTCCTCGCTCTCCTTCTCTTACCTCTCTCGCCCCCTCGCTCTCCTTCTCTCTTACCTCTCTCGCCCCCTCGCTCTCCTTCTCTCTTACCTCTCTCGCCCCCTCTCTCGCCCCCTCTCGCCCCCTCGCTCTCCTTCTCTCTTACCTCTCTCGCCCCCTCGCTCTCCTTCTCTCTTACCTCTCTCGCCCCCTCTCTCGCCCCTCTCGCCCCCTCGCTCTCCTTCTCCCTCTCGCTCTCCCTCTCGCTCTCCCTCTCGCTCTCCCTCTCGCTCTCCCTCTCGCTCTCCTTCTCGCTCTCCTTCTCGCTCTCCTCCTCACTCTCTCCTCCTCACTCTCTCCTCCTCACTCTCTCTCTCCTCACTCTCTCCTCCTCACTCTCTCCTCCTCACTCTCTCCTCCTCACTCTCCTTCTCTCTTACCTCTCTCCCCCCCTCGCTCTCCTTCTCTCTCTTACCTCTCTCGCCCCCTCGCTCTCCTTCTCTTACCTCTCTCGCCCCCTCGCTCTCCTTCTCTTACCTCTCTCGCCTCCTCTCTTACCTCTCTTGCCCCCTCGCTCTCCTTCTCTTACCTCTCTCGCCCCTCGCTCTCCTTCTCTTACCTCTCTCGCCTCCTCTCTTACCTCTCTTGCCCCCTCGCTCTCCTTCTCTTACCTCTCTCGCCCCCTCGCTCTCCTTCTCTTACCTCTCTCGCCTCCTCTCTTACCTCTCTTGCCCCCTCGCTCGCCCCCTCGCTCTCCCTCTCTTACCTCTCTCGTTTGCTGCTGTATAAATAGTATTTACATGTCTCTGCGCTATTATTATCCTGAGATTTTGGTACAGAATGTTCCTTAAGTGTTAAAAGCGAGCGCTGCCGTCACTCACAAATAAAGAGGCGCCGCAGAGCACATTGAAAGCTACAGTTTGCTGCATCATTGATATTAATAAGTGAATTCCCTCCTTTTCTCCCCTCGTTTTCCAGTGACCTGGATTCACCGGTTCGGCCTCACGCGTTCGTGCTTTTTCCGTATTCCGAGTCCTTGAGGTTTGTTATTTCAGAAAGCCAAGACGCGGCTCCATCTGCCGCTGCGAAACACATCTGAAATTGAAGGCATTTTCCTTTCAATAGTCGTTTTTTTTTCAGGGCCGACGCGTCTCGTGCGCTTTCTGTAATTACCGACGCGTCTCGTGCGCTTTCTGTAATTACCGACGCGTTTCATTGCTCAGCACGGCCGCGCTCGTAGAGTTACATGGAGAGCGGCGGCTGAATGTGTATGCGTGGTCACGTTCCTCCGCCCGGCGGTGTGGTCGCCCAGACTCGTCGTTAAAGCACATTCACTATAAATAAGTTGAGACAACGCTTTGGCCGCCTGAAATCTCAGCCTTCAGGAGAAACCTGGAACCCCAGGACCGCAGGCATCGCCCCGTAATATTCAGGATCCGCCTCTGCCATCGCTCGCAGCGTCTGCTCTTTATATTTTCGATGGGTTTTTCTGTAAGCCTCAGACTTCCTCCCGGCAAGGCAGCGTTATCTGGCACACGAGCATCATACAGCCAAAAGTTGCAAAATATGTATCCGGCGATGGCAGTTGGTAAACGTGTTGCGCAATCGTCACCAACTTCCGGAAACCACTGAGTGGTGTTTTGGGAAGGAATGGCAGGTCCCCTCACGGTTACAAAGTGTCGCAGCGCAGGATGGGTTTATATTTATTAAAAAGTGTTTTTTTTAGTGGAGGGGACGGATTTTATAATAATTAGAGGAATCTGCATCTTAATAGGAAGGTTCTAGATCTATGCGCTAAAAAACCAGGTGTCACAACGTCAGCAGGTCCTTCACCCGGCCCGTTTCCCTCCATTAAACCCACGGCAGAAATTTTGGGGTTAAAAGATTTTGAGAAAATTTTTCAGGTTATTCACTGAGCAAGAAATCTTGGAGAATAGTAACTTTTAGGACGAGATGGTCGGGGTGGAAATAAATGAGGGTCACATGATGGTCGCGGGGTGTCCCTGGGGGCCCCGTTCCATTGCAGCGTTCCTGTTATTTATAACGCGAGTTGTTTGGTGCGGCGGCTCTACTCGTAATGTCTGCGGCGCCTCTGCTATTCCCAGCCGGGTGGTGACTCCTCCGATGCCGGCAGCTTATTGGACGTTTACACTCTCGTATACTTTGTATAAGAAGTGCTAATATAGAGGGAGCCGGGGAACCCTCACCAGCGTCCCTCACCAGCCTCCCTCACCAGCCTCCCTCACCAGCCTCCCTCACCAGCGTCCCTTACAAGCGTCCCTCACCAGCGTCCCTCACCAGCCTCCCTCACCAGCCTCCCTCACCAGCCTCCCTCACCAGCCTCCCTCACCAGCCTCCCTCACCAGCCTCCCTTACCAGCCTCCCTTACCAGCGTCCCTTACCAGCGTCCCTTACAAGCGTCCCTTACCAGCGTCCCTTACCAGCGTCCCTTACCAGCCTCCCTTACAGCGTCCCTTACCAGCGTCCCTTACCAGCGTCCCTTACAAGCGTCCCTTACCAGCGTCCCTTACCAGCGTCCCTCACCAGCGTCCCTCACCAGCGTCCCTCACCAGCCTCCCTCACCAGCGTCCCTCACCAGCCTCCCTCACCAGCCTCCCTCACCAGCCTCCCTCACCAGCGTCCTCACCAGCGTCCCTTACCAGCGTCCCTTACAAGCGTCCTTACCAGCGTCCCTCACCAGCGTCCTTACCAGCGTCCCTTACCAGCGTCCCTTACCAGCGTCCCTTACAAGCGTCCTTACCAGCGTCCCTCACCAGCGTCCCTCACCAGCGTCCCTTACCAGCGTCCCTTACCAGCGTCCCTTACCAGCGTCCCTTACCAGCGTCCCTTACAAGCGTCCCTTACCAGCGTCCCTTACCAGCGTCCCTCAGCAGCGTCCCTCAGCAGCGTCCCTCACAAGCGTCCCTTACCAACGTCCCTCACCAGCGTCCCTTACAAGCGTCCCTTACAAGCGTCCCTCACCAACGTCCCTCACCAGCCTCCCTCACCAGCCTCCCTCACCAGCCTCCCTCACCAGCCTCCCTCACCAGCCTCCCTCACCAGCCTCCCTCACCAGCCTCCCTCACCAGCCTCCCTTACCAGCCTCCCTTACCAGCGTCCCTTACCAGCGTCCCTTACAAGCGTCCCTTACCAGCGTCCCTTACCAGCGTCCCTTACCAGCCTCCCTTACCAGCGTCCCTTACCAGCGTCCCTTACCAGCGTCCCTTACAAGCGTCCCTTACCAGCGTCCCTTACCAGCGTCCCTCACCAGCGTCCCTCACCAGCGTCCCTCACCAGCCTCCCTCACCAGCGTCCCTCACCAGCCTCCCTCACCAGCCTCCCTCACCAGCCTCCCTCACCAGCGTCCCTCACCAGCGTCCCTTACCAGCGTCCCTTACAAGCGTCCCTTACCAGCGTCCCTCAGCAGCGTCCCTTACCAGCGTCCCTTACCAGCGTCCCTTACCAGCGTCCCTTACAAGCGTCCCTTACCAGCGTCCCTCACCAGCGTCCCTCACCAGCGTCCCTTACCAGCGTCCCTTACCAGCGTCCCTTACCAGCGTCCCTTACCAGCGTCCCTTACAAGCGTCCCTTACCAGCGTCCCTTACCAGCGTCCCTCAGCAGCGTCCCTCAGCAGCGTCCCTCACAAGCGTCCCTTACCAACGTCCCTCACCAGCGTCCCTTACAAGCGTCCCTTACAAGCGTCCCTCACCAACGTCCCTCAGCAGCGTCCCTCGGCAGCGTCCCTCGCAGCGTCCCTCGGCAGCGTCCCTCGGCAGCGTCCCTCACCAGCCTCCCTCAGCAGCGTCCCTCAGCAGCGTCCCTCACCAGTGTCCCTCACCAGCGTCCCTCACCAGCGTCCCTCAGCAGCGTCCCTCAGCAGCGTCCCTCAGCAGCGTCCCTCACCAGCCTCCCTCACCAGCCTCCCTGACCAGCGTCTCACCGGGAGGGCTTTGGAGAACAAATGGTTCTCTGGTTTCTCTCTGTGTTGTACTTTCTCTAGGAAGATGATGCCGTGTGTAGCGTCAGTAGGGAGGTAATAATCACTCAATGCATTATGGGTAGGATTGCTCTTTGGGTGTATTTTGGGTAGGAAGATGCTGCTGTGTGTAGTGTTAAGAAGATGCTCTCTTGGTGTAGGTTTGGTACCGAGATGCTCTCTGGGTGTAGGTTTGGCACAGAGATGCTCTCTGGGTGTAGGTTTGGTACCGAGATGCTCTCTGGGTGTATGTTTGGCACAGAGCTGCTCTCTGGGTGTAGGTTTGGCACAGAGCTGCTCTCTGGGTGTAGGTTTGGTACCGAGATGCTCTCTGGGTGTAGGTTTGGTACAGAGATGCTCTCTGGGTGTAGGTTTGGCACAGCGATGCTCTCTGGGTGTAGGCTTGGCTCAGAGGTGCTCTCTGGGTGTAGGTTTGGCACAGAGATGCTCTCTGGGTGTAGGTTTGGCACAGAGATGCTCTCTGGGTGTAGGTTTGGCACCGAGATGCTCTCTGGGTGTAGGTTTGGCACCGAGATGCTCTCTGGGTGTATGTTTGGCACAGAGATGCTCTCTGGGTGTAGGTTTGGCACAGAGGTTCTCTCTGGGTGTAGGTTTGGCACAGAGGTGCTCTCTGGGTGTAGGTTTGGCACAGAGATGCTCTCTGGGTGTAGATTTGGTACAGAGATGCTCTCTGGGTGTAGGCTTGGTACAGAGATTCCTTTTGGGTTTAGGCTTGGTGCAGAGATGCTCTCTGGTTGTAGGTTTGGTAAGAAGATGACCACAGTGCTTACTTTTGGTAAAACCTGTCTCGCTGTGTGTAGTATCTGTATAAAGATACCCATTGGTTGTAGAACGGGTGGATCAGCCATGTCTGAAGATCCCATGGTGAAAGGGTGAAAGGTCAATGATCCTTCATGGTTTGATTGTTTTGTTATTGCCATTAAAGGGAAGATGTGCCGACAGGTTAATGGCTGATTCTGAGGTGCCGCAAATCCATAATGTCTTGAGTGCAAAGGTTGTGCCTGTGGTTTCGCTGAAGACCATCTTCATGTAGTTGTGCTCCCTTTAGGGGTGATGTTTCCTGGAAGCCCTTTGGACTTTTGGGGATCACTCTGAGATATGGTGGATCGGCAATAACCCTGCCAAGTAGAAATGCCGGGATTCCGCTGGATTCAGCACCAAGTGTTCTGGTTCCTCAGGAGGCCATTCCTCCATCCAAAGAGAAGGGGGTAACGTGATTACTGCTGAATGCTTTATTGGAAATGACGGGACTTGGGCAAAAAAAGGTCCAGCTGTGGGGATCTGCCCCCCCCCCCACTCAACGTCCTACAGGGCGAGGAATGTGTTCTCCAAGCAGGTGGCAATGTAGGTCTATGTGGCGACTGGCTGGTCAAGCCATGCATTGAGACGCGGCGGCCAGCGGGCTGGCTCTGGTCAAAGGGATAGAGGAGCACGTGTCTGAGCGGAGCGATGTGGGTCTGCAGACCCGTTTTAGCGCCAGTGGAGTCCGACGCTATCCGGGTGTTTCCTTCAAAGACCTGATCTTTAATCCCACAGAGAGGTGACACATTGAGCAGGAAAGCCCCAAACCCCGCGGTGATGAGTGAAAGGATTTTACCAGGAAGGATACATTGAGATTTCTCTGGTTTTCAGTATGTCCTGGGTGGTGAGTCTGTACCGTTAGGTGTCTTGCCAAGGACACTTACTGGAGAGGTCGCTCGCTGGGATTGAACCCATGTCTCCACAGGCTCTCTCCATGCAGAGCGGTGACATTACCTCTACTCCACCCAGCCGGTACTGAGTGACTGTATACAATGTAACGTTATCACTCTGTACCGCAAACCATGTAAATAACCAGCGTGCGGCCGCGCCGCTCCCTGAGCCTGGCTTTTCCATGGTGTCTCGCTTTTCTAAATGTACATGTTAGCGGGCGAACTACGGGGCGGAGGACGCGGCAGGACGTCCTGCAAACTTTCCATCGGCCTGATGGATAAACAGGTCGGCTCCGGCCGTTATACAGAATAAAACCACTTCCTGCGGCTTTTTATATAAACAGCCATAAAATGACAAACCTAAAACATCACAAAGAGACTGAGAGGACGGCGAGCACAGGAGCTGACAATCTAGAGGAGCCGAGGTGGCAAAGTAAATGAAGCGCTTTCTCCAGTGCCATCTCGTACCCCCCTTATAATATTTCAGGGGTCATTCACAGCCACCATCACATTCATTGAAAGATCTGCGGTTTTACCTCGGCAAACTATACTGCGGTGAAACTCCGGTGAATTTATTATTCCGGCAGCTGCCGCCGGAGCTCTCAGGTCTTTTCAACCGGTTTCTGCCGAAGGTGCCCAGAGCAGGTCTCTGAGTAAATGGGGTTTTCACTGCACTAATTTAGAGGCTTATTCACTAAAGTCCGAATTGTACCGTACGGCAAATTCCACCATATCTGCGATTTTTGGGGCAATTCGTCTGTTCACATAACTTTATTTTCCCCAAATTTAGGAGAATTGACAGAAATACAGTGCATTTTACTGCAATTTATTGCGATTTGGCAGCACCGAAATTGTCCCATAGGGAAATAATGATTCATCTGTTCACAGAACGCCGAATTGCACCGAAATGACCTGATTTGAATTTGACAGGTTTAAACAGGCGAATCTATGAGGTTTTAATGTAATAAATAGAATATCTTTTTTATTTAAAGACCATTTATTCGTTAATTTCTTTCCAAAAACCTTATTTTTTTTATTAAAGATCTTTTGTATTTTTTAAAGACTTTTTTTAAAAGGACTTTTATTTTGTACCCCAGCTTTTTTTAATTTTTTTAAAAAGACTTTTTATTTATTTTATGTCTTAAAATCCTTTTTTTTCTACAAGGACTTTTTTATTCTTTTAAGCACATTTTTATTGCATTATTATTTTTTTATCCTCATATTAGGAGAATCGGAGACTTCCTATATATTTTTTTTTTTTCTGTTCGGTGGAGGCCAAATTGATGCTTTTCACCAACGTCTGAATAACTGTTTCTGTTTTCGGCAAAATACGGCAAACATTCAGTGAATAGTGAACGCAATGTATTTTTGATGAAATGCAATCGGCAAAGTGAGCCGAAATGAAAAGTACTGAAATCCATTTTCGGTACTTTGTGAATAACCCTCTTGGTGTACATTTCACCGACATTTTAGTCAAAGTAGTCTGTCGTTTACTACCTTTTCTCGCTGTAGTTTCTACAGGAGGTGAATGGAAATCAATCCCCAAAGTATATTCCACGGTGTTGCCAACAACCGCTGAAGACCCACATGGGGAATGGCCGCAGGTCACTCACTGTATGGCAGAGCGCGGTGAAACCATTGTTTGCAGCCGCTCCGTCTGCCTGTTCTGGATCACTGAGATTTACAGTTGTGCAACACCGTTGACCTTTGCCATTGTTTGTAACACCGGTGAGCGCCGACACTTGGTGATTTACCCCTTTTGGTTCGGGTATTATGTCGACTTCTTGTGTTATGGAAATCTTTACGCCGAGGACCCTAAGTGACCTTTCATTGCTCCGTTTGCCCGTCCCGGCGGCTGCCGATGCACAAAGCTCTTGCCGCGTTTTGGGTCTGTAAAGCCTGCGTGTTCCTGCTTTCTCCCTGTCCGGCATTGAAGGATGTGGGAAGCCGTCTCCGCTTCTTTTTCCTCCCCAGTGGATTTACCTGTTTAAAGATGATTTTAATTCACGGTTTCACAAAGCCGCCTAATCTGTCGCCGCTCGCTCTCTATCCTATCTGCTCTCTCGCGGCTCTTCTTACGTCGAGATAATTTGCCCCACGAGCCACCGGGGTCTAATCTGATGCTTCCCGGGGTATTCCTATTTTCAAATCTCTCGAATGTGACGCGCTGCCAGAACGGGAGGACATAGAAACGGACAAGGCCGGCGTGCCGCATCCATCCTGTGCGCCGTCTCTATCCCTCGCGATAAACGCAGGAGGCTGTCACCGAGCGGAGATACGGGAAGCTGAACATTCAATGGGATACTTTGTATTTCCTCCTCCTTAATTTTATCATCACAAACTCTTTCTTCAGGCCTCGCAGCTTCTATGGAAGAATGAAACGGACGACGCCAGGCGGCTTTCCGGCAGATACACATTGAGTGGGGACATTCTTCACCATAAATACTGTTTAAATGTTCCCGAGGCGCCTCCAATAGGCTTTGTAAGCCGCGGCGAGCCGGGCAGGTAGAAAGCGGATGGTGGGATTGTAAAGAGGTGCAGCTCGCAGGCCTCGTTTCCTAAGGGTCTCTCTTGCCCTGCCAAGGGGCCACGCTTTATTATGCCCAAATCCCAGCAACAATACATAAAAACTAGCCTGCAAGTGTGGACGGCATGGAGAGATGCAGCCACAGGGTCTACAGACCGGCATGTGGAGGAGTGACACCAGGGCGGGGTACAAACCTGGAGGTGCTGTTTAATAATACAGGTTAAGTCTGAGCCTCGATGTGACTCCAAAAGTTTTAAATCCCCCCCCCCCCCTGACCTCAAGTGAGTGGGGGACAAAATGATTAAATCCCTGTATAAACTCCCTCCAGGCTGTGTATAAAGGTGTGAAACCTGAATTAATTCTGCGTTTAGACTCCGGTTCCAGAGATATATCTTTATTATATGCAAATACTCAGGGAGTCACTGTCTTTTTGTATTGTGGTATTGTAAGTAAGGTGCTGGTCCTGGATCGGAGGTTATAGGATGAGGGAACTGCTGGGGGAAGCAGTCTATTCAGGTAGGGTGGCAGCTTTCCAGAAAAGCTCTTAAACACCAGGTTGGAAAGGTGAAGGGTGCGTCTGGATTCCAGCGATGGCCAGTTTAGCTCTTTTAACATGTCACAATGGTGGGTCATGTAGTTACATTGTAGCACAAAGCGACATAATGAGTTATACAATGTAGTAAGTTTATGAAGGTGCGTTTGCGGGGCGGCTGCATACACTACATCTCCGTATTCAATAGCCGGCATAAGCATTTGTTGTACAATCTGCTTTCTTACCGCGGGGCTCAGGCAGGATTTGTTTCTGTACAGGGCACCTAGTTTGGGGTAAAGTTTAGATGAGAGTTTTTCGATGTGGGGCCAAAGGATAGATTTGGGTGTAACCACATACCTAGATATTTGAGAGAAGTGACTGTGGTCAGCGTGTCATTTGATTTTGTCCTGACACATAGATGGGGAGGTTGTAATTTGTGTAGTCTAGGTGCTGTTATTCATGTCTGTGAATGTAACAATGCTGTGTTTTTTTTCTATGTTAGGAGATATTTGTAGAATTCAGATGCTTCAGGAAGGAAATCTGTGATCCGCATGGAATCCCGAGGCATATGGATTTCACGTATTGCAGGGCAGCACTTTCACGCGCTGCCCATCGACATAAAAAGTCAGCGATAAGTGTCCAGGAAAGCTGCGCCTGCATTCGGCGACCCGGAGTCCAGAAACAGATGGACGGCAGCCGTTGCGAAATCAGGTTTTTTTTGTTCTTCAGTGCAGGTGGACAGAGCCCCCCCTCCCTTTTTTTGGGGGGGGGGATAATGTTAAAGTGATCATTAACGTTTAAAGGGTTTCTCAGAATCTTCCAGGGAAAGACGCAGGAAGCGAGGCAGGAAGCTCCAGGAAAAAGCTGCACAGCGTTCCCAGCCCCTGCAAACATCAACCCCTTTTCCTGCTCTGGGATATTTGTTGCTTCTTAGAGTGACTTGGGTGACCTTCCCAAAAACTTGGCACTTGACCTTTAACCCTATAAGTGCCAGAGCACTCAGCCATCACAACACAAAGTGCTGAAAGAAAGCTGTAACTCCACGTAGGCTGCTCTGTTTATAGCAACAATAGCTAATTCCAGGGAGGATGAGGGACCGAGCGCCCCCCCCCCGTGACATCCTCAACAAGTGAGGAGACCCCACCATGCAGAACTACAACTCCCACAAAGACCATCACCAGACCTGTCATTCTTTACAGCCGGAGAGCGGCTTCTAAACTGTAATCCCGTTTAAACAGGTTCCTTTCCCATAATCCCAACTGTCCCGATTTAATGCATAAATCACCCCACCCTCCCTCTGCTTCTTCTCCCAATGTCCCTCATGTTAGGGGCCCCTCTATACATTCAGGGTGTGTGGGTGTTTTTTAGGGGTTCCTCCATATATTCAGGGTGTGCGGGTGTCTTTTTAGGGGTTCCTCCATATATTCAGGGTGTGCGGGTGTCTTTTTAGGGGTTCCTCCATATATTCAGGGTGTGCGGGTGTCTTTTTAGGGGCTCCTCCATATATACATTGAGATTTCTCTCGTTTTCAAGTATGTCCTCGGTTCGAGAACATTGAGTGGTTACAGTTACAGAAATACAAAGTAGTAAAATGCAAGAAATTAACACAAAACAAATATACAGATTAACATAAAATAAATATGTAGGAAATATAGTCACTGTTACAGCACCTGTAAACATGTAACACAGTGACTATATACAGAATGCACCTGTAAACATGTAACACAGTGACTATACAGAATGCACCTGTAAACATGTAACACAGTGACTATATACAGAATGCACCTGTAAACATGTAACACAGTGACTATATACAGAATGCACCTGTAAACATGTAACACAGTGACTATATACAGAATGCACCTGTAAACATGTAACACAGTGACTATATACAGAATGCACCTGTAAACATGTAACACAGTGACTATATACAGAATGCACCTGTAAACATGTAACACAGTGACTATATACAGAATGCACCTGTAAACATGTAACACAGTGACTACATACAGAATGCACCTGTAAACATGTAACACAGTGACTATATACAGAATGCACCTGTAAACATGTAACAGTGACTATATACAGAATGCACCTGTAAACATGTAACACAGTGACTATATACAGAATGCACCTGTAAACATGTAACACAGTGACTATATACAGAATGCACCTGTAAACATGTAACACAGTGACTATATACAGAATGCACCTGTAAACATGTAACACAGTGACTATATACAGAATGCACCTGTAAACATGTAACACAGTGACTATATACAGAGTGCACCTGTAAACATGTAACACAGTGATATATACAGAATGCACCTGTAAACATGTAACACAGTGACTATATACAGAATGCACCTGTAAACATGTAACACAGTGACTATATACAGAATGCACCTGTAAACATGTAACACAGTGACTATATACAGAATGCACTGTAAACATGTAACAGTGACTATATACAGAATGCACCTGTAAACATGTAACACAGTGACTATATACAGAATGCACCTGTAAACATGTAACACAGTGACTATATACAGAATGCACCTGTAAACATGTAACATAGTGACTATATACAGAATGCACCTGTAAACATGTAACATAGTGACTATATACAGAATGCGCCTGTAAACATGTAACACAGTGACTATATACAGAATGCACCTGTAACACAGTGACTATATACAGAATGCACCTGTAAACATGTAACACAGTGACTATATACAGAATGCACCTGTAAACATGTAACACAGTGACTATATACAGAATGCACCTGTAACACAGTGACTATATACAGAATGCGCCTGTAAACATGTAACACAGTGACTATATACAGAATGCACCTGTAAACATGTAACACAGTGACTATATTTCCTACATATTTATTTTCTGTTAATCTGTATATTTGTGTTTTTAATATCTTGCATTGTATTACTTTGTATTTCTGTAACTGTAACACTTCAATGTCCTTGAACCCAGGACATACTTGAAAACGAGAGAAATCTCAATGTGTCCTTCCTGCTAAAATACTTTATAAATAAATATATAAATTCAGGGTATGCGGGTGTATTTTTAGGGGCTCATCCATGTATTCAGGGTGTGCGGGTGGCTTTCGGGGTGTGCAGGTGTTTTTCGGGGTGTGCGGGGTGGTCTTTCATGATGTGCAGGGTGTCTTTCATGATGTGCGGGTATTTGTCAGGGTGTGCGGGTGTCGTGCGGGTGTTTTTCAGGTTGTGCAGGTGTTTTTTGGGGTGTGCGGGTGTCTTTCAGGGTGTACGGGGTGTGCGGGTGTCTTTCGGGGTGTGCGGGTGTCTTTCGGGGTGTGCGTGTGTTTTTCGGGGTGTGCGGGATGTTTTTCGGGGTGTGTGTTGTGTCTTTCATGGTGTGCGGGTGTTTGTCAGGGTGTGCGGGTGTCTTTCAGGGTGTGCGGGTGTTTTTCGGTGTGTGCGGGTGTCTTTCAGGGTGTGCGGGGTGTCGGTGTTTTTCTGGGTGTGCGGGTGTTTTTCAGGGTGTTGGGGTGTCCGGGTGTCTTTCAGGGAGTGCGGGTGTCTTTCAGGGTGTTGGGGTGTTAGGGTGTGCGGGATGTTTTCGGGGTGTGCGGAATTGTCTTTCGGGGTGTGTGGGGTGTCTTTCATGGTGTGCGGGTGTTTGTCAGGGTGTGCGGGTGTCTTTCAGGGTGTGCGGGTGTCT
The DNA here is from genome assembly GCA_009667805.1 of Leptobrachium leishanense. Classification (NCBI taxonomy): domain Eukaryota; kingdom Metazoa; phylum Chordata; class Amphibia; order Anura; family Megophryidae; genus Leptobrachium; species Leptobrachium leishanense. The sequence continues at coordinate 162,265,523 of CM019070.1, read as the reverse complement.
TTCAGGGTGTGCGGGGTGTCTGGGTGTTTTTCTGGGTGTGCGGGTGTTTTTCAGGGTGTTGGGGTGTGCGGGTGTTTTCCTGGGGGTGCGTGTGTTTTTCGGGGTGTGCGGGTGTTTTTCGGGGTGTGCGGGTGTTTTTCTGGGTGTGCGGGTGTTTTTTTCAGGGTGTGCGGGTGTTTTTCTGGGTGTGCGGGTTTTTTTCGGGGTGTGCGGCTATTTTTTTCGGGGTGTGCGGGTGTTTTTTTCGGGGTGTGCGGGTGTTTTTTTCGGGGTGTTTTTTTTTTCAGGGTGTGCGGGTGTTTTTCTGGGTGTGCGGGTGTTTTTCTGGGTGTGCGGGTGTTTTTTTCAGGGTGTGCGGGTGTTTTTTTCGGGGTGTGCGGGTGTTTTTTCTGGGTGTGCGGGTGTTTTTTTCGGGGTGTGCGGGTGTTTTTCAGGGTGTGCGGGTGTTTTTCTGGGTGTGCGGGTGTTTTTCGGGGTGTGCGGGTGTTTTTCTGGGTGTGCGGGTGTTTTTTTCTGGGTGTGCGGGTGTGTAACAGCTGCAAAGTAATATAATTCTGTAAAGTACAATAAATATTTTTTTGAAGCCATTATTTTTGCACCGTGTCCTCTTGGCTTCCTGCGCCCGCACGGTGGGCCTGGTGATTCCCCGGCGCACATTCCCCAGCTCCTGGCTGCGCGTTCCTCCTCTATCCTGGCGTCCGAGTTCCAGAGCTCGCTCTTACCAGGTGCTTGGCAGGAAGACGCCATTTGTCATGAATCCCTCGCCTTGACGTTAATCCCGGTGAGACGTTGGCTTCGATTCTGTCCCTGAGCTCTCAATGCTCGAGGAATGCGGGAGGGACTGATCGCTCCGGATCCTGATCCACTTTCCAGGCTCAAACTTTTATTCCTGGGCATTAAAGGTGAACGGCCATAACTCTAGAACGTTCCTCAGAACTTTCCGTACGAGGGAGAGGGTTTCTGTGTCCTGGGCGTAACGCTATCCGTCCTGAAATCCTCCACGAGTTGCTTCTTCAGGCGGAGCAGAGCTGGCTGTGAGCAAATAAATGCAGTGCTTGGTTTCTGGTTGGTACATGAGAAGGGGGTGAAAGACCCCTCGGATCTAAAGGTCGGAGCCCAGGGTCCAGTTTCTGGGGGTCCATAGTCAGCACAGGGGTCTGCAATGTATTAGAAAGTGGTGAGGAGGTGGGGTACAGGAACTCGTGTGGTACACAGTCCTAGGTGTCTGACCTGCAATGACCGGGAAGCGGCTGGATGGAGTAGAGGTAAAATCACTGCTCTATAACTGAGGAGACACAGGTTGGATCCCGGCCAGAGCACCTCTCCAGTAAGTGTCCTTGGGTGAGACACCTCACCGTATCGGCCCGGGAGTCCAGTGGTGACGTCTCATCCTTCGACCGTGGAGAAACAAGTCAAATCCCGTTCAGCAAATCCCTCCAATACAACTGTGAGAAGCGAGTCTCGACTTTACGGGAAGCGGCTTCAACCCAACCACCAGGTCACTGAGCTACAATCATGGAAAGACGACTCGATCCCGCTCAGAAGACGCCACCTGCGAGTGTCCTTGGGTAAAACACCTAACGATATGGATGCGCCGACCTCACAAAATACTTGTACATCTCATAGATTGTAAGTTCTTGGGAACAGGGACCCCTGAATCAGGCCGTATCATCCATGTGTGGTATTCCAATGTATTAACCCCTTGTACACTGATCTTGTAAAGCGCCGCGGAATATGTGGCTCTATATAAATAAAGGATAATAATAATAACCCTATTTTAAGACATTTCTCGTCCAATGAGCTTCTCTCCTGCACCTGCTTCAGGTAGCTGGAAACGCACGGATACTCGCGCATTAATGACACGCGCTACTTCAAAACACAAAACTTTATTTTCCAATAATAACAAGTGAATTTTGTGTAAAAACAATTTCTCAAAATTCAGCAAAAACATTAATGAATAAATAATTTCTTTTAATGTCCTTGTTTTTGGACGTAAAATCGGATCGCACGAAAAAACCACAAAACAAACCCGCTGCGGCGTCACTATCGGGAAAAATAGTATCATCAATTTCGGAAACTTTGTTAATTTGGATGAGGAGCTGAACGTGTGATGTTTCACCTTCTCACCTCACGGGAACGTGCCCCCCTTGCCCCCCCTATGACACAGAAAGGGTTAATGCCTTCTGCAGGCTTCCAAACACCTAAGAGTCATCCGTGGAGCTTGGCCGGAGTCTCGGTCAAGGCACACAGGGCACGGCACACATGGAGCCTAGGGATCAAATAAACGTTTGCATTCAGGATGCAGGTGTTGCTGGGAATGTTTCCTGCCCGCCCGGCCTCTACTTATTGCCTTTTTTTTTTTTTTTTTTGAGGCTGCAGATGGGGTCTCCTCCAGCTGCCTGGAAAGCTGACTGTGTACTTGGCTCGCCGCAGCTGACCGTTTCGCTTGCCGCACAGGGTGGTTCGACAACGGGCTGTAAAAGATCTGTAGAGTCCATGTAAAAACACCAGCTCCTCGATCGTGGCCAGAGCTGACGTCCATTGCTCCATGTGGAGCGCACGTCTTCTCCTTCCAACACATGGCAAGACTTAAACCCGTCTAGATAACAGCAATTGATACTGGGGACGTCCTGTAATCCAGTGTCCCACCTCGCCGGGATAATGGGGGGATTGGATGAGCCGTCTAGACACGTGGAAGGTCGAACACGTTTTGGCACGAGTGTCTCAAAAATACATCACCTAATGTTTTTCTTTATTTAAGTACATGACTTCGTTATCAGGTATTGGCTTTTAGCTTGACTTGTATTTGATCTGTCAAAACTCAATGTTTCAGCTGAAAGACCAGCCTTTTTTCCATCCAAAACCTGTCTGGATCTCTTAATAAACTACCCATTACACGGATTGGTCTGCCTGATCTCCATCTTTCATTTGAAGGTTTGCTTGGAGTTGATTGGCCGCCCCAGAGCCCCCACTGGTCACAACTAAGCCCAAACATCTCTAGCATTGAGTGCAACACTTGTCTGTCTGGCCATCATCTATGGCCTTCCTTATGGTGGATGGTGCTTTCCATGGGCATCTTGGCTCATTTTCCTAGAACGGCAGATGATGATGATACTCCAAGGCCTCACGGGACTCTTGCTTTTCGCCTCTTTTATCCGAATCCAGTGGTTTTAAACGTTTGCCCATGCCGGCAGCATTGGTGGAATGATCGTAACTGGCGTCCCTCTTCCAGAAGCCTCCAGCATGACTGGTCCTGGTGATTTGTCTGATATGATCTTTTTTACATCGATACATCATTTTGCGTTACCTGGAACATTTCAGATTTCGTAGGGGGGCGGTGAGAAAGCCGCTTTTGGCTGGTGACGCTCACAGCTGTTTGAGATGCTGTGATTTTTGGCCGTGTCCGTGCGACAGATGGCTGCTGGCTGCATAAATCAAAGGCTTGGAGCTGGGATGTGAAGGGGCCAGGTTTATGTGCTTCAAACGTCTAGTGGAATTGGTGAGAAAGCTTTCGCTACATTAATTGCTGTATGTCAGATAAGCAGGACATGGCACAGGGGAGCATGCAAGTGGTGCAACGTTACACCGAACGTTGGGTGGAACCCATATTCTTTCCACCTTAGACGTCGGTCTCAGGCGTGAGGACACGTATTTTGCATATGATGTAAAAGTCCACACAGAGAAATAATGTTAGCTTTTAGAAAAGGTTTATACAGAGTGTAGGTTGGCTGTTGTAGCATCGTGTTGTAGAAGGCTTCATGCCGGGGCAGGTATGACATCTCCTGCAGACGAGGCTGGCAATCTGAGGTCTCGGTGTGTGGGAAGAAGGAGCCGTGAGATCGGTTCCCTTTTCGTGTTCTACTTTTTTCCAGAACAGCAGTTGTTTTGATGACTTGAGGACCTGGAATATGATGTCATACCCTGGCACAGCTATTCTGGTCCACGAATGGAGTGAAAGGGGAAAGATGGGTATTTATGCCACTAGAGACACAGATCTCACTGTGCTCTTAGACTACGTCCAGCAGAGCATGCAGAGTCCTTCATGGATCCGAAAACTCAGCGAGAGCTGTATGTCTTCGGTGACCTCCTTAGTTTTAAAAAAATTGTAAGCTTTGCACACTTTCCAATCATGTTCCTCTCCCAGTCACATACATTGACCTTCTCCAAACTTAAACTGGTGCTCCAAATAAAGGACCATAACAGGGGATAAGGTTTGGAAGTGAAAACACTCAAGCTAAGGATATGTGTCTCTGTGGGAATGGAAGAAACTCCTGTTACTTTCATCTTTGGAGACTTATGGGACGTTGATTGACTCAGTGTGTAGAGACTGAAGATGCTTTATTTTTTGGGGGAGATTTTTCCCTTTTTATAATTTGCCTTTACATTTGTGGACTGCAGAGCTGACCATGTATACAATATTTTCTGAGACTTTTAGGAGTACATGCTCTGACTCACTTGTTGGCCAAGACACTCCAAGATTGGGCCACTTGCCACCTCAATGGAGTAGAAATGATTCATTGGGTTAAGACCAGCAGAGATGTAGATTGGGTATGGCATTGGGAGATCGTAATAGTCAAGGTACTAGAAAGGTCCAGGCCATGAATGGGGTGGGAGAGGGGATTACATTCACCACTTCCATTAGGGAAGTCAAATTTTCAATGGATGTCTTCTTCGGATCAAGTTCTCCAGGTTGATCCTCTTCCCATTTGTGGCCTGACTGCAGAATCTGCAAACTTAAGTATAACTTTGAACTTTCTGACCTTCTTACCAAGGTGATGACAATCGAGTGAGTCCCTGACATATCAGATGTAAATGGGAATTCCTGGACATGAGAGACCCTGGGCCCACCGGTCTGTTCCACCATCAACATGATGACCAGCTTGATTGGCTCAGTGGGACCTCTCCCCGCATTGACCTGGCTGGCTGCCTGCTGTTATTTTTCCATTTGGAACCGGGAGATATTGCAGCTCGTGTTTGTTGAATGCCGCGGGAGAGGAATATTACCTCGTTCACTTTTTCCATGAGCTGCATGAACATGTAAAGCTGTCAGCCCTTGGGTGGAGGCCAGGGAATAATGACCTAAATATATAACCATTTAGTATTTAAAAAATGAAATGGGAAGATGAAGAGGTCGCCTCCATCGCGCCCTCTTTGGAAATATATTGATGTTTTTTAATATTAAAAAATCTACATATGATTTTTCCATGGTTCTGATCCAAGGCAGCGCCCTGGCACGCTTATCTGATCCACCCAGAATTCTGTGGAAGATGAACTTTGGCAACTCCATCACAAACAAGCGGATGGGGCCGATGTTACCTCACTTTATGAGTATATATTAATTATATCGGTGTTCTTTACAAAGAAGAAGAATTCCGTTGTCAGGTTTAAGCGGGTTCCTGGATGGGTCAGCGTGTGGTGGCCACGGCTTCGCTGGTGAGGAGATCTCCTGCTAAAATAGAAAAAAGGAGAAAATAAATAAAAGCTGACTTCATCAACTAGACGTTCCTTCTCCGCTCATACACAACTGCCCTTCACCCCGTCCAAACACACTTACTTCTCCTCTCTTAGGTCTTCACTTTCTTCCCCTTTTAACCCTAAAAGACTGTACTCAACCTTTTAACTCGCTCCTCTACCCGCCTGCGCCACCGCCCCATCCCACCTCAGCGCTCACGATCTCCGAAAGAAAACACTCACGATCCGTAACAATATCCCCTCACAAGCATCTAGCACTCCTTGTCCTCCCCCAGCCAACCCCACCTCGACTCTCAGCCTCTTTTGCCCCAACCACAAAGGATGAAGTCCATTCTCTACGGTCTTCCTCACGCCCCACTACCTGCCCTCTAGACCCTAACCCCTCACACCTACTATCTTCTCTGTCCTCATCTATCACTCCTGCTCTTACACACATTTTCAACCTCTCTCTTTCTTCTGGCTCATTCCCTTCTCCTTTTAAAGCCACTATCACACCCATTCTCAAGAAACCCTCCCTTGACCCTCATTCTCCTGAAAACTAACGTCCAGTTTCATTACTTCCACCAGCGTCAAAAGTGCTGGAAAGACGAGTCTACGACCACTTAACCCTCTTCCTATCCTCCAACTCCTCGCTCAACCCTCTGCAATCTGGCTTTCACTCCCAACACTCAACAGAAACCACTCTCACAAAGGTTACTAATGACCTCCTCTCTGCCAAATGCAACGGCCACTAGTCCATACTGATCCTACTCGACCTCTCAGCTGCCTGTGATACAGTCGACCATCCCCTCCTCATAGAGACTCTCTTCTCTCTTGGTCTCTGTGATACCACCCTCTCCTGGCTAAAATCGTACCTCTCCAACAGATCCTTCTCAGTATCCCTTACTGGCAATTCCTCCTCTTCAATGCCTCTGTCAGTCGTTGTACCTCAAGGCTCAGTCCTAGGTCCTCTGCTCTTCTCTATCTATACCTCCTCACTGGGTAAACTCATCACCAGCTGTGGCTTCAGGTATCACCTATACGCTGACGACACTCAGATCTATCTATCCACTCCCGATCTCTCTCCCTCCGTTCTCTCTCAGGTCAGTGATTGTCTGTCTGGGATCTCTGCCTGGATGGCCGCTCACTACCTGAAGATCAACATGTCAAAGACCGAGCTCCTTCTAATTCCCCCCCTCTAACTCTACTCCGACCTCTGACTTCTCTAGAAGTGTTGATGGTATCCCTATCCTTCCTTCTGCCCAAGTCCGTTTCCTCGGAGTGACTCTTGACTCCAGTCTTTCCTGCAGCCCCTACATCCAATCACTCTCATCATCTTTCTGCAATCACCTCCGCAATATCACCAAAATCCCTCCATTTCTGACTAACCACACCAAGCAACTTGTTATCTCCCGCCTGGACTACTGCAACAATCTCCTATCTCCCGCCTCTCCCCCCTGCAGTCCATCCTAAACGCTTATCCACCTCACCCGTCGCGATGGCGTCACCCTCTGGGATTCCCTCTGCCCACTAGTAGAGGAGACCACTGTATCGCCAGATCTGTAAGAGCTATACGGACAGTTGAGTTGTCATTGGAAAGGCCAGAATCTGACCTTTCCAATGATACTCAAAATCACTATGTGTTATGTAAAAACAAAAGATAATAAAATTAATAATAAATAAAAACAATAAAATTAAATACAGTTAAAAGGATATAATTTTTTTAAATTAATTTATTTTTAGTTCTAAAAACAGGGACATTGTCCCCCCCCTTATAAAATTACCAATGCAGCCGCATTATTTTTTTTCATAAACATTTTAATATAAATTCAATTTTAATATAAATATTCTAATATATTTTTATATTTTAATAAAATACTGCATTTTGATATAATGGTTTTCAGACTAAAGTTATATTTAACTTATTATTTATTAAACGAGTTTGAAGTTTTGCATGCGGCCCCCATAGGATATGAAAACTTGTCCAGTGGCCCTCGGGTGACTTGAGTTTGAGACCCCTGTTATAGAGGAAGTTCGAGTCGGTGATGCTGGTTATGTTTATTTGTTTTGTGTATATATTGTTGCATATCAACTCTGCATCTTAGGTGTTTTTCATCCCTGTTTTCTGAGGTTTTAGGCTGTGCGTGAAATGCCGGGATTCCCGCTGGGAGTGAGTTATGTTCCTGGTAGTCCTGTCCACCTTTTATATTGTTTTTTTTTAGTTTTTTTTGGGGGGTGGGGGCGTTTAAGAAAAGGGGAGAGCAATCCCCTGAATAACAATGTTATAAATGACAAAAACACAATAAATCGTAGTGTTCCAAACGTGTGTAAAAGCTGTTTCCTGGCCGGAAAGGGCCCAGGTTACCTTTTAACGCTCCCCGTTACGGGCGCCACCATGATGTCACCTCGGCTATTTCCAGACGTGCCCGTTCCATTCGTTGGGCCGGGCAACACAAATAGGAAACTACTGTTTTGGCGAAATGGGGAAATAAAGGCATTATTAAGAGGCGCCTCTCTTTAACCCTGCGTGTGCTGTGTGTTTCCAGTATACTTTTGGAGATAAGCAGGCGCACGGAGTGTGACGGCAGCGCCGACGTTTCCCGTCTCTTCTAGAATAATAGCGTTTGACGGGTCTTACCTCATTATCTGCACATTCGCTACGAAGTCTTGGGCCGATATAGCTTTAATGCGTTTCATTTTCTAGTACTCATATAGCACCAACATATACTGCAGCGGGAATGGGAAACACATGTCACTTTGGAGGGTCCAGAGACCCCTGCGCATGGGGTAATACCTTCTATCTGTTATAATGTATCACAGCGTCTGGGGTTGGTTTAGATCCGGGGCTACACAGGGCCGGCTCCGGGGCTACACGTGGCCGGCTCCGGGGCTACACGTGGCCGGCTCCGGGGCTACACGTGGAGTATTTCAGCTCCCTGGGAGTAAATGTGCATTTATTAGTAATCCTGTGGAATAGCTTCGTCCTCCCGGTGCCCAATATCCGTGAATTTTGGCGTTATTCCTAGTTTTTATGTTTATACAGTGTTGTCATTACTGCGGTTGTGTTTGGACTTCCCAGAAGACATCACTTCGCTTCTCCTTTCCCAGAAGACATCACTTCGCTTCTCCTTTCCCAGAAGACATCACTTCGCTTCTCCTTTCCCAGAAGACATCACTTCGCTTCTCCTTTCCCAGAAGACATCACTTCGCTTCTCCTTTCCCAGAAGACATCACTTCGCTTCTCCTTTCCCAGAAGACATCACTTCGCTTCTCCTTTCCAGAAGACATCACTTCGCTTCTCCTTTCCCAGGAGACATCACTTCGCTTCTCCTTTCCCAGGAGACATCACTTCGCTTCTCCTTTCCCAGAAGACATCACTTCGCTTCTCCTTTCCCAGAAGACATCACTTCGCTTCTCCTTTCCCAGAAGACATCACTTCGCTTCTCCTTTCCCAGAAGACATCACTTCGCTTCTCCTTTCCCAGAGACATCACTTCGCTTCTCCTTTCCCAGAAGACATCACTTCGCTTCTCCTTTCCCAGAAGACATCACTTCGCTTCTCCTTTCCCAGAAGACATCACTTCGCTTCTCCTTTCCCAGAAGACATCACTTCGCTTCTCCTTTCCCAGAAGACATCACTTCGCTTCTCCTTTCCCAGGAGACATCACTTCGCTTCTCCTTTCCCAGGAGACATCACTTCGCTTCTCCTTTCCCAGAAGACATCACTTCGCTTCTCCTTTCCCAGAAGACATCACTTCGCTTCTCCTTTCCCAGGAGACATCACTTCGCTTCTCCTTTCCCAGGAGACATCACTTCGCTTCTCCTTTCCCAGGAGACATCACTTCGCTTCTCCTTTCCCAGGAGACATCACTTCGCTTCTCCTTTCCCAGGAGACATCACTTCGCTTCTCCTTTCCCAGGAGACATCACTTCGCTTCTCCTTTCCAGAAGACATCACTTCGCTTCTCCTTTCCCAGAAGACATCACTTCGCTTCTCCTTTCCCAGGAGACATCACTTCGCTTCTCCTTTCCCAGGAGACATCACTTCGCTTCTCCTTTCCCAGAAGACATCACTTCGCTTCTCCTTTCCCTTGAGACATCACTTCGCTTCTCCTTTCCCAGGAGACATCACTTCGCTTCTCCTTTCCCTTGAGACATCACTTCGCTTCTCCTTTCCCAGGAGACATCACTTCGCTTCTCCTTTCCCAGGAGACATCACTTCGCTTCTCCTTTCCCAGAAGACATCACTTCGCTTCTCCTTTCCAGGAGACATCACTTCGCTTCTCCTTTCCCAGAAGACATCACTTCGCTTCTCCTTTCCCAGAAGACATCACTTCGCTTCTCCTTTCCCAGAAGACATCACTTCGCTTCTCCTTTCCCGGGAGACATCACTTCGCTTTTCCTTTCCCAGAAGACATCACTTCGCTTCTCCTTTCCCAGAAGACATCACTTCGCTTCTCCTTTCCCTGGAGACATCACTTTGCTTCTCCTTTCCCAGAAGACATCACTTCGCTTCTCCTTTCCCAGAAGACATCACTTCGCTTCTCCTTTCCCAGAAGACATCACTTCGCTTCTCCTTTCCCAGGAGACATCACTTCGCTTCTCCTTTCCCAGAAGACATCACTTCGCTTCTCCTTTCCCAGGAGACATCACTTCGCTTCTCCTTTCCCAGAAGACATCACTTCGCTTCTCCTTTCCCAGAAGACATCACTTCGCTTCTCCTTTCCCAGAAGACATCACTTCGCTTCTCCTTTCCCAGGAGACATCACTTCGCTTCTCCTTTCCCAGGAGACATCACTTCGCTTCTCCTTTCCCAGGAGACATCACTTCTATTCTCCTTTCCCTGGAGACATCACTTCGCTTCTCCTTTCCCAGGAGACATCACATCGCTTCTCCTTTCCCAGAAGACATCACTTCGCTTCTCCTTTCCCAGGAGACATCACATCGCTTCTCCTTTCCCAGAAGACATCACTTCGCTTCTCCTTTCCCAGGAGACATCACTTCGCTTCTCCTTTAGTTGCAGGAGCTCTTACTCTGTATTTCAGTCTCTTTTAACACAGTGTTGGGAATTTCGGTTTCTACTAAAGTATGGTTGTTGTGTCTTATTTACGGTTGACATTTTCCTCTCTTCTCTCCCTGCTACATACAGTATATGTGAATTTTCTACAGGATTCTGAAGGTATCACAGTGAGATTGTGCAGTGGTCTGCTAATTGGGGGGGCAGTGGGGTGTTCTGTCCCGGGTGACAGTGTGGTGTAAGGCTGGTTGTCTCCTAGACTGGCCCAGTGGGATCATGGCATATTTCCCACATTGTGTGCTACGGCAAGGACTCCTCTGGCCAGCACTACGGAATTTGTTGGCATTTTAGGCTAGGGTCAGACTGAGGCAGTGCGAACGCGCGTTCTGGCGCACTTAATCACGGCCGCACTAGCAGCAGATGCCGGGCAATGACGGCCAATATACGACGTACGGTCGCACAAAAGTCCGGCCGCGCAACGCAAGTGGAAAATGAACGCATTTTTTCGAGAACGTTAAACCGCTGGTACTGACGTACAAAGTGCGCTGCGGCCGCATAGCAGCGTGTGTGCGTGATTAGGAGACGTCAGACGCTGCTAGTGTGCGGCCAACATAACATTCAAACAGCCGGATTTCCCTAGACTTCTTTTCACCCCATCGTCATGAAATACGTCCAGAATTGCGCATCGTCTGACCACTTAAGCGTATTCCGTGAAAAAATGCGTGCGCACGCATCGACGTACATTTTGACGGTGGCCGCAGAAAATGCGCTCATCTGTCCCTAGCCTTATAGATACTTGTAACTGTAATTGCTTCAGTGTAAGAGGAGAGAGATTTATCATGGAATTTAAAGGAATTGTTCTGGAGGTATTTTTCCTTCATTTTTGCAGCAGAATTGGAAATTTCTTCAGATTTCTTTCTTTCTCCTCCCTTCAGGTCCCCAGTGGGAGCCTCCAGGGGAGGCTGGAAGTCATGGATTCAATGTGTTTCCATGCTCTATGTAAATCAGTCCGACTCAATAAAACAAGCATTTCCTCAATTGTCTTTTTTTATTATCTTTTATATCGCACCAGGCGTTTCTGCAGAGCTTTAGGGTTAGGGGAATGTTGCACCTTGTGTGAGTTATTCCTATTTACAATAAAAGTCCGTGGACTTCTCCCTCCACACCTAAACGCACGTGCTTAGCCTACCAGCCCTATGAGTTGCATAGCGGTGCACAGCAGAAGCAGGTGTCACACAAGGACTTAACTGATACGTGAAACACTTGTATTTAATCCAAGAGGAAGAAGTCTGTGGACTCTTTTCATACATAGGAATAATGCTCTATATTCAGGAAATAGTGGATGGAAATATGGAAAATTCTTGCTTTAATATGAAAAATGTATTTTATGGCACGTCCTAAATCCCTGAGTGTGGGTTTAATGTGTAATTGGATAAAAAAGGGCATTATATAAAAAAATATATAAACCCACAGGGTTATTCAGAGAGCTCAGAGATGTCACTGACATTCCGGTGCTCTCTGATTCGCTGCACTTCGGCAAGTCTGATTCGCTGACCCTGCAGTGAATTCAGCATTCACCGCAGGGTTCCCAAAGTGCAGCGACTCGGCCGCCGAATACCGTTGCCAACCCACTGGACAGTCGCCGCAAACCCGCTAGACAGCTGTCAAACGCAGCCAACATGCCGTTGAACACTGTGCCGACCCGCCGCAGAAAAAAGCCGCCAGACTGTGGGGAAAAAAAAAAAGGATTGAAAGTGTCAAACTTTAAACGCTGTTTGCAAAGAAACAACCAGACATATGTATAATGTATAATAATAAAAAGGGCTGATACAGGAGGAAAAAAAAAAAATCGGGAATTTTGTTTTCTGAAAAAAAATGCCTAAAACCTCCTAAAAAATAAGTAAATAAAGAGACTTTTTGCTGCAGATTAAAATAATAAACAGTTTATTAAATATTGGACAAAAACGGGAATATTTTTTACATTGAAACCTATGGGATTCGCCTGATTAAATCTGTCTGAACATCAGGGCATTTCACTGACATTTCTCTGCTGTTCGGCGTCTTTATTTTAAGACCCTCTCTCTGCCATTGATTAAAGCTCCTATTTAGATGAGGGGAACGCTGCGAGCGCTATGACTTTTTATCAGGTATTTATGGGATTTTCTGAGGTTTAACATAGTATTATTTTGCGGTGTTATACGCTGTGCTTTGTCGTTGTTATTGGTGTTTTTCACGCTCGGCATGAAGTCCCCTGTGATACAGTGTAACGCTGGAGCTCCACGCTATTTGTATTGTTACACTGCCATCGTCTGGCTCCCTCTGACACTCACACCGGTCGTGGTACAGTCCCAGTGCAGATGTCCAGGCACTGCATTTCCCATGATGCTCAGCCAGCCACAGCCAACGTTTGTCAACGCGTGGTACCCAATGACAGAGAGCCTTGGGGGTGGGGGCGGTGGGATGCACATCTGCAGCAATGTAATGGGGGGGGGGGAAGCAGGAACACAGTGTCTAAAAGTTCACTTATTTGGAAATCGTCCTCTTTTCAACGGTTCTGTTATCTGATGGAGCGTTTCCTTCATCAGCGCTAATATCCATATCGTCGAACAATGGATGCGTTTCCTATCATTGCCGAATAGGACGTGAAAGGCTCTCAGCTTTAAGAGCAGAGGATGCTGTAATAGGGCAATGGGAAGCGACTGACTCACCCAAATGTCTCTTTCATTCCAGAGATTTGCAACATTAGAGGCAAAAGACACGAGAAAGAGAAGGGACGGGATTGATGGAATGGGGGGAGGGGGACGGGTTTTAACTGAACTGGAGTTCTCAGACTTAAAAAGCCGCCTCCAAAAAAATTAAAAGCAATAAAACACGAGGGAAACGTGTAAGAAGATCAGATTTATTATATCGTGTGATGTATACAATGTATTCAAAGCCGGCGACAGGAAACGCCTTCCATTTACATGTTAGTAAACAATAATAACACTGGGCAACAAAATAAACAAAATAAAACTTTATTTCTTTCACAAGAACTAAATTAACTGAATCTAAAGGGGTTATTCATAGAGATCTGAAATGTCGCCGACATGGAATATTTTTAACATTGAAACCTATGGGATTCGCCTGATTAAACCTGTCGAATGAAACCACTGAGCATCAGGGCAATTCACTGACATTTCTCTGCTGTTCAATGTGAATAGATTAACCATTGCTTCTCTATGAGGGATTTCACTGCCGCCGAACAGCATCGTATTTCACTGCTGCCGAACAGCACTGTATTTCACTGCTGCCGAACAGGCACCGTATTTCACTGCCGCCAAACAGGCACCCTATTTCCCTGCCGCCAAACAGGCACCGTCCTTGCTGGCGGTTTGCCAAAATTTGGTGAACTGCCTGCTTTCTGAATAGCCGAATGGCCCTGAAATGTCACGGTGCGGGGAAATTCACTGCTCGGTGCCAGATCGGCTCTCTCTGAATAATCCCTATAGTATTAGATTGTTATATTCTATCACTGACCTCTTAATCCTTGGCTAAACAAAGTGCACACAATATGTATCTGTGGAAGCAGCCAGTACAGAGGCTGACAGTGTGCACCGGGGAGCCTGGACCGGTTCTGCGCAGGGCGGGCTGTGTTTGGTTAATGGCACAATGTGGTCCCTTTTTTAATGATCTGTAAATATGTGCCGTTTGGTTGTGTTTAATTTTCCTGCCGATGGAAGAAATATCAGCTTCAGGTCACTGAATGAGCCCGCATGACCCTCTATAATTAAAAAGCAGCCCCCCCAAACCCCCAGGTCACCCTGCTATTGATAGATGGAAAGGAAATAATCTGCGCCTTATCGCCCTGGCCGCTCCGTGAAGTCACAGTAATTGTTGTCTGTAGGCGTCTTTACACAATATGTGCGGGTACGGGCTGGGAGCGGCGCTCACAGTGTTTTCGTTACTTAGGGCAGGTTTCTATTCTTTGCTGCAGCGACGGCTGAGCCAGGCGCCCCTAATGTGTCAGATCCACGCGTCCCATTATCCTCAGCCAGGCTTACAGCTCTCAGAACATCCTGAGACATGTAATCAGGCCCGGACTGGGACAAAATATAGGCCCGGGCATTTTGGACTGGGCAGCCCACTTTTCTACACACAGTAATGTGCGCGGAGTTTTATTACTGTGGAGCTCTGTGACACTCTCATAAACACCGCACGTTACTGTGGAGCTCTGTGATCTGCTCATACACTGCGCACATTACTGTGGAGCTCTGTGACACTCTCATAAACACCGCACATTACTGTGGAGCTCTGTGAGACTCTCATAAACACCGCACATTACTGTGGAGCTCTGTGACACTCTCATAAACACCGCACATTACTGTGGAGCTCTGTGATATGCTCATACACTGCGCACATTTACTGTGGAGCTCTGTGACACTCTCATAAACATCGCACATTACTGTGGAGCTCTGTGACAACCATGCAACACTGCACATTATGAGGGTGTCACAGAGCTCCACAGTAATGTGCAGTGTTTATTGGGGTGTCACAGAGCTCCACAGTAATGCCTCTTTCTTTCCTCTGCTCTTTCTTCCCTCCCCTCCCCTCCCGTGGCGACCGGCACATCACCATAAGATGCCCCCTTTCTGCACCGCTAGCGGGGCCTGCGAGCAGACAATGTTGGCTACGGGCCGCACAATTAGGAACGGGTATAATAATGGAACCTGGGTTGGGGCCGGCTGCGCCCCTAGGTGGCAGTGCGCCCGAGGCAGTTGCCTAGTGGGAGTACCGGCCCTGAGTGGGGGACAGGCAGGAACAATACACCTAGCATTAGGATGCACCTGGGCACCCCCCAGGCTCACTGACCTATGTGAATCATGGGGACCCCTCAGTGTCTGGACACGCTGTTTCTAAACGAAGGAACTTGATATTAAGCAGTTTTTAATGAGCGAGACTTTTAATACCTGATCCTCGAGCAGAGATGAAGCCCCGGTCACGATCCACCCCGGGGCGTTTTATTCCAGCTCTACAAGAGGGAATCTGGCATTGTCTGCACGTTCTCCTGCCAACCAGGTCATGCACCCCAAAAGCCGACTCTGTGTCTGTGCTCTAATGCTGGAATAAAATAAACAGAGCAGCCCGGCTATACGTCTGCGTCCCCTCCTCCCGCCTCGCGTCCATTAGTGGCTCTCCAGCACAAAGCGCCTCGGCGAAGGGCTCAGACGCCGAGAGGAAACCCGCCATCATTAAACTCCGGGAAGACCCAAGAAGCCTCCTTTTAATTTCTAGATTTTTCCCAGTTTAAGAACAATGAGCTGGGCCTGGTGTTTGCTCCGCGAAGCCATTGTGTGCTGGAGGGGCAACTCATTAATATGACGAGCCGGCATCGCTGGAAATACGAATTATATGCAATGTCACAAAAAAGGGATTTCCACCCATTTCCTGGACCCATTAGCGCTCGCTGGGTCTGTGACTCCTTTAACTGTGATTTACTGGCGTTTTGATCCACTGGGTCAACAATGTAGAACTTTAATATCCTGAGCGAGTGTAAGAAATCCGCCGCATCGCAAAGCGCGGAGTGTGTGAGTGTGTGAGAGAGTGTGTGTGTGTGTGTGTCTTTTGCTGTAAGAAGGAAACGAGGATTGGATCCATGTATCTGAGTGGTGGGATTCTTGTAGGTTACAATGTATCAAGGATAGAGGCTTCCATGGCCAAACAGACATGAGCACAGACCAAAATTTAGTTTTGTTTTTGTAAATTTCAGAATCATTTAGCGATTTTGGAAATGGCCAATTTGCATCAATCCGGAACTTTGGACGAATCTGAAAAGTTTCAAAAATGACCAAAATTTTGGCAGCACATATTTAATTCCTATACCTCCCAATATATATACAGGTGAAACTGGAAAGATTAGAATATGGGGCAAAAGTTGATTTATTTCAGTAATGCAAGTTAAAAGGTGAAAGTAATATATAGTTACATAGTTACATAGTTACATAGGCTGAAAAAAGACATGCGTCCATCGGGTTCAGCCTCTCCCACATAACCTACTGCTGTTGATCCAAAAGAAGGCAAAAAACCCAGTCTGAATGCTCGCCAATATGCAACATACTGGGAAAAAATTCCTTCTTGCCCCCAGATGGCGTCAGATTTCTCCTTGGATCAAGAAGCTTTTACCCACATATTAAATATTATAACCCTTAATATTCTGTGTCTGCAGGAAGTCATCCAGTCGTTTTTTAAAAGTCTGTACAGACTCTGACCCAACCACCTCAACAGGCAGAGAATTCCACAGCTTTATTGTTCTCACCGTAAAATAACCCTTCCTATGCTTTAAGCTAAATTTCCTTTCTTCCAGTCTAAATGGATGACCCCTTGTCCTGTGTATAGTCCTGTTAATGAATAGGTTATCAGACAATGGTTGATAATGGCCCCGTATATATTTATATAAGGTTATCAGATCCCCTCTAAGGCCCCGTATATATTTATATAAGGTTATCAGATCCCCTCTAAGGCGCCGTTTCTCTAAACTAAACAGGTTTAAGCTTGTTAGTCTTTCCTCATAACTTAACCCTTCCATCCCCCTTATTAATTTAGTTGCCCGTCTCTGCACTTTTTCTAGCGCTATAATATCTTTTTTTAAGACCGGTGCCCAAAATCACTCGGCATATTCAAGGTGCGGCCTGACCATTGATTTATACAGAGGCAAAATTATGTTTTCATCCCGTGAGTGAACTCCCCTTTTAATGCATGCCAATACCTTGCTGGCCTTGGCGGCTGCTGTTTGACATTGCACATTGTTACTTAGTTTGAAGTCTATGATTATTCCCAAATCCTTCTCCTGCTTGGATTTCCCTAACTCCGTACCATTTAGGGTATAAATTGCTTGTGTGTTCTTCACTCCAAAGTGCATAACTTTGCATTTATCTAGATTAAATTTCATCTGCCATTTAAGTGCCCAGTCCCCCAATCTATCTAAATCCCTCTGCAGCCAAGTAACATCCTGCTCACATTGTATCACCTGCACATACTGTAACACCCTGCTCACATTGTATCACCTGCACATACTGTAACACCCTGCTCACATTGTATCACCTGCACATACTGTAACATCCTGCTCACATTGTATCACCTGCACATACTGTAACACCCTGCTCACATTGTATCACCTGCACATAGTGTAACATCCTGCTCACATTGTATCACCTGCACATACTGTAACATCCTGCTCACATTGTATCACCTGCACATACTGTAACACCCTGCTCACATTGTATCACCTGCACATACTGTAACATCCTGCTCACATTGTATCACCTGCACATACTGTAACATCCTGCTCACATTGTATCACCTTGCACATACTGTAACACCCTGCTCACATTGTATCACCTGCACATACTGTAACATCCTGCTCACATTGTATCACCTGCACATACTGTAACATCCTGCTCACATTGTATCACCCTGCACATACTGTAACATCCTGCTCACATTGTATCACCTGCACATACTGTAACACCCTGCTCACATTGTATTACTTTTCCTAGCTTTGTGTCATCTGCAAACACTGATACATGACTTTCAATGCCTATCTCATTGAGACTCATTAGATGCAAAGCGAGATCGATCAAGCGGTGATTTGTCATAATTGTGGTGATTCTGGTTACAGCTCATGAAAAGCCCAAATCCACAATCTCAGAAAATGAGAATATTGTGAAAAGCTGCAATATATTCTAGGCTCAAAGTGTCCCACTCTAATCAGCGAATGAAGCCATAACACCTGCAAAGGGTTCCTGAGCCTTTAAATGGTCTCTCAGTCTGGTTCAGTAGGAATCACAATCATGGGAAAGACGCTGACCTGACAGTTGTGCAGAAAACCATCATTGACGCCTCCATAAGGAGGGAAAGCCTCAAAAAGGTCATTGCAAAAGAAGTTGGATGCTCCCAAAGTGCTGTATCAAAGCACATTAATAGAAAGTTATATGGAAGAAAGAGGTGCACAAGCAGCAGGGATGACCGCAGAATGGAGAGGATTGTCAGGAAAAGGCCATTCAAAGTGTTGGACTTTCACAAGGAGTGGACGGAGGCTGGAGTCAGTGCATCAAGAGCCACCACACACAGACGCATCCTGGACATGGGCTTCAAATGTCGTATTCCTCTTGTCAAGCCGCTCCTGAACAACAAACAACATCAGACGCGTCTTACCTGGGCTAAAGAAAACCACACCTGGTCTGTAGCTCAGTGGCTCCAAAGTCCTCTTTTCTGATGAGAACAACTTTTGCATCTCATTTGGAAACCAAGGAGCCAGAGTATGGAGGAAGAATGGAGAGGACACACTGCAAGATGCTTGAAGTCCAGTGTGAAGTCTCCACAGTCTGTGTTGATTTAGGGAGTCGTGTCATCTGCTGGTGTTGGTCCACTGTGCTTCATTAAGTCCAGGGTCAACGCAGCCGTCTAGCAGGAGATTTTGGAGCACTTCATGCTTCCTTCCTCAGACCAGCTTTATGGGGATGCTGACTTCATTTTCCAGCAGGACTTGGCACCTGCCCACACTGCCAAAAGCACCAAAACCTGGTTCAATGAGCGTGGGATTACTGTGCTTGATTGGCCAGAAAACTCGCCTGACCTGAACCCCATAGAGAATCTATGCCAAGAGAAAGACGAGAGACATGAGACGGGACAATACAGAAGAGCTGAAGGCCACTATTGAAGCTTCCTGGTCTTCCATAACACCTCAGCAGTGCCACAGGCTGATAGCTTCCATGCCACGCCGGCCGCATTGAGGCAGGAATTGCTGCAAACCAAGCACTGAGTACATCTGCAGCTTATACTTTTCACAGGTTCCATATTGTTCTATGGACAATCCTTGTTTTATTGATTACACGGAATATTCTCATTTTCTGAGATTGTGGATTTGGGCTTTTCATGAGCTGTAACCAGAATCACCACAATTATCACAAATCACCGCTTGATCGATCTCGCTTTGCATCTAATGAGTCTCATATATTACTTTCACCTTTTAACTTGCATTACTGAAATAAATCAACTTTTGCCCCATATTCTAATTTTTCCAGTTTCACCTGTATACCCCACTTTACTTCCTCCATTTACCCCCTCTATAGTACCTCCAATACCCCCCCACTATATGCCTAAATGCTAGTTATGATTAGTGTGAGGGTTAAGGTTAAGAAGACTAGGTTTAGGGTTAGGTCTACGGTTAGGATTAGGGCTACATGTAGGGTTGGGTTACTGTTAGGATTACTGGTCCTGTTTGTGTTAGGATTAGAGTAATGTTAGGTTTACAGTTCCTGTTTCTATTTGGGTTAACTCTAGGGATTAATTAGAGCTAGGTTTAGGGTCAAGATTAGGTTTACTTCTAGGCTTGGATTACTGTTAGATTTACTGGTTCTGTGTGTTAGGATTAGGGTTACAGTTCTTGTTTCTGTTTGGGTTAACTCTAGGGATTGGTTAGAGCTAGGTTTAGGGTCAAGATTAGATTTACTGTTATGTTTACTGGTTCTGTTTGTGTTCGTATTAGGGTTACTGTTCCTGTTTCTGTTTGGGTCAGGATTAGGTTTACTGTTAGGATTACCGGTCCTGATTGTATTAGGATTAGGGTTACTGTTAGGGTTATAGTTCCTGTCTTGGTTTGGGTTAGGGCTATGGTTAGGTCTTGGTTTAGGTTTACGTTTAGGTTCGGGTTACTGTTATACTTATTGGTTCTGTTTGAGTTAGGGTTACTGTTACAATTTGTGCATGTATCAGGTTTAGGGTCAGTTTTATCATTTTCATTCATGTCGGTGATTTGGAATTTTGGATGTTCCCGATTTGCCACTATTTCGTCCAAAAATCAATTTGGACGAAACGAAAACATAACAAAATGCACATACTTGGTGCCAAAGTTCAAAGTTGGTTGACCTACCAAGCTTTGAGGGATGCCATCTAGAGTTTACAGCCTTTCATTCAAGTGATATTTCTGCCTGTATTCTGATAATGCAGACCCCATGTGACACGGTACCAGATAAGGGACGCCATCTAGAGTTCACAGCCTTTCATCCCAGTGATATTTCTGTAAAGGATAAACCAATACATGAGAAATGAAATGTTCCTGTATAGGGTCCTCCTCCTCCTCTTCCCGCCCCCGCAGAGCACTTTGTTTCATTGCTCTGTCGGTCAGTATCGGCTGATGTTATCATCGGACGTCATCCTTTCCTTCCAGTTTTTACCCGGCACCTGCGACAAAAAAGGGGCCTATTGGCTAAACTGAGAACTGACAGGAAATTTCACATTTTGGATCAAAACACTCAAGTGGAATAAAAATTAGTGGATTTGGAGACTTTTATAAAATTATTTCTGTTTCGACTTAAAATTTCTAATTCCTTGTTATTTTTTTAATATAAAAAAATTCTCTGCAGTTCTCAGTTTAGTGAATCAGCCCCATCTTTCTCTGGATTCATCAGACTGGTTTCTCGCCCTAGGAGGGTCACCGGGCTCTGGTTTTCGGGAGGGAAGGGCCTCCCGGTAGGACCTGCCGGTTCTCCGAACGAGCTCAGCAGAAAAGTTTGCGTTTCTGAGAGCGGAATGAAAGTTTCCTGAGTGAAGTTGAGCTGGAACGGGAAGTGGGCGACGCGGGGACCTTCTTTATTCCCCGGCGGCTTGTCAGACCCTTCCACCTGCTCGTCGCTCCGAGGGCTTCGCTTCAAGGTAGCGGCAGATTCCCTCAGAGTGACAGGAATGGCCTTTACGGAGAGAGATTACGGCAGCCGCTCCGCTCCAAAACAGGTGACAGCGCAGCGAGCCTCCTGCTCCGCGCCAAACAAGACGGGGCAGAAAAAAGTGACAGGGCTGGACGGGGACCAAAGCCGGCACAAAAGAGCAGCCTGTCCTCACACCTGCCGGGACGTGGCGGAACGTGGACGTAAGGGAGGACAGAATAGGGCGCCGGAGGGAGGGGAGGAGAGCGGCGCTGACAGAAAGCCCCGGGGAAATAATTCACGCTGAAAGGAACATGTCACCGGCAGAGATAGCCCGGCATGACACTTCAAATAGAGGGAAGCGGCCGCGGTGACAGCCAGCATTCAGTCCTGGATGAAACGCGATGCGGCTCCAACCCTGCCAGATGCACAACTCACCGAGGGCCCTCATTTACCGAGCGAGAGGAATGTATCAAGAGGTGTCTGAGATGAGCGGACGCCGAGCACCGGGGAGCGAGGACCCGACACCAGCCCAACCGCATCCTGCAGAGGACACGGTGCCCAAATATAACCCCCTGAAACCAGCAGCAATAAAGCCATAATTTACATAGATTGTAAGCTCTTGTGGGCAGGAAGCTAGAATCACCCTCCCTCGATGTGTTAAAATGAAACCTTCAATCCGACCATTGTGCAGCAGCGCAGGGGCAGCCCCCAAATAATGACACCCCCTCATTTCTATGAAGGACAACAGCAAAGGCAAAGAAGCAGTATTTTAAGGGGTTCCTCCATATATTCAGGGTGTGCGGGTGTTTTTAGGGGCTCCTCCATATATTCAGGGTGTGTGGGTGTGTTTTTAGGGGCTCCTCCATATATTCAGGGTGTGCGGGTGTATTTTTTAGGGGTTCCTCCATATATTCAGGGTGTGCGGGTGTCTTTTTTAGGGGCTCCTCCATATATTCAGGGTGTGCGGGTGTCTTTTTTAGGGGTTCCTCCATATATTCAGGGTGTGCGGGTGTCTTTTTTAGGGGTTCCTCCATATATTCAGGGTGTGCGGGTGTCTTTTTTAGGGGCTCCTCCATATATTCAGGGTGTGCGGGTGTGTTTTTAGAGGTTCCTCCATATATTCAGGGTGTGCAGGTGTCTTTTAGGGTCTCCTCCATATATTCAGGATTATGGGTGTGTTTTTAGGGGTTCCTCCATATATTCAGGATTATGGGTGTGTTTTTAGAGGTTCCTCCATATATTCAGGGTGTGCGGGTGTCTTTTTTAGGGGCTCCTCCATATATTCAGGGTGTGCGGGTGTGTTTTTTAGAGGTTCCTCCATATATTCAGGGTGTGCGGGTGTCTTTTAGGGTCTCCTCCATATATTCAGGATTATGGGTGTGTTTTTAGGGGCTCCTCCATATATTCAGGGTGTGTGGGTGTGTTTTTAGGGGCTCCTCCATATATTCAGGGTGTGCGGGTGTGTTTTTAGGGGCTCCTCCATATATTCAGGGTGTGTGGGTGTGTTTTTAGGGGCTCCTCCATATATTCAGGGTGTGCGGGTGTGTTTTTAGGGGCTCCTCCATATATTCAGGGTGTGTGGGTGTGTTTTTAGGGGTTCCTCCATATATTCAGGGTGTGCGGGTGTGTTTTTAGGGGTTCCTCCATATATTCAGGGTGTGCGGGTGTGTTTTTAGGGGTTCCTCCATATATTCAGGGTGTGTGGGTGTTTTTAGGGGCTCCTCCATATATTCAGGGTGTGCAGGTGTGTTTTTAGGGGGTCCTCCATATATTCAGGGTGTGTGGGTGTTTTTAGGGGCTCCTCCATATATTCAGGGTGTGCGGGTGTGTTTTTACGCGTTCCTCCATATATTCAGGGTGTGCGGGTGTTTTTAGGGGTTCCTCCATATATTCAGGGTGTGTGGGTGTGTTTTATGGGGCTCCTCCATATATTCAGGGTGTGTGGGTGTGTTTTTAGGGGTTCCATCATATATTCAGGGTGTGTGGGTGTGTTTTTAGGGGCTCCTCCATATATTCAGGGTGTGTGGGTGTGTTTTTAGGGGCTCCTCCATATATTCAGGTGTGTGCGGGTGTGTTTTTAGGAGCTCATCCATATATTCAGGGTGTGCGGGTGTCTTTTTAGGGGCTCCTCCATATATTCAGGGTGTGCGGGTGTGTTTTTAGGGGTTCCTCCATATATTCAGGGTGTGCGGGTGTGTTTTTAGGGGTTCCTCCATATATTCAGGGTGTGCGGGTGTCTTTTTTAGGGGCTCCTCCATATATTCAGGGTGTGTGGGTGTGTTTTTAGGGGTTCCTCCATATATTCAGGGTGTGCGGGTGTGTTTTTAGGGGTTCCTCCATATATTCAGGGTGTGCGGGTGTGTTTTTAGGGGCTCCTCCATATATTCAGGGTGTGCGGGTGTGTTTTTAGGGGTTCCTCCATATATTCGGGGTGTATGGGTGTGTTTTTAGGGGCTCTATTCAGGGTGTGTAGGTGTTTTTAGAGGGGATGGTTGTAGTCGTGCAGTGATGGTTGTAGAGTCGTGTAGTGATGTTGTAGTCGTGTAGTGATGTTGTAGTCGTGCAGTGATGTTGTAGTCGTGTAGTGATGTTGTAGTCGTGCAGTGATGTTGTAGTCGTGTAGTGATGTTGTAGTCGTGCAGTGATGTTGTAGTCGTGCAGTGATGTTGTAGTCGTGTAGTGATGTTGTAGTTGTGCAGTGATGTTGTAGTCGTGTAGTGATGTTGTAGTTGTGCAGTGATGTTGTAGTCGTGCAGTGATGTTGTAGTCGTGTAGTGATGTTGTAGAGTCGTGCAGTGATGGCTGTAGTCGTGCAGTGATGGCTGTAGAGTCGTGCAGTGATGTAGTCGTGCAGTGATGTTGTAGTCGTGCAGTGATGTTGTAGAGTCGTGCAGTGATGGCTGTAGTCGTGCAGTGATGGCTGTAGTCATGCAGTGATGGTTGTAGAGTCGTGCAGTGATGTAGTCGTGCAGTGATGTTGTAGTCGTGCAGTGATGTTGTAGAGTCGTGCAGTGATGGCTGTAGTCGTGCAGTGATGGCTGTAGTCATGCAGTGATGGTTGTAGAGTCGTGCAGTGATGTAGTCGTGCAGTGATGGTTGTAGAGTCGTGCAGTGATGGTTGTAGAGTCGTGCAGTGATGGTTGTAGAGTCGTGCAGTGATGGAGAGGGATCGGCCTCGTTTGTAAGAGGAATCCAGATTCCAGACGATCCTGTGGCCTTCACGGCGTTAATCTGCGGTCAGTGTCGGCCCGGCAGGTGCTGCAGAGTAGAAGAGCCGGGGAGGGCTTGTCATGACCCATGGCGTGAGAGCATCTCTGACAGCGAGCTCTGTGATAGCACCGGGATAAGGCGATTAGGGCGAGCGGGATGTTCCTTTCAGGCCCCCGTATAAAAGAATGCCGGGGCGGATTAGCCTGCGCCTTGATCTAATAAAGCGAGGCCGGGACATGAAGAAGATGCTCCGGTGACAGACGCAAACGCTGGATGCTCCGGGCAGAATTCCTCTTTGATTGGGGCGATCTGTCCTCACCCTGGATGTGCCGCGGCCGGCATTCTTCAGGCTCCTTGATCCTCCTCTCTCCGTCAAGCAGGAAATCACAGGCCCTCAACAAGTCCGCATCCCCTTTGTGTCTCATTATTGTTTCTTGAGAATGATACATTGTCACAGGTTTGTCTCTGGCACCACAAACTCATCCCCGCGTTACACGTGACGCCGCAGCGTTTCCAGCTGCGGCAATGGGAACGCTAAGCCGAAAACCGAAAGGTCAGAGATCACACCCTCGAGGGGGAGGATTTCCCTAAACCAAGGGAAACTTTGTGAAAAAAGAATACTGTGAGGGTTATTCACTAAACAGCAAAATTGAGCACAATTCAACGCGTTTTGCTACAGTTTGGCAAGTCTAGTTTCGTGAATATACGGTGCTTTCACTATTCACTGTATTGCACTGAAAATGGAGTCGCTGAAGCAGTTACCGAACGTTGGCGAAAAGTGTCAAAAACCTCAAAAGCACTGAATTGGCCTGTGAGAATTCCAACAAACAAAAAGAGGCCAATAGGAATTCTCCTAATACGAAGAAAAGTCCGTAAAAATGTGTCAAAATAATAAAAAAAGGCACTTAAAAAAATAATTAAAAAGAAACATTACATTAAAACCTGTGAGATTCTCCTGATTAAACCTGTCGAACTGAAATCACCGAAAAGCAATACAGTGGGGCAAAAAAGTATTTAGTCACCAATTGTGCAGGTTCTCCCAGTTAAAAAGATGAGCGAGGCCTGTGATTGTCATCATAAGTAACTTCAACTATGAGACAAAATGAGAAAAAAAATCCCGAAAATCCCATTGTCTGATTCTTAAAGAATTTATTTGCAAATTCTGGTGGAAAATAAGTATTTGGTCAATATGAAAAGTCCATCTCAATACTTTGTTATATATCCTTTGTTGGCAATGACAGAGGTCGAACGTTTTCTGTAAGACTTCACAAGGTCTTCACACACTGTTGCTGGTATTTTTGCCCATTCCTCCATGCAGATCTCCTCTAGAGCAGTGATGTTTTGGGGCTGTCACGGACCTTCAACTCCCTCCAAAGGTTTTCTATGGGGTTGAGATCTGGAGACTGGCTAGGCCACTCCAGGACCTTGATATGCTTCTTACGAAGCCACTCCTTCGTTGCCTGGGCGGTGTGTTTGGGATCATTGTCCTGCTGAAAGACCCAGCCACGTTTCATCTTCAATGCCCTTGCTGATGGAAGGAGGTTTTCACTCAAAATCTCCCGATACATGGCCCCATTCATTCTTCCCTTTACACGGATCAGTCGTCCTGGTCTCTTTGCAGAAAAACAGCCCCAAAGCATGATGTTTGAAGCCACCAGGCTTCACAGTAGGTATGGTGTTCTTTGGATGCAACTCAGCATTCTCTCTCCTCCAAACACGACGAGTTGAGTTTTTACCAAAAAGTTCTACTTTGGTTTCAACGGACCATAGTTCTACTTTGGTTTCATCGGACCATATGACATTCTCCCAATCCTCTTCTGGATCATCCAAATGCTCTCTAACAAACTTCAGACGGGCCCGGACATGTACTGGCTTAAGCAGGGGGACACGTCTGGCACTGCAGGATTTGAGTCCCTGGCGGAGTAGTGTGTTACTGATGGGAGCCTTTGTTACTTTGGTCCCAGCTCTCTGCAGGTCATTCACTAGGTCCCCCCGTGTGGTTCTGGGATTTTTGTTCACCGTTCTTGTGATCATTTTGACCCACGGGGTGAGATCTTGCGTGGAGCTCCAGATGGATGGAGATTATCAGTGGTCTTGTATGTCTTGCATTTTCTAATGATTGCTCGCACAGTTGATTTCTTCACACCAAGCTGTGAGATTCAGTCTTCCCAGCCTGGTGCAGCTCTACCAGTTTGTTTCTGGTGTCCTTCCACAGCTCTTTGGTCTTGACCATAGTGGAGTTTGGAGAGTGTCTGTTTAAGGTTGTGGACAGGTGTCTTTTATACTGATAACAAGTTCATCCAGGTAACGAGTGGAGGACAGAGAAGCCTCTTAAAGAAGACGTTACAGCCAGTCTGTGACAGACAGAAATCTCGCTTCTTTGTTCTGTAAGCGACCAAATACTTATTTTCCACCAGAATTTGCAAATAAATTCTTTAAAAATCAGACAATGGGATTTTCTGGATTTTTTTTCTCATTTTGTCTCATAGTTGAAGTTACTTATGATGACAATCACAGGCCTCGCTCATATTTTTAAGTGGGAGAACCTGCACAATTGACGGCTGAATAAATACTTTTTTGCCCCACTGTATCTAATAAATCGTTTATTCTGCAGCAAAAAGTCTTTTCTTTTTTTTAATAGGCATTTTTCAGGCAAATTGTTTCCCCTGATTATTTAGTTATTTATTTTTAATAGCGTTTTTTTTCTCTTTCCTGTAACAGACCTTTTTATTATTATTTATAGGATCTTTAGATGTTATTTTCAGGCATTTTCATTCAGTAGTTTTTTTGCAAACAGCGTTTTAAAACTTTTGAAGTTTCATTTGTTTCTTTTTTTTCCCCCGTGTATTTGGCAGATCGTCAGCTTTTTTTCGTCAGGTTTGCGGCGGATCAACGGGTAGGTTTGGCGGGTCTTCTATGGCGTTTTGAATCAATATGTTTTTTTCGGATCGTATTGGCGGATTTTCGGCAGATTTTCTTTTTTCTTTTCGGATCCTTTTCGGCTTCTTTTTCCCTGCACTTCAGGGACCCTGCGCTAAATGCTGAATTCACCGCAGGGTTGAGAATTTGATTCCCCAAAGTGCGGGGAACGAAAGCGCATTGAAATGTTGGTGACATTTCGGTGCTCTCTGAATAACCTTTTATGTGCTCCCCATTGGGCTTTCACATCCGCCATGTTTTCATAGGCTTGTATAACTTCATTCTGATGGTCAGCGCCTGAATTGTGCTGCCCTGCAGTGTGTAGAATTCCTGTGTATCGGAGAGAAAATCAAGCCGTTTATGAAGGCTTCTCTCCTGTGTGATAAAGGCCTCCTAGCCGAAACGTTGGCGTCTGCAAACCGCCCGGTTACACATACTGAGCTCAATATTTCTGTAATTTCCGTTTATTGTGTGATTGTGTTTAATGTTTACACACACATATTTGTGTTGTTTTTATGATTGTTTGCATAATGTATCGCATTCTTAAATATATTTATTGTTAGAAAAACACAAAAGGATCTTTATTAACACCGGTGCGGGGAACTTCCTCATATTGTTCAGCAAATGAACATAGTCTACAGACGGGCAGCACTTTTCACACCCTGCTCATTGACACGGATACAAGGCCATGGCCATGGAGGATGGGGCAGATCGAGTTGCGGCGTCACCGGATGCGCACACGTCCGGTGTTTTTTTTATATGGGCTGAGCTTCTTCTCCTTTTTATGTTTTTATACCTTTTTATTTTGTTGAAGACGTGATTGTTGATTTCAGGATCTCCGGCGAATCCAATACGGTGAAGCTGTGCTGTATTCACCATTTTATAGAGCTGCTGCCGTAGTTTGCTGAAATTTTAACTCTTTTTTTCCACTGTTGTTTCTCACCGTGATTTCCCCCGATCTTCCAGTCGCAGTTGTCCTGTGTTTGTTTTTCCACTGTAGTTTTCGCCATTGTTTTCGCCATTGTTTTCGCCATTGTTTTCGCCGTTGTTTTTCCCCTCATATTTCAGTGGAGATCACAGCTTTAAAATCACCGCAGTATATTCGCCAGTGTTTGCATCATCTTCACCTGCCGGTGTTGGATTTTCCCTCTCTGGAATACCGAAGTTTATTGTAACTGAACAGTATTGCTGTTCTATAGAGAAGACACTTCAGCTGCAACGTTGGTGATTTTTACCGCTGTTTGCGACCGCTTTGAGCTTCGCTGCTTAGTGAATGAGCCCCTTAGTGAGGGCACGGGTGGGATATCTTGGCACTCATATATTTTATGGAATATTTGTTGCTGTGACCCCCCCCCCCCCAGCTCGTCTCCGCCGGTAAACACCAGCAAAATGCAAAATGAAACGTTGCGTGAGATTGTAAGGCGCACGCGCTGGCTTTTCTTTTTTTTCTTCTTCCATTTTTGAGTGTCTGGTTTTATCGGTGTGAACTGCGTCCATCGCGCCGGTTCTGCCGCTTTAAACACTCACCTTTCTGTGCTGGCGCGGGCGCTGTCAGCCTGATTTATGGTGCGGCCTGTCAGCCGGAGCGCCCACGTCTGGCCACCGGCCCAAGCAAACACCCGAGTGGGAAACAGCGAATGTCGAGAGTGTTAGTGAAATGTTAAGAGCTGACATTCGCTCGGCGCTCCGTATACATTACGACGTAAAGAGAGTCACCGCGGACCCCCTGAAGCCAGCGGTTCAGAGTGTGGCACATTACGCCAGATAATGCCTCATTGATGGATTATATTAGTGGCCGCGTCGCTCGGGGCTTCTGTTATTAGTGCGTTACAGTAACCCTACTGTTCCATAATGCTTCCTGCAGCTCCTGGGATGGAGGGGACCCCACCAGGGCGACAACGGGCCCCAAAAAGCAGCTGCTAAAGGCCAGCGAGAATGTGTGGGCTGAGGAGAGTGAAGGCAAACCCTGGGGAGCCCCCGATGGGAACGTGCAGACCATGGACCCACCGGAGACGTAATACTTGTACAGAGCAATAAAAGGGGGACGTAGGGGTGTCTGGCTGGTACTCAGGCCCAAAACTGAGATCTGGGGGGGCGAGACATGGGTCTGAGGGTGATGGAGGGTCAGCCTAAAGCCAGGATTACGTGACCTTTACCAAAACTTACGTCCAAGTCCTAAAGGAACCATGATCATATATACCTATATCTATCTGTGACCTGCGCGTGGAAGTGGTGCCTGTGATGCGATATAATACATGCAATTAATGGTAATGTGATATAATACATGCACTTAATGGTGATGCAATATAATACATGCAGTTACTGGTGATGCGATATAATACATGTAGTTACTGGTGATGCGATATAATACATGCAGTTACTGGTGATGCAATATAATACATGCAGTTACTGGTGATGCGATATAATATGTAGCGCTCACTCCCGGAGGAGCCGCTGAATTTGAACCTCGGGTCAGTCTCCCCACACTAGGGAATAAATATACTCCAGCACCGTCGTGGATTTTATAAATTATATAGTTTACTGAATAAACTGACATATAATGAGTAACACGGTATATGTATATATATTTACAGTACTTCGTAATGCGGGAAACGCGCAGCGGAAAAGGAATACAATACTTCGTAATGCGAGAAACGCGCAGCGGAAAAGGAAAAAAGTATTTTTAACCCCTTAGTGGTTGGAGTGTGAGTCCCGTACAGGTTATGTCCCAAGGAATGTATGCGTATGTGTGTATTGGTACCCGGGTACAATATTCAACTGGCCAGTGAATTATTTATGAGGTATCTTCGACTAGTCACGTTGGGGCCCTGTGGGTTTTGAACAAACTGCAGCGTGCTTTAGTATTTTACAGCGGCCTGGAAGGCCTCTCACCCATCCGCCAGATACTCTGTGCTCCGCTCGACCCAGGACGTCTCTCCGCTCGGTTTTGACTGGGATTCTCTGTGTCACCGGATCCGCTGTCTTGCTTGTCTGTATCTGCCACAAGCTGTCCAGCTCACCGCCTGCACTCCCTGTTAGATCGTCTGCGGTTCTCCTAACTCGGGGTCCTTCAGCTTACTCTGTATCAGCGTGGGTTACTAGCGGTGGATCACTGGGTCTTCGTGTAATAAGAAGGGAAAACCCCGATCTCCAGCTCTGCTAGGCCGCACCTGCGCTCTGGCCTGGTCGTGATCACTCTCTGTTACACTTGCGTCTTGCTCCTCTCACTCCTCTGCGCGCTCTGCCAGCTCTTTCCACGAGGCTGCGGATATCAGTGTCTCTCTCCCACCCACTTCCTGTTCCCGCCCGCAAAGCATGCTGGAAAATGTAGTCCCAATGTTCAGTGTCTTACATCGCGCTTGTCTCCCTCCGGTGGCCAAAAACAAGTACCACAACGACAGGGGATTGAAAACCAGTGCTACAAATACATGCAGTTAATGGTGATGCGATATAATACATGCAGTTACTGGTGATGCGATATAATACATGCAGTTACTGGTGATGCGATATAATACATGCAGTTAATGGTGATGCTATATAATACATACAATTAATGGTAGTGCAATATATAATACATGCAGTTAATGGTGATGCTATATAATACATACAATTAATGGTAGTGCAATATATAATACATGCAGTTAATGGTGATGCGATATAATACATGCAGTTATTTATTTTATGTTAATCTGTATATTTGTGTTTTTTTAATATCTTGCATTGTATTACTTTGTATTTCTGTAACTGTAACATTTTAATGTTCTTGAACCCAGGACATACTGAAAACGAGAGAAATCTCAATGTGTCCTTCCTGGTAAAATCCTTTATAAATAAATAAAATAAATAAATAATGGTGACAACCGGGATAACACGGACTCCATACCCTCACACGTCTTCATGATGGAAAAGGCTGGGATATTGAGGAATTCGATGCAGGATCACACCGTAACAAGATCACTTTTCCTTAGAAGGTCAGTGTGAAGTATCCAATGTAAACATGGTGCCAGAGTTTAACCCAACACAGGAGGATCATCCGAGCCTCCAATAATGACATGAGATGAATTGCAACAGTTCATCCATTCATTCCCGGCTTTAATGAATAAACCGGAGGGTCTGCGCTCCATTACATGTGAGTAAATTAAGAGGATGAGACCTCGGAGATTAGAGCTGGGCACCGGAGTCCGTCCCGCTGCTAATTAAGCCCAGGCGACCATTAATTAGACAAGCCGGCAGCTAATAGGATTCCTCTCCTTAGTCCGGCATTTAGAGCATGGATCAATATGGCCGTCTTTTATGTTCATTGTTATTCTGGATTTTCTGTCGACGAGACTCACAAATTACGTTTTCTGAGCGGTGAGACGAGTCCTCGCTGATACCGAAAAATCGAATGGCCTGCGGCGACAGCGACGTCCTGCGATTGAATGTAGCCTATACAAAATAAATCCCAAAACCCTGGAAAAGTCTCCTCTGGTAATTACTGACCTGCGGCTCCTTATGGTCGCCTGGACGTTAGTCTTAGTCCCAAAGCCTTTCTGGCTCCTTTTCCTTGGCCAAGCTCTAATCCACCAGTTTTGTGTGATACCAAGCTATAGCCCGCGCCTTTCCCCTTTTACCAAACCGATCCCGGCATTCCCTCAAACCAGACCCAACCTAATTCTCAATCTCATCCATCACCCCAACACCAAACCCATCCAAGCTTTTTCCTGTAGACCGACCGACCCATGTTTAGTCCTCCTTCTAATCCCAAACTTTGTGCCACTATGTCAGCCACTTCTCCATCATTCCCCAGCGTCTATCCTTTATTACAATATCAACCATGTTCCTCTTATCCCAACCCATATCCTAACCCTTACCCACCATTTTCCTCTAAACCCAATCCATACCCCAACCCATACCCACTATTTTCTTCTAAACCCAATCCATACCCCAACCCATACCCACTATTTTCTTCTAAACCCAACCCATACCCACTATGTTCTTCTTAGTTCAACTCATACCCACTATTTTTCTTGTATCCCAAACCATGTGCATCATTTTCCTCTTATTCCAGTCTCTTCCCACCATTTTTCCCTTATCCCACCTGCTGCCCGTCATTTTCTCCATATCCCACCCACTGTCCATCACTTTGCCTGGTTCCCAACTTTACCCTACAGTTATCCTCTTATCCAGACCCCTAACCACTGTTTTCTTTGACTCCCGTCCTCCACCCATATTGTTATGTTGTCCCTAATTCCAGCCTCTTTCATGTTTTTCTTTTCTCTCTCCCTTTTCCCTCGATCCAGACTTCCATCCATCATTTCTCCCTCATCTCAGCCCTTACCTTCGATTTCCCAATTTCCCAGCTCCATTTGCCAGTACATGTTACCAGTGCAGTGATATTCTCATAGTTCTCATGTTCTCTCAGGCGCACACACAGCCCTTATTTATGTTACAATAATTACTCACAAACGGATCATATTCAGGTTCTTCATCAGTAGGGATGAGCTGTTCGGTTCGATCAGTTCGGAGTTCGATTCAAACATTGGCAGTTCGATAGTTTGCGAACTTCGAACTTTTTGGGATGTTCGCCAAAAGTTCTATTTTTTTTTTTTTTTTTTTTTTTTTTTTTTTTATAAAAAGTATAAAAAATGCTTAAAAAATACTAAAAAATCTAGAAATAAAGACTCTTTACTGCAGAATATTATAAGCAACAGTTTATTAGATATTGGATTAAAACGGGAATATTTTTAACATTGAAGCCTATGGGATAAAACATTCTTGTTACTAAAACATCAGGCAGACACGGCCCTCTAATTAGGCACTGTAGAGGGCAGCGTGCAGGGGCCTCCCGAGGATCCCCTTGAGGAGCATTGAGGAGCAAGGAGCATGCGGCCGCCAGATGACAGAGCTGCGACTGTGCAGGCTAGCCGCCCGGGTGCATGTGGCAGAGACAGGCAGCGCAGGGAGGGAGCCACTGCACCTGCATTCACAGCCGACCCCCCCCCCAGCCCCCACCAGGATCCAGGGAGCCCCCACTGACCACCAGGCTAAGGTAAGGCGACGCCTTTCTAAAAAAAATAAAATCCGAGGACATTTTTAAATGTCCCCGGGAACATAAAATAAAACTTTTTTTTTTCTTTCTCTACCTGGCTGAATGTATTTAATTATATATATTAGATACATTCAGCCAGGTAGAGGGGGGTGGCATGTGGGCTGCGCGGGGTCTCAGGCAGTGGTTTGGTTTTTTGTGTGTATATTTTTAGCAAATTTATAGGGGAAGGTAACGGCAGGTATGATATAGATATATAGATAAGATATATATCTATATCCAGACTTGTATTACACACACATTTTGGCAACTAATCCCCCCCCCCCCATTTGGCTGATCCCTCCAGAAGAAATGTTGAACCCGATATATATATATGTATATTCTCTGCTCTGTCGGGTTCAACATTTCTTCTGGAGGGATCAGCCAAATTGGGGGGGGCGCATTTAGTTGAGATTGTCCTCATGCCACCTCCCCATGTGTATGTATTGTCTGAGGTCTGTGGGTGGGTGTATATATATATATCTGCGTGTTGATATATACGTGTATATATAGGTCTGCGTGTTGATATAAAATTTTTGTTTCAGCTCGTTTCGTTCGTAATTCGACAATTTTCATTTCGGATCGTTTCGGACGATTTCCGTTTCAGTTCGTTTAGTTTCGGCTCGTTTTTCGTATCGACTTTTTTTTCGTGATTTTGGACATTTTCGTGTGGGTAATGTTTTGCCCCATAGACTTCAATGTTAAAAATATTCCCATTTTAATTCAATATCTAATAAACCATTTATTATTATATTCTGTAGTAAAGAGTCTCTTTATTTCTAGATTTTTTAAAACCTCACAGTAATGTGCGCTGTGTATTATGAGCATTCAGTATTATATGGAAGTACTGCTTTATGAGTAAGAGTAGTTAAAAAAATAAACGTAAAACTCGGGGGGGGGGGGTGACACCATGAGTTACCGCACCGGGTGACACCAACCCTTGTGACGCCACTGACGGTGTGAAGGCACTTGCTGCCACCAAAGGCAAAATATTTGGGTGCACTGACGCCTGTACCAGATTCATATAATTTTAATATTGGACCGCAGGGTCCAACCCTGCACTCTTCCACAACAATACCACAGAGGGGTTACGGTGTGACGGCACTGTTGCCGACACTAAAGGCCCAATTTTAAAGCACCTATTGTTACTTTCATCCAAAACCTGCATAAGTTTCACCATAGTTTAGCCAAAAAATCACTAAACTTGTTCTGTGGGTCCTAAAATGTCTCCTCTTTTCATACAGGCTGTCGCCCCAAGCAGTTGTTTATGAATAGATTAAAGGAAAACCGTTTACCGTCATTTGAAATGTAATTTTTTTGTTTTTAAGTGTTTCTATACATCCTAGAAATCCGCCACTTCACGGGCAGGTTATGGGGACCTCCTAGGCACGATATTTGAAGGAATTTTTCTTTTTTTTTTTAACCCTTATTTTATAGAAAACTCACTGTTCCTTTAAAAACGTTTTTTTAAAAAACTTTTTGTCCTTGTTTCCTGTCCCCCAGGGCACTACCCGGACCCCCATACACCTTTTATGGCATATATCTTGCATATATTGCCCTCTTGCAGGGCACTCTAAAAATCGAACTTTTGAGTCCCATTGACTTGCATTGAGTTCGGTTGGAGTTTGAGTTCGAACTCGAACTTTTGAAATTGTTCGAGTTCAAATGCGAACCAAACACGGGGGTGTTCGGCTCATCCCTATTCATCAGGAACCAAATACGAAAAACCCAAGTACTGTAGAAGACCCCTAAAATGTTGGAAGTGGATTCCATTAGCCAAGGGGGCTCCGGGTCACCTTCTGCTCTGTCCTACAGCCAGCCCTTCTTAATAATCCCAATCTCTCCCTGAGCCATGTGTTTCTTATCTGACAGGTTTCACTCTTGTCCATTCTGGGCCTGTGCTCCTCTCTCTCCAATCACAGAATCCACCAACGCCGACCCCGCACATTCCATTAATCACAGACATATCCCAGCCTTTTCTCCTGATGCCAACCCCTATATTAGGACATTTTCCCAAATCAGGCTTTTTTTCCGCATGGGATTTTGTTAATGGAGCCGCCACCATTACTTCACCTGGCTCTCCAGCTGAGGAGTCAAACCTTTCCAATCCCGGTGGACAAGTCCAGGCTCTGCAATACTGGCAATGCCGGAGCGGACGCGGATAAGATTTATGAAGGAGAAAGCCTAGTAGTTGTAGAGGTTGGTGTTGGTTATAAAGATATGGCCAGAGTGGGTCAGGCAAATGACCAAGTGGATTTACATAACACCATCCACCAGGGGGCAGAGCACAACTTGCCATGTCTCTGACCTCTGTAGGAATTTACCCAAGGTCCTTTCAATGTCACCAAGGAAGATCCCCCTGCTGACCCAAAGGTGGACACCATTGCATGTCCATTACATGTTTATACATACCTGTACGTAGAGGTGTCTTTTATAACACGTTGGTTACATTGTAATGCCTGTATCTGTGTGTAGACATGTTCATGTGTGAGTGTTTATACACACCTGTACTTTGTAATGTCTTTTATAACACATTAGTTACATTGTAATGCCTGTATCTGTGTGTAGACATGTTCCTGTGTGAGTGTTTATACACACCTGTACTTTGTAATGTCTTTTATAACACATTAGTTACATTGTAATGCCTGTATCTGTGTGTAGACATGTTCCTGTGTGAGTGTTTATACACACCTGTACTTTGTAATGTCTTTTATAACACATTAGTTACATTGTAATGCCTGTATCTGTGTGTAGACATGTTCCTGTGTGAGTGTTTAAACACACCTGTACTTTGTAATGTCTTTTATAACACATTAATTACATTGTAATGCCTGTATCTGTGTGTAGACATGTTCCTGTGTGAGTGTTTAAACACACCTGTACTTTGTAATGTCTTTTATAACACATTAGTTACATTGTAATGCCTGTATCTGTGTGTAGACATGTTCCTGTGTGAGTGTTTAAACACACCTGTACTTTGTAATGTCTTTTATAACACATTAGTTACATTGTAATGCCTGTATCTGTGTGTAGACATGTTCCTGTGTGAGTGTTTATACACACCTGTACTTTGTAATGTCTTTTATAACACATTAGTTACATTGTAATGCCTGTATCTGTGTGTAGACATGTTCATGTGTGAGTGTT
The DNA here is from genome assembly GCA_009667805.1 of Leptobrachium leishanense. Classification (NCBI taxonomy): domain Eukaryota; kingdom Metazoa; phylum Chordata; class Amphibia; order Anura; family Megophryidae; genus Leptobrachium; species Leptobrachium leishanense. Next base: position 162,229,032 of record CM019070.1, on the reverse strand, counting down.
TAAACACACCTGTACTTTGTAATGTCTTTTATAACACATTAGTTACATTGTAATGCCTGTATCTGTGTGTAGACATGTTCCTGTGTGAGTGTTTATACACACCTGTACTTTGTAATGTCTTTTATAACACATTAGTTACATTGTAATGCCTGTATCTGTGTGCAGACATGTTCCTGTGTGAGTGTTTATACACACCTGTACTTTGTAATGTCTTTTATAACACATTAGTTACATTGTAATGCCTGTATCTGTGTGTAGACATGTTCCTGTGTGAGTGTTTAAACACACCTGTACTTTGTAATGTCTTTTATAACACATTAGTTACATTGTAATGCCTGTATCTGTGTGTAGACATGTTCCTGTGTGAGTGTTTATACACACCTGTACTTTGTAATGTCTTTTATAACACATTAGTTACATTGTAATGCCTGTATCTGTGTGTAGACATGTTCCTGTGTGAGTGTTTAACACACCTGTACTTTGTAATGTCTTTTATAACACATTAGTTACATTGTAATGCCTGTATCTGTGTGTAGACATGTTCCTGTGTGAGTGTTTAAACACACCTGTACTTTGTAATGTCTTTTATAACACATTAGTTACATTGTAATGCCTGTATCTGTGTGTAGACATGTTCATGTGTGAGTGTTTATACACACCTGTACTTTGTAATGTCTTTTATAACACATTAGTTACATTGTAATGCCTGTATCTGTGTGTAGACATGTTCCTGTGTGAGTGTTTAAACACACCTGTACTTTGTAATGTCTTTTATAACACATTAGTTACATTGTAATGCCTGTATCTGTGTGTAGACATGTTCCTGTGTGAGTGTTTAATACACACCTGTACTTTGTAATGTCTTTTATAACACATTAGTTACATTGTAATGCCTGTATCTGTGTGTAGACATGTTCCTGTGTGAGTGTTTATACACACCTGTACTTTGTAATGTCTTTTATAACACATTAGTTACATTGTAATGCCTGTATCTGTGTGTAGACATGTTCCTGTGTGAGTGTTTATACACACCTGTACTTTGTAATGTCTTTTATAACACATTAGTTACATTGTAATGCCTGTATCTGTGTGTAGACATGTTCCTGTGTGAGTGTTTAAACACACCTGTACTTTGTAATGTCTTTTATAACACATTAGTTACATTGTAATGCCTGTATCTGTGTGTAGACATGTTCCTGTGTGAGTGTTTATACACACCTGTACTTTGTAATGTCTTTTATAACACATTAGTTACATTGTAATGCCTGTATCTGTGTGTAGACATGTTCCTGTGTGAGTGTTTAAACACACCTGTACTTTGTAATGTCTTTTATAACACATTAGTTACATTGTAATGCCTGTATCTGTGTGTAGACATGTTCCTGTGTGAGTGTTTATACACACCTGTACTTTGTAATGTCTTTTATAACACATTAGTTACATTGTAATGCCTGTATCTGTGTGTAGACATGTTTCTGTGTGAGTGTTTATACACACCTGTACTTTGTAATGTCTTTTATAACACATTAGTTACATTGTAATGCCTGTATCTGTGTGTAGACATGTTCCTGTGTGAGTGTTTAAACACACCTGTACTTTGTAATGTCTTTTATAACACATTAGTTACATTGTAATGCCTGTATCTATGTGTAGACATGTTCCTGTGTGAGTGTTTATACACACCTGTACTTTGTAATGTCTTTTATAACACATTAGTTACATTGTAATGCCTGTATCTATGTGTAGACATGTTCCTGTGTGAGTGTTTATACACACCTGTACTTTGTAATGTCTTTTATAACACATTAATTACATTGTAATGCCTGTATCTGTGTGTAGACATGTTCCTGTGTGAGTGTTTATACACACCTGTACTTTGTAATGTCTTTTTTATAACACATTAGTTACATTGTAATGCCTGTATCTGTGTGTAGACATGTTCCTGTGTGAGTGTTTAAACACACCTGTACTTTGTAATGTCTTTTATAACACATTAGTTACATTGTAATGCCTGTATCTGTGTGTAGACATGTTCCTGTGTGAGTGTTTATACACACCTGTACTTTGTAATGTCTTTTATAACACATTAGTTACATTGTAATGCCTGTATCTGTGTGTAGACATGTTCCTGTGTGAGTGTTTATACACACCTGTACTTTGTAATGTCTTTTATAACACATTAATTACATTGTAATGCCTGTATCTGTGTGTAGACATGTTCCTGTGTGAGTGTTTATACACACCTGTACTTTGTAATGTCTTTTATAACACATTAGTTACATTGTAATGCCTGTATCTGTGTGTAGACATGTTCCTGTGTGAGTGTTTAAACACACCTGTACTTTGTAATGTCTTTTATAACACATTAGTTACATTGTAATGCCTGTATCTGTGTGTAGACATGTTCCTGTGTGAGTGTTTATACACACCTGTACTTTGTAATGTCTTATATAACACATTAGTTACATTGTAATGCCTGTATCTGTGTGTAGACATGTTCCTGTGTGAGTGTTTATACACACCTGTACTTTGTAATGTCTTTTATAACACATTAGTTACATTGTAATGCCTGTATCTGTGTGTAGACATGTTCATGTGTGAGTGTTTATACACACCTGTACTTTGTAATGTCTTTTATAACACATTAGTTACATTGTAATGCCTGTATCTGTGTGTAGACATGTTCCTGTGTGAGTGTTTAAACACACCTGTACTTTGTAATGTCTTTTATAACACATTAGTTACATTGTAATGCCTGTATCTGTGTGTAGATATGTTCCTGTGTGAGTGTTTATACACACCTGTACTTTGTAATGTCTTTTATAACACATTAGTTACATTGTAATGCCTGTATCTGTGTGTAGACATGTTCCTGTGTGAGTGTTTATACACACCTGTACTTTGTAATGTCTTTTATAACACATTAGTTACATTGTAATGCCTGTATCTGTGTGTAGACATGTTCCTGTGTGAGTGTTTATACACACCTGTACTTTGTAATGTCTTTTATAACACATTAGTTACATTGTAATGCCTGTATCTGTGTGTAGACATGTTCCTGTGTGAGTGTTTATACACACCTGTACTTTGTAATGTCTTTTATAACACATTAGTTACATTGTAATGCCTGTATCTGTGTGTAGACATGTTCCTGTGTGAGTGTTTAAACACACCTGTACTTTGTAATGTCTTTTATAACACATTAGTTACATTGTAATGCCTGTATCTGTGTGTAGACATGTTCCTGTGTGAGTGTTTATACACACCTGTACTTTGTAATGTCTTTTATAACATTAGTTACATTGTAATGCCTGTATCTGTGTGTAGACATGTTCCTGTGTGAGTGTTTAAACACACCTGTACTTTGTAATGTCTTTTATAACACATTAGTTACATTGTAATGCCTGTATCTGTGTGTAGACATGTTCCTGTGTGAGTGTTTATACACACCTGTACTTTGTAATGTCTTTTATAACACATTAGTTACATTGTAATGCCTGTATCTGTGTGTAGACATGTTCCTGTGTGAGTGTTTATACACACCTGTACTTTGTAATGTCTTTTATAACACATTAGTTACATTGTAATGCCTGTATCTGTGTGTAGACATGTTCCTGTGTGAGTGTTTATACACACCTGTACTTTGTAATGTCTTTTATAACACATTAGTTACATTGTAATGCCTGTATCTGTGTGTAGACATGTTCCTGTGTGCGTGTTTATACACACCTGTACTTTGTAATGTCTTTTATAACACATTAGTTACATTGTAATGCCTGTATCTGTGTGTAGACATGTTCCTGTGTGAGTGTTTATACACACCTGTACTTTGTAATGTCTTTTATAACACATTAGTTACATTGTAATGCCTGTATCTGTGTGTAGACATGTTCCTGTGTGAGTGTTTATACACACCTGTACTTTGTAATGTCTTTTATAACACATTAGTTACATTGTAATGCCTGTATCTATGTGTAGACATGTTCCTGTGTGAGTGTTTAACACACCTGTACTTTGTAATGTCTTTTATAACACATTAGTTACATTGTAATGCCTGTATCTGTGTGTAGACATGTTCCTGTGTGAGTGTTTAAACACACCTGTACTTTGTAATGTCTTTTATAACACATTAGTTACATTGTAATGCCTGTATCTGTGTGTAGACATGTTCCTGTGTGAGTGTTTAAACACACCTGTACTTTGTAATGTCTTTTATAACACATTAGTTACATTGTAATGCCTGTATCTGTGTGTAGACATGTTCCTGTGTGAGTGTTTATACACCCTGTACTTTGTAATGTCTTTTATAACACATTAGTTACATTGTAATGCCTGTATCTGTGTGTAGACATGTTTCTGTGTGAGTGTTTAAACACACCTGTACTTTGTAATGTCTTTTATAACACATTAGTTACATTGTAATGCCTGTATCTGTGTGTAGACATGTTCCTGTGTGAGTGTTTATACACACCTGTACTTTGTAATGTCTTTTATAACACATTAGTTACATTGTAATGCCTGTATCTGTGTGTAGACATGTTCCTGTGTGAGTGTTTATACACACCTGTACTTTGTAATGTCTTTTATAACACATTAGTTACATTGTAATGCCTGTATCTGTGTGTAGACATGTTCCTGTGTGAGTGTTTAAACACACCTGTACTTTGTAATGTCTTTTATAACACATTAGTTACATTGTAATGCCTGTATCTGTGTGTAGACATGTTCCTGTGTGAGTGTTTATACACACCTGTACTTTGTAATGTCTTTTATAACACATTAGTTACATTGTAATGCCTGTATCTGTGTGTAGACATGTTCCTGTGTGAGTGTTTATACACACCTGTACTTTGTAATGTCTTTTATAACACATTAGTTACATTGTAATGCCTGTATCTGTGTGCAGACATGTTCCTGTGTGAGTGTTTATACACACCTGTACTTTGTAATGTCTTTTATAACACATTAGTTACATTGTAATGCCTGTATCTGTGTGTAGACATGTTCCTGTGTGAGTGTTTATACACACCTGTACTTTGTAATGTCTTTTATAACACATTAGTTACATTGTAATGCCTGTATCTGTGTGCAGACATGTTCCTGTGTGAGTGTTTATACACACCTGTACTTTGTAATGTCTTTTATAACACATTAGTTACATTGTAATGCCTGTATCTGTGTGTAGACATGTTCCTGTGTGAGTGTTTATACACACCTGTACTTTGTAATGTCTTTTATAACACATTAGTTACATTGTAATGCCTGTATCTGTGTGTAGACATGTTCATGTGTGAGTGTTTATACACACCTGTACTTTGTAATGTCTTTTATAACACATTAGTTACATTGTAATGCCTGTATCTGTGTGCAGACATGTTCCTGTGTGAGTGTTTATACACACCTGTACTTTGTAATGTCTTTTATAACACATTAGTTACATTGTAATGCCTGTATCCAGTGGTCTCAGCCTGTCAGAAGTTTCATGTCCCAGAGACTCCACGTGTCCTCCCACAATATCTATATACACAGCCCTCACAGGAGCAGAGAATGTAAAGTGTGTTTAACGTTTCCCAAGCAATAAAAGACACAATAACATGTGTTTAAAGCTCAGCAAAGTGTCTATAAACCGGCCCTTATCAGAAATGGACGCAAAGCTGTTTATCTTCTCACAGATTGACTTTCATCCACTTTAAGGAAAAGCCACAAAATCCAGCTTCGTAAAGAATATAAAAAAAAGCAGGTTTTTATGTTGTTTTTCTGTTTAACTTTACGTCCGTGATGTCGTTAAAAGGTCCCCGACTGCTCCCTTCTCCTTGTCAGCAGAATCCCAGACAGGGTCAGTACGGCCCAAGGAGAGGACATCACCCGGCCATAAGGGGGGGTCCCTTCTTAAAATGTAAATACCTGGGTGGGATTTGGGGAGAGGTTGTCAGAAAAAGGGTCATGGTTGACTGGAGATCTAGGGACTCCAGGAGTGGTTACCAGTGGTGGCATGCTGCGCCTGGGGTTGCCACCTTTCCTTCAAGCCAAACCTGAACACTTTTTTGTAGCGTATACATTATGGTCCATATTACATTCATAACGCTAACATTAACGCTTACCTCTCTCTGACTCTCTGTGCCTCTCTGTACCTCTCTCTGACTCTCTGTGCCTCTCTCTGACCTTCTGTGCCTCTCTGTACCTCTCTCTGACTCTCTGTGCCTCTCTCTGACTCTCTGTGTCTCTTTTTGTACCTCTCTCTGACTGTCTGTGCCTCTCTGTACCTCTCTCTGACTCTCTGTGCCTCTCTCTGACCTTCTGTGCCTCTCTGTACCTCTCTCTGACTCTCTGTGCCTCTCTCTGACTCTCTGTGTCTCTTTTTGTACCTCTCTCTGACTGTCTGTGCCTCTCTGTACCTCTCTCTGACTCTCTGTACCTCTCTCTGACTGTCTGTGCCTCTCTGTACCTCTCTCTGACTCTCTGTGCCTTTCTGTACCTCTCTCTGACTGTCTGTGCCTCTCTGTACCTCTCTCTGACTCTCTGTACCTCTCTCTGACTGTCTGTGCCTCTCTGTACCTCTCTCTGACTCTCTGTGCCTCTCTCTGTCTCTCCGTGCCTCTCTCTGACTCTCTGTAACTCTCTGTACCTCTCTCTGACTCTCTGTGGTTCTCTGTGACTCGCTGTAACTCTCCGTACCTCTCTCTGTAACTCTCTGTACCTCTCTCTGACTCTCTGTGTCTCTTTGTACCTCTCTCTGACTCTCTGTGCCTCTCTGTACCTCTCTCTGACTCTCTGTGCCTCTCTCTGACCTTCTGTGCCTCTCTGTACCTCTCTGACTCTCTGTGCCTCTCTGTACCTCTCTCTGACTCTCTGTACCTCTCTCTGACTCTCTGTGCCTCTCTCTGACTCTCTGTGACTCTGTACCTCTCTCTGACTCTCTGTGCCTCTCTCTGACTTTCTGTGCCTCTCTCTGACTCTCTGTGACTCTCTGTACCTCTCTGACTCTCTGTACCTCTCTCTATTTGTGGTTCTCTGTGACTCTCTATAACTCTCCGTACCGCTCTCTGACTCTCTGTAACTCTCTGTACCTCTCTCTGACTCTCTGTGCCTCTCTCTGACTATTTGTGGTTCTCTGTGACTCTCTATAACTCTCCGTACCGCTCTCTGACTCTCTGTGCTCTCTGTACCTCTCTCTGACTCTCTGTGCCTCTCTCTGACTCTCTCTGTCTCTTTTTGTACCTCTCTCTGACTCTCTGTGCCTCTCTGTAACTCTCTCTGACTCTCTGTGCCTCTCTCTGACCTTCTGTGCCTCTCTGTACCTCTCTCTGACTCTCTGTGCCTCTCTCTGACTCTCTGTGACTCTCTGTACCTCTCTCTGACTCTCTGTGCCTCTCTCTGACTCTCTGTGACTCTCTGTACCTCTCTCTGACTATTTGTGGTTCTCGGTGACTCTCTATAACTCTCCGTACCGCTCTCTGACTCTCTGTGTCTCTTTGTACCTCTCTCTGACTCTCTGTGCCTCTCTGTACCTCTCTCTGACTCTCTGTGCCTCTCTCTGACTCTCTGTGGCTCTCTGTACCTCTCTCTGACTCTCTGTGCCTCTCTCTGACTCTCTGTGCCTCTCTGTACCTCTCTCTGACTCTCTATAACTCTGTACCTCTCTCTGACTCTCTGTGGCTCTCTGTACCTCTCTCTGACTCTCTGTGCCTCTCTCTGACCCTCGGTGCCTCTCTGTACCTCTGTCTGACTCTCTGTGACTCTTTGTACCTCTCTCTGACCCTGTGTGCCTCTCTGCGCCTCATTAGAGTTTTCTTCTCTTTAATCATACATTAAGTTCATATCACAGTGGAGCTCTGCTGCTCCCTGCTGGTAAAAATGAGAGATGTACAAATGAGAGAGTATGGATCACATCATGGAAAAATGCACAAACATTGAAGGTAACTTGGAAGCAAACATCAGACTCTGAACAATGCCTGATGCTTTGAAACCTTGTCCTCCGGCATTCCGTCATACAGCCTCGCTAAATATGTCATTGAGAATGATGAGCGTGATTAGCATTACCTGTCTGAGCTATCAGAGCCTTTTAACCGGCACCTTTTTGTTAAAAATAGACTTAACAGAGATAAGAGAAAATCTGTATTGTGTCTCCTCCTTTCTTTAATGCTTCCCGTCCTGCAGTGTCTCTGTTCACTTGCTGACGTTTGTTATGAGAAGCCTATGTGAGCAACTGAGCATCTCTGGGACATGGGACATTTTTGAAATCTGTCCCAGCTGAGCTCACTTTGGACATGCTCAGTCCACTCGAGTCAAATTCCAACTGTATCATCTTAGAACATTGCAAACGTCCTCTGATTCTTCATTTGTCTTTGCTTTGTGGTCAATAACCATCAAATGCCTTCTCCTCCAGACCTCCATCCAGCACAGCAGGCAGAGCATGGCTTATCCTGTCCCACTTATAAGGCGTTAGAGACAACAGTGCCCCGAAGTATCGATCGACATGCTAGCAAACATGAAATATATGAATGGAGGGCTCTATACACACTGAGTCTGCAGCGATATGAGGCTAATATACCCACATAAGGACAATATATTTACATTCTGCAGCATTTTGAGAATCAGAACTTCCAAAAAGTTCAGCAGACTCTGGATACACAAGGATACATATCACCTTCTAGAACTGGTATGTAGCGGAAGAGCCGTGATCCTGGGGGAGAGTTAGGATCCTGTAGAAATGTCCAGCGGAATTACCCTTCCCTGCTCCTGGGTGAATCCGGCCCCTGCACAGCATGAGTTATAACTTATTGCACGAAGCCCTTAAACTGCGTCCCTCTTTATAATAATTCACAGAGAGGGGGATTTTTTATTCTTTAATTCAGTTCCATAAATTATACAAAGGGATGTTTATTATGTAAACGAAAAGAAATAGATGCAAAAAATGAAAGTAACGAAATAGATTCTCTTTCATTGTGATTTAAGGTTAAGTTTGCGGCGCTTTGCTCGGGTTCCTCCATGTCGCAGATAAGAAGTGATCATCTATATATAAATATTATACGTCTCAAAAAACCCCAATAAATTCAGGATTGTTTAATAACGTGTTTATAAAGCTTTGGATTTAATATTAGGGTTTATTTGCGCAGCAATCAGATAAATATTTATTTATGTTAAATCTTCCATCGTACATGGCGCCGGTGACGAGTGCGGGACCCGAAGGCTCTGAAGGGGGAGCGTTGTACGTATAAATACAGATCCGGTTTGTTGCAGATTTGGCGCGCAAAGGGTTATGAGGCTTGCGAGTTCGTTAAGTGCCATTTCTCGTGGCCTGGCGCTCACCCCCCCCCCTGTTTTCATCGTGATGTATGACTTCTATATTTGCGGTTGACCAAAGTTCTGAAACATTTGAATTTAGACCGGAATTCAGAAAAGATCCTGTATCCTGATGTGGTAAGAGAGCCGTGTCAGTCGCGTGCAGGGAGGGCCGCGGGCGCTTTGAAGCTGCTTCTGATGGCTTGTAGGCCTCTGCCAAGTCAATGTGACACAGGAGGAAAGAGATGCTTCTCCTCGCTCTAACCCACCGGAAGGTATGGCTGGAAATGAACGCAACTGTAATAAATATGATCTTGGTCAGGACACGCACTCGCATGTAAAAAAACACAATAATTCAAACTGTCAGTGAAAAGGCCTGTGTCTCCGCAACGTATCGCCGAGCCTGGCCAGAGCGATGCCACAGGGGGCTTCCAGGCCAGACCAGGGAAACCAGGGGAGCCATTGTATCCGTATGGATTCTGTTAGAATGTTCCGGGTGCATTAATTATCACCCCCTGAATCCGGACCTGATCCCTGATCTGAGACTGTCTCTTTAATAAACGTAAAAAACTGCATCGGCCACGAGACTTATTTAGGGCGAACGTCACCTTCTGGGCTCCTTGTGTCATTGGAAAGCTGGAGCGCTCATTGAATATGTAACTATGCACTCACTTTCCATTAAAACATATATATGTATATCAGGGCTCCGGATGTGACCTCCCGCCATGATTCCAGGCTTAACGAGGAACCGACTCAGACATCCACAGGTTGTTTCGCCATTGTGAGGTGACCCTGTGCTATGGAAGCTATGAGGGTCCTGCTTAAGCCCACTCCCTCTACGGGGGACGACGACAGCAGAGTGTCCCCAGCCTCCGGCTCACATCTCAGGCCTGCTTGGATCAATGGCAGCTGCCTGATGTGGCCTGTGCACAGGAAGGCCTGTGGAGCACACACACGAAAAATCTTTTTTTTTAATAGATTTTATAGGAATTATCCTAAAGTGTTTATATACAAAGTTTCTATCTGTGGTTTGGATGCAGACATGTTATCCTGACGCACCTCAAAGCCGGTCATTACTCGGAATAAAGGAGAAGTGGTATAAAATCCAGGCGAGTCCCTCCTGTGCCCTGTACATAGGGCTTACATTGGGACACAGCCACCTCTGCAATGGGACATGGCCACCTCTGCAATGGGACACGGCCACCCTCTGTAATGGGACACCGCCACCCTCTGCAATGGGACATGGCCACCTCTGCAATGGAACACGGCCACCCTCTGTAATGGACACGGCCACCTCTGCAATGGGACACGGCCACCCTCTGCAATGGGACACGGCCACCCTCTGCATTGGGAAACGGCCACCCTCTGCAATGGGACATGGCCACCTCTGCAATGGGACACGGCCACCCTCTGTAATGGGACACGGCCACCTCTGCAATGGGACACGGCCACCCTCTGTAATGGGACACGGCCACCTCTGCAATGGGACACGGCCACCTCTGTAATGGACACGGCCACCCTCTGCAATGGGACACGGCCACCTCTGCATTGGGACATGGCCACCCTCTGCAATGGGACACAGCCACCTCTGTAATGGAACACGGCCACCTCTGCATTGGGACACGGCCACCCTCTGCAATGGGACACAGCCACCTCTGTAATGGGACACGGCCACCCTCTGCAATGGGACACGGCCACCTCTGCAATGGGACACGGCCACCCTCTGCATTGGGACACGGCCACCCTCTGTAATGGGACACGGCCACCTCTGCAATGGGACACGGCCACCTCTGTAATGGGACACGGCCACCTCTGTAATGGGACACGGCCACCCTCTGCAATGGGACATGGCCACCCTCTGCAATGGGACACAGCCACCTCTGTAATGGAACACGGCCACCTCTGCATTGGGACACAGCCACCCTCTGCAATGGGACACAGCCACCTCTGTAATGGAACACGGCCACCTCTGCATTGGGACACGGCCACCCTCTGCAATGGAACACGGCCACCTCTGCAATGGAACACGGCCACCTCTGTAATGGAACACGGCCACCTCTGCAATGGGACACGGCCACCTCTGTAATGGAACACGGCCACCTCTGCAATGGGACACGGCCACCTCTGCAATGGGACACGACCACCTCTGTAATGGAACATGGTCGCCCTCTGCAATGGGACACAGCCACCTCTGCAATGGGACACGACCACCTCTGCAATGGGACACGGTCGCCCTCTGCAATGGGACACAGCCACCTCTGCATTGGGACACAGCCACCTCTGCAATGGGACACGGCCACCTCTGCAATGGGACACGGCCGCCTCTGTAATGGAACACGGCCACCTCTGCAATGGGACACGGCCACCTCTGTAATGGAACATGGTCGCCCTCTGCAATGGGACACAGCCACCTCTGCAATGGGACACGACCACCTCTGCAATGGGACACGGTCGCCCTCTGCAATGGGACACAGCCACCTCTGCATTGGGACACAGCCACCTCTGCAATGGGACACGGCCACCTCTGGAATGGGACACGGCCACCTCTGCAATGGGACACGGCCGCCTCTGCAATGGGACACGGTCGCCCTCTGCAATGAAACGCGGCCACTCCCTGGGACGTGGACACCCTCTGAGCTGGGACCCGGTCCTATGGAAACATACAAAGACTGTTGGACCATGTTTTAGTGGTATCATTGACTAATTCTACACTTTTGGTAAAGGCATTGAGGAGCTGCCCGGCAGCATTTGGATCCCACCTGCTTCCCAGGATAAGAGGCAGTGCCTGCTGCGTCTCATCTTTTACCTGGAAGTCCCATATTGGACCATTAATCGAGTTCTACTTCCATAGACAACCCATAACAATCATGGTGGTGACACAATGTATCAATGTGAGGGCTGAATGTTGTGGCTCATTGCTCCCCGTCCATCTTTTCGGGGCTGATTCATGTGCTTTTTGTGCGCAGCGTTAGATAAACCACATGGTGGAGCTTCATTGGTGAAGGATTTGGGTTTTATTCAGGATTTGAGGGACATCTAGTGGCCTTCGCGGCACCGTGCAATCTCTGATTATCCCCGTCCAACACTCGTTAGTTACTTCGTTAAAGTGAAACATCCTGTTTCAGCTGCTGGAAAAATAAAATGAACCCGGAATATGAAACCAGGGGGAGAATGTGAAATGGCTGCGGTGCTGAGGAGCGGGAGGCGAGAGCGGAGCTGGCTGCGGTGCTGAGTGAGAGGAGCTGGCTGCGGTGCTGAGTGAGAGGAGCTGGCTGCGGTGCTGAGGAGAGAGAGGAGAGAGAGGAGCTGGCTGCGGTGCTGAGGAGAGAGGGGAGAGAGAGGAGCTGGCTGCGGTGCTGAGGAGCGGGAGGCGAGAGCGGAGCTGGCTGCGGTGCTGAGTGAGAGGAGCTGGCTGCGGTGCTGAGTGAGAGGAGCTGGCTGCGGTGCTGAGGAGCGAGAGGCGAGAGCGGAGCTGGCTGCGGTGCTGAGGAGAGAGAGGCGAGAGAGGAGCTGGCTGCGGTGCTGAGGAGCGAGAGGCGAGAGCGGAGCTGGCTGCGGTGCTGAGGAGAGAGAGGCAAGAGAGGAGCTGGCTGCGGTGCTGAGGAGAGAGAGAGAGAGGAGCTGGCTGCGGTGCTGAGGAGAGAGAGGCGAGAGAGGAGCTGGCTGCGGTGCTGAGGAGAGAGGCGAGAGAGCTGGCTGCGGTGCTGAGGAGAGAGAGGCGAGAGAGGAGCTGGCTGCGGTGCTGAGGAGAGAGAGGCGAGAGAGGAGCTGGCTGCGGTGCTGAGGAGAGAGGCGAGAGAGGAGCTGGCTGCGGTGCTGAGGAGAGAGAGGCAAGAGAGGAGCTGGCTGCGGTGCTGAGGAGAGAGAGGCGAGAGAGGAGCTGGCTGCGGTGCTGAGGAGAGAGAGGCGAGAGAGGAGCTGGCTGCGGTGCTGAGGAGAGAGGCGAGAGAGCTGGCTGCGGTGCTGAGGAGAGAGAGGCGAGAGAGGAGCTGGCTGGCTGAGGAGAGAGGAGCTGGCTGCGGTGCTGAGGAGAGAGAGGCGAGAGAGGAGCTGGCTGCGGTGCTGTGAGAGGCGAGAGCAGAGCTGGCTGCGGTGCTGAGGAGCGAGAGGTGAGAGAGGAGCTGGCTGCGGTGCTGAGGAGTGAGAGGCTTGAGCGAAGCTGGCTGCGGTGCTGGCTGCGGTGCTGAGTGAGAGGCGAGAGCGGAGCCGGCTGCGGTGCTGAGGAGTGAGAGGCGAGAGCCGAGCTGGCTGCAGAGCTGCTGATGAGCGGAGCCGGCTGCAGAGCTGCTGATGAGTGAGAGCGGAGCCGGCTGCAGAGCTGCTGATGAGAGAGAGCGGAGCCGGCCGCAGAGCTGCTGAGTGAAAGGTGAGAGCAGGTGAGTCGGCTTTCAGGCGTTTTCCCTGTGATCAGAGACGTCCAGTGACCGCTGAAATGCCAGAAATGAAGCCATCAAAGACACAGACACAGGATTTACTGGCTGTGGGTGAAAAGACCAAGGACCAGCAATGGTGACGCCCGATCCTAACCTCATGGCTCACCTTCCATTGCTTCTCTGTCCTGTTCTTCGTACATCACCTTGTTCCTCTGTTCCATTCTTCTCGCTTCCCATTGTTCCTTTGTCCATTGTTGATGCTGACATGGTTAACTTTCCACTGAGCCTACTTTCAGTCTTGGACCTGGAGCTGCAGCTCCATTATTGGTCTGTCCCAGGTCCCCGGCGGCCCGGCCGGCCCAGGCTCCATACACTGAAGAGATGCACGGCCTCCGTAAGAGAGAACCTCCTCAGGATATCGCGTTAAGGAACTCGCTGCAAACTGGGAGCAGATGGCGCAGTGTTCGCTGATGTCTCTTCTGGGAAAAGCGCTTATTTCCGTGTTATAAATGACTTGGAGACGACACATGTGGAAAGGTCTATCTCTGCCTCAGCCATACCATCCCGGGGAAGGAGGAGGGGGGTGGGTTACTGTCCTTTGTGTCATTGGACATACAAGAAGCTTCACAATAACGTTGGTTATTTTCTAAATAAGGGCATATGATGTCATTTTAAATCAGAATCTGGATGATCTTGTTGGTTTTGAGAAGACTCTCAATGTTCCAGTGCACCGGACACACTCACATTTACCTACAGGGTGCCGCCATATTGGTCACAACATCGGCACGGCAATCTGAGGTCCAGCGACAGAGCTGCCGGTGTTTACCTGTCAGGTGAGATGAGAAGAGACGGCCTATAGGGGGCAGCCAATGGCAATTAAGGGGAGCAGCAGGTGGGTGTGATGGGTGCACCTTGAATTAATGATGACTTGGCTATCATCCAGATGGTTTTGGCCACTTCCTGGTAGACATTAACTCAAGCCAATCGGCCTTTATCGGAAAACACAATGTAACCCTTAGACGGCCATTGTGTACCGTGTCTCATGATCTAATAATGTGCGTTTGGATAAAGGGCAGCAGTTTGAGTTGCACTAAGACCTTTCAGATCTTTCCAGTGAGGGAGATATATGGACGTTGGGGTTTCAGGTAAAGACAATAAATACTACAAAGTGGTATTTTATTACCCGTTTGATTCTTTAATACTGATAATAAGACAATAATCTGATAAAATGATAATAATAAGACTTAATAAGGCGATAATATGATAAGATACGATGATAAAATGATAATAAGATAAGATTGTAATATGAAATTAATAAAATACCATCTTACCATCTTATATCTTATCTTATAATAAGACGATTAAATGATAATAAGATGATAAATATGTTGTTAAGATGATAATAATAAGATGATGAATTGAAATTAAATCCATAAATGTTATAAAGAGCTAAATACAGATAACAGATAGTGTTTCCACACATGTCACTTCTCGTTGTCTGACGCAACATGTGTCTTAGGAGGGTGGTCACGCTGTCACATACAGTGAAAATCTATTTAGGCTCCTTTGGCTACTCTCACACGTGTTTGATCCACAGGTGAGGCTTCTGTGTTAGGGGCCCCTAGGCCTTCTGCCGGCTGCCTTTTCATTGGCTTTGAAGCAAAGGACTATCACATGGGAGCAAAGACGTGGCTCCACGACATGTGAGTACGATTGGCTTCTCCGTCTATTAGAATTTGCTACATTTTATCACATCTTCTTACAATTTTGTTGACCATTTGAAGAACGTGGAGAAGTTCCAATGAGACACACTTATAGTTATTGGTCATTTGAGCGATCTGCGATGCCCTCTTGGAGATGCACCTGGTCCACATATTACCTGTGAGGGGCTTCCGTTCAGCATCACCTTTTCATGTTTTCTTCTTTGATGTTTCGTATAAATATTCAATCACCGAGGAACGTGCCAAGAGCTGGCGTGGGTCTCCTGAGGCTTCCTGTTCGATGCTGTCACTTCAGCAGATCGTACGTTTCAGATCCTCGAACGATGAAAGCCGCAGGTTTCCGGAAAACTGTTTTCAGGCCTGAAACTTTGGTTTTCGCCTCATTATCAGTGCGATACCAGACGCCTTGCCAGGATACTGTGGTAAAACTGTGCACAGCGTGAACGGCAATTTGGGGTTTTCTACGGTGACAACCCAGAAGACAAATGGAACTGGAAAGAACACATAGTGTCAATGTCTCATTATTTACATCTCGGGCAAGTGATAAGTCATCATGTTTTAAGGGCTTCTTGCTGAACTCCGTGACCCCGTAGAGATGTGGTCTCTCTTTGGGGAGCGCGCATTCTGCAGAATGACCTATATCACATCGCCCCCTACAGCTAATTCAAAGCTCCTACAGGCCGACTTTATTTGTGGTTACATTTTGTATCATCACAATGTTCCACTCCTTCAAACGGTCGAGAGACGATACATCGACAATGTACACCCAGAGCTTCCAGCAAGATCTCATGAGGCTGTCCATGGTGGTGGCCAGATGACTCCTTCAGTGATTATGCCTTAAGCAAACACATAGGGGAAGGTTTATTTATTGTTTATGTCTCCTGCACATTGTTTTCAGGAATATCATCACTGTGTTATTTAAAATGCAGATTTCATGCCGGGAGCCGGTGATAATGTGACCTCACAGAGCCGGGAGGAATCAGGCGGTGCCAACCCATCAGCGTCGTGACTCGCTGGTCCAGAATATCGTGTTCCTAAGGGTTTATCCTCAAACGCGAAAACAGAAACGAGAATCGCAACATTCAAGCCAAAATAATCCGTGTCAGACAATTCATTTTATTAGCTAATAATACAATATCTCGGCTCATTATTCCCGGTGAGAGAATTAAATAAATACCTAACTCAGGGGCCATCAGTGAACCCGGCCAAAATCAGACCGTCCGGACCCTCCGTCTTTTCTGAGATACTGCAATCACACAAACAGGGGCTGTGTCGGCGAATCCATCGCAAATAACACCGCGTGAAGAGTCTGATAGTGTCACCTCCTCTGTCAGAGTGATAAAACTTTAACCACTAGATGGCAGCGCGTCCACCACTAGAAGTGCCTGAAACAACATCACAATATCACACCACAATATTACAACACAACATCATAACATCACAATATCACAGCATAACAGCATCACAATACCACAATGAAATATCACATCATAACATTATATCACATCCCAACACACAGGGCCATATTACATAGTTGGTGTAAACTTCCCAGAGCCATTATAGCCTGTGGAGGTTTTCAGTTTACACCAGCTCTGGTTAAGTTAGCACCAACATCGTAATACTGCCCACATTGTCATAACATCACGTCACAAAAGCACAGCATTACATCCACTGGTGTGCGGAGCCCGTTACATTAGTGTGTGCAGACACTGGCGTGCGCAGCCCGTTACATTAGTGTGTGCAGACACTGGCATGCGCAGCCCGTTACATTAGTGTGTGCAGACACTGGCGTGCGCAGCCCATTACATTAGTGTGTGCAGACACTGGCATGCGCAGCCCGTTACATTAGTGTGTGCAGACACTGGCATGCGCAGCCCATTACATTAGTGTGTGCAGACACTGGCATGCGCAGCCGTTACATTAGTGTGTGCAGACACTGGCGTGCGCAGCCCGTTACATTAGTGTGTGCAGACACTGGCGTGCGCAGCCCATTACATTAGTGTGTGCAGACACTGGCATGCGCAGCCCGTTACATTAGTGTGTGCAGACACTGGCGTGCGCAGCCCGTTACATTAGTGTGTGCAGACACTGGCATGCGCAGCCCGTTACATTAGTGTGTGCAGACACTGGCGTGCGCAGCCCGTTACATTAGTGTGTGCAGACACTGGCATGCGCAGCCCATTACATTAGTGTGTGCAGACACTGGCGTGCGCAGCCTGTTACATTAATGTGTGCAGACACTGGCATGCGCAGCCCATTACATTAGTGTGTGCAGACACTGGCGTGCGCAGCCCGTTACATTAGTGTGTGCAGACACTGGCGTGCGCAGCCCGTTACATTAGTGTGTGCAGACACTGGCGTGCGCAGCCCGTTACATTAGTGTGTGCAGACACTGGCGTGCGCAGCCCATTACATTAGTGTGTGCAGACACTGGCATGCGCAGCCCGTTACATTAGTGTGTGCAGACACTGGCGTGCGCAGCCCGTTACATTAGTGTGTGCAGACACTGGTGTGCGCAGCCCGTTACATTAGTGTGTGCAGACACTGGTGTGCGCAGCCCGTTACATTAGTGTGTGCAGACACTGGTGTGCGCAGCCCGTTACATTAGAAATAACAAAGTGTGATGTTTTTCATCAGAAACCGGATAAAATGACAATGTAAGAGGGGAAAGAGGACCTCTTCACCCAACATTAGGGTTTGTCTGGGTCTAAAAGAAGATCTCTTCACCCAACATTAGGGTTTGTCTGGGTCTGAAAGAGGACCTCTTCACCCAACATTAGGGTTTGGCTGGGCCTGGAAGAAGATCTCTTCACCCAACATTAAGATGTGTCTGGGCCTGAAAGAGGACCACTTCATCCAACATTAGGGTTTGTCTGGGTCTGAAAGAGGACCTCTTCACCCAACATTAGGGTGTGTCTGGGTCTGAAAGAAGACCTCATCACCCAACATTAGGGTGTGTTTTGGCCTGAAAGAAGACCTCTTCACCCAACATTACCTTGAACATACCGTGCAATTTTTAGCACCTGTCTTAACCACTTCCATGCGGAGGACGCGCTCAGCGCGTCCTCCACATGGCTCCCGCTGTGCGGAGGACGCGCTGAGCGCGTCCTCCCTTTGGGGTCAGCGTTCGGCCGGGTTCCGGCCGATCGCTGGCCCCCCGGTGCGGGCTGACATCACCGATGTCAGCCCAGCATCCGGAACCGCCGCCGATGAAATTAGGTGTCATCGCGGCAGCACGATGACACCTAATTCAGGCGCCCCCCCGCATGTGCGGAGGAGGCGCCTGAAAGGGAGAGGGGGAGGTCCTTCAGACCTCTCTCCCTCCCGATCGGCGGCGTTGCGGGGGTTAACCCAGGCACCATTTGGAAGGGCACAGCCTGCCCTTCCAAATGGTGCCTGGCATTAACCCCTGGGGAGCTGTATCGCGAATCGGCGCTGAAAAGCGCCGGTTCGTGATCCTTTCCCGGAGCTGGCCGACATCTTGGATGTCGGCCAAGCCTCCGGGAACTCCCCCTGAGGACTGGCGTCATCGTGCATAGCACGATGACGCCAGTCCTAGAGTTAACCCCTAACTGCCACCAACGGTGGAGATAGGGAGTTCCAATGAACTCCCTATCTCCCGATCCGTGGCAGCTAGGGGTTAAAGTTTGGTATGGTTGGATCGGCCAGAGCATGGCCGTTCCAACGATACCAAACACTACTGTGAAAAAAGTTTTTAAATAAAAATAAAAATTAAAAATAAAAATATATTTAAAACAAATTATAAAAAAAAAAATAAACATTTTTTTTTCTTTTTTTTGGTTTGTTAATGCAGCAATATTGTTCCCATTTCAATTATAATGTGAACAATGATGCTGCACTAACGATTTTTGTATGCGGTGCGTTTGTTAAAAATCGTGTAATTTTCCCCAAAAAAAAATGTAACGAGACCCCATCTCTAATTTTTTTAACAAGCGCACCCCATACAAAATATAACCGCAATTGCGCGCATGTTAAAATGTGAAAAAAACCACTTTACACGTTGTAAATTATTGAAAGTACATATTTTATTGCATTTTTTGTTATAATATACAGACAGGTCATGACGTATACATATAATAATGACATATTATTAATCTGCCGAGTCTGACGGAAAGAACGATATATAATATGTCTGGGTCATATACTAAAATAAGCCTTCAAAACACGTTTAAACATGATGAGCAAAACCGGTAAAAATGACCTCAGCACAGAGGTGTGAAAAGCCTCAGCAGCGAAAGGGTTAAAAAAGGATATTATAGCGCTAGAAAAAGTGCAGAGACGGACGACTAAATAATAAGGGGAATGGAAGGGTTAAGTTATGAGGAAAGACTAACAAGCTTAAACCTGTTTAGTTTAGAGAAACGGCGCCTTAGAGGGGATCTGATAACCTTATATAAATATATACGGGGCCTTAGAGGGATCTGATAACTTTATATAAATATATACAGGGCCTTAGAGGGGATCTGATAACCTTATATAAATATATACAGGGCCTCAGAGGGATCTAATAACCTTATATAAATATATATGGGGCCTTAGAGGGCATCTGATAACCTTATATAAATATATATGGGGCCTTAGAGGGCATCTGATAACCTTATATAAATATATACGGGGCCTTAGAGGGCATCTGATAACTTTATATAAATAAATATGGGGCCTCAGAGGGATCTGATAACTTTATATAAGTATATACGGGGCCTCAGAGGGGTCTGATAATGGCCCGTATATATTTATATAAGGTTATCAACCATTGTCTGATAACCTATTCATTAACAGGACTATACATAGGACAAGGGGTCATCCATTTAGACTGGAAGAAAGGAAATTTAGCTTAAAGCATAGGAAGGGTTATTTTACGGTGAGAACAATAAAGCTGTGGAATTCTCTGCCTGTTGAGGTGGTTGGGTCAGAGTCTGTACAGACTTTTAAAAAACGACTGGATGACTTCCTGCAGACACAGAATATTAAGGGTTATAATATTTAATATGTGGGTAAAAGCTTCTTGATCCAAGGAGAAATCTGACGCCATCTGGGGTCAAGAAGGAATTTTTTCCCAGTATGTTGCATATTGGCAGCATTTCAGACTGGGTTTTTTGCCTTCTTTTGGATCAACAGCAGTAGGTGATGTGTGAAAGGCTGAACCCGATGGAAGCACGGCTTTTTTCAGACTATGTAACTACTGTATGTAACATTAGGGTGTGCCTGGGTCTGAAAAAGGACCTCTTCATCCAATATTAGGATGTTTCTGGGCTACTCCATATATTCAGGGTGTGTTTTTAGGGGTTCCTCCATATATTCAGGGTGTGTGGGTGTCTTTTTAGGGGCTCCTCCATATATTCAGGGTGTGTTTTTAGGGGCTCCTCCATATATTCAGGGTGTGTGGGTGTCTTTTTAGGGGCTCCTCCATATATTCAGGGTGTGTGGGTGTGTTTTTAGGGGCTCCTCCATATATTCAGGGTGTGTGGGTGTCTTTTTAGGGGTTCCTCCATATATTCACGGTGTGCGGGTGTGTTTTTAGGGGTTCCTCCATATATTCAGGGTGTGTGGGTGTGTTTTTAGGGGTTCCTCCATATATTCAGGGTGTGTGGGTGTGTTTTTAGGGGCTCCTCCATATATTCAGGGTGTGCGGGTGTCTTTTTAGGGGCTCCTCCATATATTCAGGGTGTGCGGGTGTGTTTTTAGGGGCTCCTCCATATATTCAGGGTGTGTTTTTAGGGGTTCCTCCATATATTCAGGGTGTGTGGGTGTCTTTTTAGGGGTTCCTCCATATACTCGGGGTGTGCGGGTGTATAACAGAGCTGCAGAGCATTAAATCTCCTCCCAATGAGTGTTTAAGATATAATGTTGTTATTGACCCCGCTGGTTCGACGTCTCGTCAGGCTGGTGCCCGGCTTCTTGTGACCCTCTCTGGCCGTGTCACATGTTGGGGTCGTGTTTATAATCTGACTTGTTAAAACACAAACATTTTGTAAAGTTTATAAATAGGAGCAGGTTTGTGTCCGCGTGTAACCCCCGGATTTTATTGCCTTGTCATGATGTAAATGCTGAAACTTGTGTAATTTATCACCATTTATGTTTTTGGGAAAGTAAGAGAAATCATTGCAAAATATGTATATTTTTCTTCCATGCTTATAAAATATATTTTTTGAGAAATGTATATATATATTTAAAGCCTGTCTGATAATTATTATTATTGTTTTTTTTCCTGTAAACGCCTGGAAGATTCTGACACATAACTCGCCTCCCGCCGTCTCCTTCCCGCGCTTCGTGGTTATGTTTTATAGGTTTTTTTGCATTGTGAGCGGCGACGCGTCGGCTGGAAGACGCTGAAACACGTCTGTTCAGGATTTCATGGTGCGCTGCAGAAAGGGTTAAGAGGCTGCGCTCGGAGCTGTCCCGGTATGAACGTGGAGAGATTCCCTTGAAGATGAAAGCGTGGGGTGACAATGGGAAGGTATGAGCGGAGATTAGGCCGTGCTTTGTTCCTCAGGTGTGGGAGGAAGCGGCCGGGATGATCAGAGATACGGAGACACGTCCTCCTCTCCAGGTGCCCCACGCTCGCTCTGCTGACAGACGGGAATCGCAGCATATATATACAATCGGACAGATAGTATATACAATTGCAAAGGTAGGTGTATATACACAATCTGATAGGTAGGTATATATACAACTGGACAGATATTGTTTATACAATCGGACAGCTATCTGTCCATTTATATGTAAATCTGTCCGGTTGTATATATACCTACTGTCCGTTTATATATATATACCTACCTGTCCGGTTGTATACAGTCAGGTGCAGAAATATTGGGACATGGACCCAATTGTAACATCTTTGGCTCTATACACCACCACAATGGAGTTGGAATGAAACAAACACAATGTGCTTTAACTGCAGACTGTCAGCTTTAATTTGAGGGTATGTACATCCAACTCAGGTGAACGGTGTAGGACTTACAGCAGTTTGCAGATGTGCCCCCACTTGTTAAGGGACCAAAAGGTAATGGGACAATTGGCTTCTCGGCTGTTCCATGGCCAGGTGTGTGATATTCCCTCATTACCCCAATTACAATGTGCAGATAAAAGGCCCAGAGTTCATTTCAAGTCTGCTATTTGCATTTGGAATCTGTTGCTGTCAACTCTCAAGATGAGATCCAAAGAGCTGTCACTATCAGTGAAGCAAGCCATCATTAGGCTGAAGAAACAAAACAAACCCATCAGAGAGATAGCAAGAACATTAGGCGTGGCCAAAACAACTGTTTGGAACATTCTCAAAAAGAAGGAACGCACCGGTGAGCTCAGCAACACCAAAAGACCCGGGAGACCACGGAAAACAACTGTGGTGGATGACCGAAGAATTCTTTCCCTGGTGAAGAAAACACCCTTCACAACAGTTGGCCAGATCAAGAACACTCTCCAGGAGGTAGGTGTATGTGTGTCAAAGTCAACAATCAAGAGAAGACTTCACCAGAGTGAATACAGAGGGTTCACCACAAGATGTAAACCATTGGTGAGCCTCAAAAACAGGAAGGCCAGATTAGAGTTTGCCAAACAACACCTAACAAAGCCTTCACAGTTCTGGAACAAGATCCTATGGACAGATGAGACCAAGATCAACTTGTACCAGAGTGATGGGAAGAGAAGAGTATGGAGAAGGAAAGGAACTGCTCATGATCCTAAGCATACCACCTCATCAGTGAAGCATGGTGGTGGTAGTGTCATGGCGTGGGCATGTATGGCTGCCAATGGAACTGGTTCTCTTGTATTTATTGATGATGTGACGCTGACAAAAGCAGCAGGATGAATTCTGAAGTGTTTGGGGCAATATTATCTGCTCACATTAAGCCAAATGCTGCAGAACTCATTGGACGGCGCTTCACAGAGCAGATGGACAATGACCCAAAGCATACTGCAAAAGCAAGCAAAGAGTTTTTGAAGGGACAGAAGTGGAATGTTATGCAATGGCCAAGTCAATCACCTGACCTGAATCCCATTGAGCTGCATTTCACTTGCTGAAGACAAAACTGAAGGGAAAATGCCCCAAGAACAAGCAGGAACTGAAGACAGTTGCAGTAGAGGCCTGGCAGAGCATCACCAGGGATGAAACCCAGCGTCTGGTGATGTCTATGCGTTCCAGACTTCAGGCTGTGATTGACTGCAAAGGATTTGTAACCAAGTATTAAGAAGGGAAAGTTTGATTTATGATTATTATTCTGTCCCATTACCTTTGGTCCCTTAACAAGTGGGGGCACATCTGCAAACTGCTGTAAGTCCTACACCGTTCCCCTGAGTTGGATGTACATACCCTCAAATTAAAGCTGACAGTCTGCAGTTAAAGCACATTGTGTTTGTTTCATTGTGGTGGTGTATAGAGCCAGAGATGTTACAATTGTGTCCATGTCCCAATATTTCTGCACCTGACTGTATATACCTACTTCTCCGTTTGTATGTACTCCTATCTATCTGATTGAATATATACCTACTTGTACGATTGTATAGACACCTGTCTGGTTGTATATACACACCTATCCAAAGGTATATACACCCATCTGTCCAGTCGTATATGTACCTACCTGTCCGATGGTAAATACATCTACCTGTCTGATTGTGTATATTCCTACCTGTATGATTTGATATACACCTATCTGGTTGTATATATATATACCTACCTGTCCGATTGTGTATATATACCTACCTGTCCGATTGTGTATATATACCTACCTGTCCGATTGTATATATACCTACCTGAATGTATTTACACCTCTCTGTATGGACAGGTAGGTATATATACAACCAGACAGATAGGTGTATATACAACAATACAGGTACGAATATATACAATCAGACAGGTAGGTGTATATACAACCAGACAGGTAGGAATATATACAATCGGACAGATAGGTGTACATACAATCAGACAGGTAGGTGTATTTAACATCGGACAGGTAAGTGCATATACAACCAGGCAGGTAGGTATATATTCAATCAGACAGATAGGTGTATATACAACCGGACAGGTAGGCGTATATACCATTGGACAGGTAGGTATATATACAACCAGACAGACATACCCCCACCACTTGTCTTTATGTCCCATTTTTTGCTTTTAGCAGCAGTTCAGTACAGATGCACACATAGACAGTGACAGAGACAGTGAAAGGAACACACATTACAAGGACATAGACGGACGTAGAGGCACATAACTCCACTAGCATAAACAGGCAGACTCACACATTACACTGACAGACACAGACACACATTATTACACTGACAGACACACATTATTACACTGACAGACACACATTATTACACTGACAGACACACATTATTACACTGACAGACACAGACACACACACATTATGCAACTGACAGACACACACACGTTATTACACTGACAGACACACATTATTACACTGACAGACACAGACACACACACATTATACACTGACAGACACAGGCACATACACATTATTACACTGACAGACACACATTATTACACTGACAGACACAGACACACACACATTATACACTGACAGACACGGCACATACACATTATTACACTGACAGACACACATTATTACACTGACAGACACACATTATTACACTGACAGACACACACATTATTACACTGACAGACAAGCACATTACATTGACAGAAACAGACACTTACAAATTATTACACTGACAGACAGACACACACACACATTATTACACTGACAGACACAGACACACATTATTACACTGACAGACACAGGCACATACACATTATTACACTGACAGACACAGACACATACACACACACATTATTACACTGACAGACACTGACACACACACATTATTACACTGACAGACACACACATTATTACACTGACAGAAACAGACACATACACATTATTACACTGACAGACCGACACACACACATTATTACACTGACAGACACAGACACACACATTATTACACTGACAGACAAGCACATTACACTGACAGAAACAGACACATACACATTATTACACTGACAGACACAGGCACATACACATTATTACACTGACAGAAATACAGGCAGACACACATTATTACACTATCATAAACAGGCAGACACACATTACACTGACAGAGACACACACACATTATTACACTGACAGACACATTATTACACTGACAGATACAGGCACACACACATTATTACACTGACAGACACAGACACACACACATTATTACACGGACAGACACAGACACACACACACATTATTACACTGACAGACACAGACAGACACACATTATTACACTGACAGTAGGGATGAGCCGAACACCCCCGAGTTCGGCTCGCATTCGAACTCAAACTTTCCAAATGTTCGAATTCGAACTTGAACTCAATGCAAGTCAATGGGGCTGAAAATTCGGTTTTTAGCGTGCCCTCCAAGAGGGCATATATGCTAGATATTTGCCATAAAAGGTGTATGGGGGTCCGGGTAGTGCCCCGGGGGACAGGAAACAAGGACAAAAAGTTTAAGAAAAAACGTTTTTAAAGGGACAGTGAGTTTTCCATGAAATAAGGGTTAAAAATAAAAACGAAAAATTCCTTCAAATATCGTGCCTAGGAGGTCCCCATAACCTGCCCGTGAAGTGGCGGATTTCTAGGATGTATAGAAATATGTAAAAGCAAAAAATGACGTTTCAAATGACGGTAAATGCTTTTCCTTTAATCTATTCATAAATAACTGCTTGGGGCGGCAGCCTGTATGAAAAGAGGAGACATTTTCAGACACGCAGAAAAAGTTTAGTGATTTTTTTTGGCTAAATTATTGTGAAACTTATGCAGGCTTTGGATGAAAGTAACAATAGGGGCTTTAAAATTGGGCCTTTAGCGTCGGCAACAGTGCCGTCACACCGTAACCCCTCTGAGGATATGAATCTGATACAGGCGTCAGTGGCAGTGCACCCAAATATTGTGCCTTTGGTGCCAGGCCAGCAAGTGCCATCATACAGTAACCCCTCTGTGGTATTGTGGAAGAGTGCAGGGGTGGACCATGCGGTCAGGGCTGGTGCTAGACTATTTTGTGCCCTAGGCAAGACCAGCTACTTGCACCCCCCCAAAGAAAAAGAAAAAACGACACAACATGAAACTGTTAAATTTCTTTTTATTTAAGAATAAAGTTTGAAAAGCACCAATAGTAAAGGTAAAATAAATATAAATAAACTGTATTAAACCATTTTAAATTAACTCTATTAAACAAATTAAAATTAACTGTATTGAACAAATATAAATTAACGAAAAAAAAAATAAGAGTCGTCACGTAAGTTTCAATTTCAGACACATCAAAATTTCACTTTGCGTGCCTTATCCTTTGCAAATTTTCATCATGCGTATATATATATATATTGCCCAGGCCAGCTCACATCATGCGTATATATATTTGCCCAGGCCCAGGCCAGCTCACATCATGCATATATATATATTGCCCAGGCCAGCTCACATCATGCGTATATATATTGCCCAGGCCCAGGCCAGCTCACATCATGCGTATATGTCACGGGATGGCCCAGCACCCTCAGCCAGGGGCGGTGCACAGTGACAGTGGTGGCTATGGACACTTGGGTGTGGTGGCACGCACCTAGTTTTATAAGTACTTTTATTTAGATGTGATTATTGTGTGGTGTAATAAAGTGTCCCCTGTTGGTATTGTGAAATGTAATTCCCTTTGTCTGCCACGCCCGCCGCCATTTTCTGATCACCTCGTGGTTCAGATCAGAATACTCGGATCGTAAGATGGCCGAATCGGCAACTCCCCGATTCGTAACGGCCAATACGAATCGGGGCCCGGGTGCCTCCTGCCAGCGAGGGCCAATGGGACTTGTGTGGGCGGGCAGGGATCCCCATTGTATTCATAAGTGTGTAAAGTGATAAATGCGTGTGTTGTGAAAAATAAAGGGAGATTTTCCAGTGCATCCAGCCTCGCCTGATGTCCTTTACTCTCCGCCGCATATACTGTCTGAGCATCCCGCGCGGTCTCAGGGTGCGGTGTCCAGACTTAAGATCAGAACGGACTTAAGATCAGAACGGACTTAAGATCAGAACGGACTTAAGATCAGAACCGAAGGCGCGGCCGCGTACCGCGCTTCGGTATACCAAGTGAGCGGTGATCAGATCCGAAGATTCAGCCGCTCCGTAAGATCCGAAGATTCATCCGTTTAAAGATCCGAATATTCCTCCACATAAGATCCGAATATTCCTCCGCAATCAGATCCGAATATTCCTCCGCGGCAGATCCGATCCCCAGATTCGCACGGCGCCCGCAGACGCACTCCACACCCACAAGGTCAGTGAACCAGCTGCTCGGGACGCTGAGTGCCGTATGGCTCAGTGGTCGGGCTGGTTCTAGGCAGGGGTCCCCTCCACCGCCCGCTAACCTTCCCCAGGGTCACGCCAGGCCGCACGAGACGCCGAGTGCGCGTCACTCGGTAGTCGGGCCAGCGGTAAGCGACGGGGGTCACGCAGATAGAGCACACCCGCAGGCGGAACAACATCTCCATTCCGTCATACTGGTGGCAGCGGTGGGATCGCTCTCTGCAGACCCCTAGGAGACCTACGCCATGGTGGTGTACACCTACTATGACCGGGACACCCTGCGTGGGATGTTGGAGAACCGGGGAGGAACGCCGGGTAACAAGAAAAGAAAGACCCTGATCAAGGAGCTGACTAGGATGGATCAGGACGAGGCGATGACGCCCGTCCCCAGCCCTGTCCACGCGGAGGTGGAGGAAGATGCTGGCCTCCGAGAGGTGCGGCGTCGGATTGCCCTGCTCGGGGATGCCCCAGCGACGGCGGACAGATGCCGGGTGATCCGGGAGTTCTACCGTGAGGTTGAACAGGAAAAGGACCGCCAGCACGAGCTGCGGTTGGCAGAGCTCCGCGGAGCAGAGCCAGAAGATTGGACCCCGAACCCTATCCTGTGGACCCCTGGGTCGAGGCTCACAGCTCGACTGGAGCTTCACCTGGGGAATCTGCAACCCCCAGTGACTACGCTTGCGGGACTCTCAGCTCGCCTGGAGCCTGTACTGAGGACGTCACTCTCCAGCGACCCTCGGATGGAGACTCACAGCCCGCCTGGAGCTGCATCTGAGGACGCCACATTCCCCATTGAGGAGCGGTGCTCCTGCGCTGGCACCTTCGCCGACATAAAGGTCGTGTTGGCAAGAGAGCTGCAGGAGGGCCTGGAGCAGGACCAGAGGTCCACAGAGGAACTGTGGTACGAGGCCCTGGACCATGAGCGGGACTGCCATGGTGCGTACATTCCTTCCGACGCTGTCGTCCATCGGGTGCAGTACGATGTGCGAGCAGCGTTCCTGCAAGGTCGGGCCCCAGAGGAGTGGGAAGCCGAGCTCCGGAGTCTGGTGCAGGAGGAGATCGCACTGGACGCCGCGTACCGCGCGCTCCGGTGGCTAACCGCCTCTCCGACAGCGCGCCCGATGGGGGCAGTTCCATTGCAGGGCCTCGCTACGGAGGCACGGGGCTGCTCTACGCGAGCATGGCCGCCGACCCCGAGTTTGGAGAGGAGACGGAGGAACGGATGGAAGACATCCTGGAGCGACGGGAACTGGAGATCCCGTCAGACAGCAGGGACTCGGTGTTTGAGGAGCTGGAGTCCCTAGCCGAGCGAGAGTGGGAGCTCGAGGTGGCTTATCGTAGACTGTTGGACGGCGTTCCGCAGTCGAGCCTGAGCTCCCCGTGGTGGGACGGGTCGGCGGAGGAAGTCGACAGTCCCCAGGTTTGGGACCTATGGGAGGCCGAGGCGGACCCATGGGTGCCCGTGGGGGTTTCGACTGAGGAAGTTACCCCCTTCACCCCGCAAGAGGACAGGGTGGCCGAGGCCACGGGTCCAGCGGGGGAGGAGACGGATGGTCTCCCCGGGATGGGTGGTGCGCAACCATTGTTTGCCCCGGGGGGTGAAGTGACCATCCTTCCCCAAGGAGATCTCCAACCAGCAGAAGAGCTGGCTACGGGGCAGAGTGCCGCTGGCCTCTGCCCACTGCTTACAGTCCGTCAGGAGAAGCAGACGGATGGTTCCCCCGGGATGGGTTGTGCGCAACCATTGTTTGCCCCGGGGGGTGAAGTGACCATCCTTCCCCAAGGAGATCTCCAACCAGCAGAAGAGCTGGCTACGGGGCAGAGTGCCGCTGGCCTCTGCCACTGCTTACAGTCCGTCAGGAGAAGCAGACGGATGGTTCCCCCGGGATGGGTTGTGCGCAACCATTGTTTGCCCCGGGGGGTGAAGTGACCATCCTTCCCCAAGGAGATCTCCAACCAGCAGAAGAGCTGGCTACGGGGCAGAGTGCCGCTGGCCTCTGCCCACTACTCAAAGTCTGCCAGGAGGAGCAGACGGATGGTTCCCCCGGGATGGGTTGTGCGCAACCATTGATTGCCTCGGGGGGTGAAGAGACCATCCTCCCGCAAGGAGGTCCTCACCCAGCTGAAGAGCTGGCCACGGGCAGAGCGCCACTGGCCTCTGCCCACTACCCACGGTCTGCCAGGTGGAGCAGACTGATGGTCCCCCCGGGCTGGGTTGTGCGCAACTGCTGATGGGCCTGGGGGGGAAAGAAACCATCCTCCTGCAAGGAGATCCCCACCCAGCGGAAGAGCTGACACCAGGGCAGAGCGCCGCTGGCCTCTGCCCGTTTCTCCCAACTTGCCCCGAGGGGCAGAGCGAGGATGACCCCGTGCAACTGCGGTTGCATCCATTTGTCTCCCTTGTCGGCTACCAGGAAGAGCAGCCAGGTTTGGCTCTATTTGCTCCTTCAGTTGCCGTGTCCGTACCTGGCCATCCAGTGGAAGAGCTGGCAACGGGGCAGAGCGCCGCTGGCCTCTGCCCATTTTGGCAACCCTTGGGCTCGGGGGCCTCACGCAGCCACGGTGCTTTCCCACGGCTGACCTGGGCACCCGGGGCGTGTGCATTTAGCACCCGGGTTCCCCGGGTGAGCAGTAACCCTGGAGGGACACAGGAGGCACGCCGGCTCAGATGTATGTCCTCTCGCCCAGCCGGGGAAACTCTAAGGACATGGGGTCCCGACCAAGCTGGCACGGCCGCAAGGCCAAATGGAGAGGCCTGGTGACTCGGCCTCCCCAGACTGACTATGGGCCTGGGAGCACCGACTTCCCCGGTATGACCCGGTGGGGTCAGACCAGGTGCGTCGAACTGGGGGAGGGGGAGGAGTGTCACGGGATGGCCCAGCACCCTCAGCCAGGGGCGGTGCACAGTGACAGTGGTGGCTATGGACACTTGGGTGTGGTGGCACGCACCTAGTTTTATAAGTACTTTTATTTAGATGTGATTATTGTGTGGTGTAATAAAGTGTCCCCTGTTGGTATTGTGAAATGTAATTCCCTTTGTCTGCCACGCCCGCCGCCATTTTCTGATCACCTCGTGGTTCAGATCAGAATACTCGGATCGTAAGATGGCCGAATCGGCAACTCCCCGATTCGTAACGGCCAATACGAATCGGGGCCCGGGTGCCTCCTGCCAGCGAGGGCCAATGGGACTTGTGTGGGCGGGCAGGGATCCCCATTGTATTCATAAGTGTGTAAAGTGATAAATGCGTGTGTTGTGAAAAAAAAAGGGAGATTTTCCAGTGCATCCAGCCTCGCCTGATGTCCTTTACTCTCCGCCGCATATACTGTCTGAGCATCCCGCGCGGTCTCAGGGTGCGGTGTCCAGACTTAAGATCAGAACGGACTTAAGATCAGAACGGACTTAAGATCAGAACGGACTTAAGATCAGAACCGAAGGCGCGGCCGCGTACCGCGCTTCGGTATACCAAGTGAGCGGTGATCAGATCCGAAGATTCAGCCGCTCTCCGTAAGATCCGAAGATTCATCCGTTTAAAGATCCGAATTTCCTCCACATAAGATCCGAATATTCCTCCGCAATCAGATCCGAATATTCCTCCGCGGCAGATCCGATCCCCAGATTCGCACGGCCGCCCGCAGACGCACTCCACACCCACAAGGTCAGTGAACCAGCTGCTCGGGACGCTGAGTGCCGTATGGCTCAGTGGTGGGCTGGTTCTAGGCAGGGGTCCCCTCCACCGCCCGCTAACCCTTCCCCAGGGTCACGCCAGGCCGCACGAGACGCCGAGTGCGCGTCACTCGGTAGTCGGGCCAGCGGTAAGCGACGGGGGTCACGCAGATAGAGCACACCCGCAGGCGGAACAACATCTCCATTCCGTCATAGTATATTATATTGCCCAGGCCAGCTCACATCATGCGTATATATATTGCCCAGGCCCAGGCCAGCTCACATCATGCGTATATATATATTGCCCAGGCCAGCTCACATCATGCGTATATATACTGCCCAGGCCCAGGCCAGCTCACATCATGCGTATATATATATTGCCCAGGCCAGCTCACATCATGCTCACAGACAGTCACAGATGCGCCATCATGCATATATATATTGCCCAGGTCAGCTCACATCATACGTATTTATATTACCCAGGCCAATCCCCTGGTGGAGATAGGGGGTTAATTTGAACCCCGATATCTCCAGGCATCTAGTGGGTCATGGAGGGTGTCAATCGAAAGGCCTGAGCATGGCCTTTCGAATGATACCCAACATGACCAGGTATAAAGTAAAAAAAAAAAACATGTATTTTTTTGTGTGTTATTTTTATTAATGCAGCAATATTGTTCACATTTCAATTATAATGTGAACGATGATGCACTAATGATTTTTTTCTATGGGGTGTGTTTGCTATAAATCACGTAATTCCCCCCACAAAATGTAACAAGTCCCCATTTCTAATTTTTGTACAAGCGCACCCTATAGAAAACATAATCGCAAACGCTCATGTGCTAAAATGTGAAAAAAAACAACACTTTACACACTGCAGATGATTAAAAATTCAATTTTTTTATTGCATTTTTTTCATAATATACAGCCAGGACAGGACGTATACATATAAAAATGATATATTATGAATCTGCGGAGCCTGCCGGAAAGAACGATATCTAACATGTCGATCATTTAATAAAATGTGGCTTCAAAATCACGTTTAAACATGATGAGCGAAAGCGGTAAAAATTAGCTGAGCATGAGCACACAGCAGTGAAATGCAGCATATTAGAAGAAGTTTTAGGAGGGAAATTAACACTTCTCACTCAGAAGCAGACACCACCCCACCCCCTCAGTATAGTCTACATACATACATACAATGTATCAAATTCATTACACCAGACTAAAAACACCTGTTGTTATGCCGTTTGAAAAACACTAAGTCATTTAGAGGTGAGAATCTTTGCACGTACACATTAGTTTTTAATTCAATATCTAATAAACCGTTGCTTATAATATTCTGCAGTAAAGAGTTTCTTTATTTCTAGATTTTTTAAGCATTTTTATACTTTTTTCAAAATTTCTTTTTTTTTGCGAACTCGAACCGAACACACCCAAAAAGTTTGACGTTTGCGAACGGCCAAAGTTCGAATCGAACTCCGAACTGATCGAACCGAACAGCTCATCCCTAACTGACAGACACAGACACACACACACATTATTACACTGACAGACACAGACACACACACATTTTTACACTGACAGACACAGGCGCGCACACATTATTACACTGACAGACACACACATTATTACACTGACAGACACAGGCGCGCACACATTATTACACTGACAGACAGACACAGGCGCGCACACATTATTACACTGACAGACACAGACACACACACATTATTACACTGACAGACACAGACACACACACATTATTACACTGACAGACACAGGCGCACACAGATTATTACACTGACAGACAGACACAGGCGCGCACACATTATTACACTGACAGACACAGACACACACACATTATTACACTGACAGACACAGGCGCACACAGATTATTACACTAGCATAAACAGACAGACTCACACATTACACTGACACACAGGTAGACACACATTATTACACTGACAGAGACACAGGCAGACACACACACACACACACACACACATATACGAGATGTTACAAAATCTCCATTTCAACAAAGATAAAATTCTGTCAACTCAGAAACGTGATTTAAATGTACGAGATGTGCCGGCGCGGCGCTCGGAGGGTGCAGGGTGGGAGGGCTTTGTTTTAAAGGGACACTCTGCGCACCCTGACCACCTCACATTATTGAAGGCTGCCTAGTCACATGACTCGGCGCGCAAACACAAATACTGGACTGTTTAACCTGTGTGTCATTTTTCTGCTAAATAATAATTTGCGCTTCACACCCTGAGTATCCGATCCCGCAGGAAATGTAACCAGCTGGCGTTCAGACATTTATATTCATTGCGCAGCGACTGTTTATTTTTTATTCTTTTTGTTTGTTTTTATGTTTTATTCACCTTCTCGGTTCCTCATTACCCGTTTGTTCTGTTTTTCATTGTGCGTGTGTGTTTTTACGTGTCTGATTCTTCGCGACGCTTTCCTGAAATCGGTTGATAGTGATTGGCTTTTCCAGGAGCCGGCGGTTCCCGTGTTTCGCGCTCGGCGCGGCTCTGTGCGCTCACGGCCAGGCTGGTACTTTGTGTCAGTATGTGAGATGTGAGCGTGAATGGTGGGAAAAGAGAAGGCGCTTTAGCACGTACGTGCAAGTGGAAGTTCAAGAGTAAAGAAAAAAAAAAGTGTGTCAATAGTCCTTATACGCCCTCCAGAAGCCTCTCTGGGGTCTCTGCCCCCCCCCCCGGCACCCTTATCCGCCAGAGGCCGGGCTGCGAGCCGAGTCTGGAAAGAGAAGTTTCCGTGGATTTATTCCATTTACCTAAGCGGAGGGAACGTCTTGAATGGGCTGCGAGACCCAGTGTTCATCTGAGGAGGCTTCCCGTCCCTCCTCTCATCCCCGGCGAGGCTGCACCCCCCTACCCCCCCTCCTCTATTGTGCAGCTTCGCGCACACTATCTTCGTTCGCTTTGAAGATCTCTCCAGTGAGTTTCCCAGCCCATGAAACGCTGTGTACACAGGGAGACGTCCCAACCTAGAAAACGCCGCAGAGCCCGCACAGGTTATTTGCTTCCACCGGCCCATGATGGACGTTGTGTCTCCTGTGAGGACCTGCGGGTGGTGGGGGACACCATCGTCGTTGGTCAAGGTGCTCTACGTGGTCGTTCTGCTGCTGCTGGTCAATTCAGACACTCTTGGGTCACAAGTCCCTGATTGTAGTGAAAGAAGGGATGACCCAGCCTGTTTGGACCTTCTCGTGGCCATGCCACCTCCAGAGGCCAGCTGCGATGGACCTGTGGGATGCAAGCTCCAGTTCCTCCTTCCAGATGAGCATCCCACCCCGGAGGTGCAGAGGGAGCTTCAGCACGACCTTCACCAAGAGTTCAAGCAGACCCTGAAGGAATCTGGAGCTGAAGGTACCGGGAAGCAGCAGAACCAGAAGCCAAAGAGCGTGGCGGACAGGCTGAACCTGGTGGAGTCCAACCTCATCTCATTGACCTCTAAGCTCCAGAAGATTCAGGAGGAGGGAAAGACCAACCTGGGCCGCATAGAGGACAGGCTGAACTCACTCGTGGTCCTTCTTCTAGGGATCCTGTCCGGGTGTGACCTTCCCTGCAACGAGTCGGTCCAAAAGCTGTCTGTGCTAGGTGAGTCAGAACAGCCGGAGGACTCAACGCATTGAGTAAGACGCAGGATCCATCGTCTCTGCGATCACGCTGACGTAATGAAAGTCTGGGCTGACGCTACCTGTGCGCATGCATGGTGGGCTTTGCTTTTTCCTGGTGGTTCTGATGGACGTCAACCCAACCTACTCGCGTCCTAAACTCTGCAAGAAACGATGCTTTAGATCAGGGCTGTCAAACTCCAGCCCCCCCCCCCCGGGTGTTTCTGAACTACAAGTCCCATGATTCCCTGGGCATCTATTACATTCGAGGATTTCTGGGAATTGTATGCCATGCACACCTGGGGGTCCGGAGTGCGAGACCCCCCGCTTTAGACACGTCATTCTGGTTTTCTATCAGATCGGCTCAGAGAGGAGCGAGGGGTGAAAACCACCATAAAATAATTCATACTGCACCTCCGTCTAATACAGAGGGGGGGGGGGGAGGTGCCGCGTTCTGGTCCGGCGCATTAACCCTGCAAACAGAATAGCGATTATTCATATAGCACCAACACATGCCGCCGCGCAGTAAAAGGGCAAGACAAAACAGGTGAGTCTGTATGTCCCGATTTACTGGGTGCACGAGATCCGTCCCAATTAATCCCCAAGTATATGTATATCCATCTAATGGTATATATATATAGACGGATGGACAGACATGTAGATAGAAGGAAATTAGACAGACATACACGAGTAGAGAGAGAGACAGACAGAAAGCCGAATGGAAAGAGAGATGAGTAGATAGAAAGTCGAGTAGATAAACAGACAGACAAAAGGACAGACTGGTGGACAGGAAGGAAATAAGACATAAGATAAGAATAGACAGACGGACAGACGAGTTGATAGGGAGACAGAGACATGAATAGACAGAAAGACGAGTGGGTGGACAAACCAATAGAGTCATGAGTAGGTAGACATAAAGAAAGAGACTCGTCTGTCTGTCTACCTACTCACCTCTCTGTAGACAGACAGATAAACAGTTGAGTAAACAGACAGACAGACAGACAACCAAAGAGATGAGTCGCTGGACAGACAGGTGGACGGGAAGATGGACAGATAGAAGGACATACAGGTGGACAGGCAGATGGACAGATAGAAGGACAGACAGGTGGACGGGCAGATGGACAGATAGAAGGACAGACAGGTGGACAGGCAGATGGACAGACAGGTGGACGGGCAGATGGACAGAAAGAAGGACAGACTGGAGGACGGGCAGATGGACAGATAGAAGGACAGACATGTGGACGGGCAGATGGACAGATAGAAGGACAGACATGTGGACGGGCAGATGGACAGATAGAAGGACAGACATGTGGACGGGCAGATGGACAGATAGAAGGACAGACATGTGGACGGGCAGATGGACAGAAAGAAGGACATACAGGTGGACGGGCAGATGGACAGATAGAAGGACAGACATGTGGACGGGCAGATGGACAGATAGAAGGACAGACATGTGGACGGGCAGATGGACAGATAGAAGGACAGACATGTGGACGGGCAGATGGACAGAAAGAAGGACATACAGGTGGACGGGCAGATGGACAGATAGAAGGACAGACATGTGGACGGGCAGATGGACAGATAGAAGGACAGACAGGTGGACGGGCAGATGGACAGATAGAAGGACAGACATGTGGACGGGCAGATGGACAGATAGAAGAACAGACATGTGGACGGGCAGATGGACAGACATGTGGACGGGCAGATGGACAGATAGAAGGACGGGCAGATGGACAGACAGGTGGACGGGCAGATGGACAGACAGGTGGACAGGCAGATGGACAGAAAGAAGGACATACAGGTGGACGGGCAGATGGACAGATAGAAGGACAGACAGGTGGACGGGCAGATGGACAGACAGAAGGACAGATTGGCAGATGGATGGACAGACAGGTGGACATGCAGACAGAGGCAGATCTGTTTCCTTTGGCTGTATATAGTGTATATTCAGGTGTGTACTGTCCTGCTTTTTGTTACGTGTTGTATCGGGTTTATGGTTGCTGCGCCAGTTCTCTGGGTGAGTCTATACGTTGAATATAAACGTGTGACGCGCGACGCGGGGTCTTCAGCTTATAGAGGTCAAGCAGAACATGTTTTATTAAAGCACATCTGACGCGTTTCACTGCGTTTTACGCGTCTCGGGAAAAATCGATATAATTAAATGACGGGAATCTGTCCGGACGCGACTGATGTGATTTTACTTGTTTCTGAAAGGGTTAAGCTCGGCGTTACACGCGTCGGTCACCAAGGATTCAATCGGAAAGGATTTTATTGCTATGACGCCCTGGAGTAGGTGAAACTCGTGCGGGCTGCGCGTGTGTAAACGCCTGTGTCATGTTTGCGATGTTTAGAACGCATCATTTAACCAATATTTTAGCTATAAGAGCGGAAATTTAAATCCCGGCTCGCTGCGCCGCCTCTGCCGCTGGCGTCATTTCCAGCGCTCTGTCAGGCTGAATTGTTTTATTGTTGGGGCCGGCGGACGCGTCGCTCACCTCGGATCCCCCCAGTCTCCAGGAAGTTTGTGTGACATCAGACGCTGTCAGCCCTGCATTCCGGCGCGGCGCGGTCGCCCGGCTGAATGGCGGGATTTATGCTGCGAATATTGAAACAGTAAAAAGGCCGAGCGAGAGGAAATTAACGGCGGAAAATGATGCGTCACCGAGACGGCTGTTTATTCAGCAGTTCAAATAAATGATTTTTTTTTCTTTTTAAATGAGCTTTTCATTAAACCTCTGGGACGTGGACGCTGCAGCGATTAACCCTTTACTGGCCCGATCCGCAGCATTTCCAGGCTGGACTGTTATATGGAAAATATACCCCGCCCCCTGCGCGAATACTGATATTATTCCTGTATATCCCTGTAACCCCGCCCCTGCGCGAATACTGATATTATTCCTGTATATCCCTGTAACCCCGCCCCCTGCGCGAATACTGATATTATTCCTGTATATCCCTGTAACCCCGCCCCCTGCGCGAATACTGATATTATTCCTGTATATCCCTGTAACCCCGCCCCCTGCGCGAATACTGATATTATTCCTGTATATCCCTGTAACCCCGCCCCCTGCGCGAATACTGATATTATTCCTGTATATCCTGTAACCGCCCCCTGCGCGAATACTGATATTATTCCTCTAAATCGCTGTAACCCCGCCCCCTGCGCGAATACTGATATTATTCCTGTAAATCCCTGTAACCCCGCCCCCTGCGCGAATACTGATATTATTCCTGTAAATCCCTGTAACCCCGCCCCCTGCGCGAATACTGATATTATTCCTGTAAATCCCTGTAACCCCGCCCCTGCGCGAATACTGATATTATTCCTGTATATCCCTGTACCCCGCCCCCGCGCGAATACTGTATTATTCTGTATTATCCTGTATATCCCTGTACCCCGCCCCCTCAACCCGAATACTATATATTATGTTCCTGTATATCCCTGTAACCCCGCCCCTGCCGCGCGAATACTGATATTATTCCTGTATATCCCTGTAACCCCGCCCCCTGCGCGAATACTGATATTATTCCTGTATATCCCTGTAACCCCGCCCCCTGCGCGAATACTGATATTATTCCTCTAAATCGCTGTAACCCCGCCCCCTGCGCGAATACTGATATTATTCCTGTATATCCCTGTAACCCCGCCCCCTGCGCGAATACTGATATTATTACTGTATATCCCTGTAACCCCCCCCTGCGCGAATACTGATATTATTCCTGTATAGCCCTGTAAAACCCCGCCCCCTGCGCAAATACTGATATCCTGTAAATCCCTGTAACCCCGCCCCCTGCGCGAATACTGATATTATTCCTTAAATCGCTGTAACCCGCCCCCTGCGCGAATACTGATATTATTCCTGTATATCCCTGTAACCCCGCCCCTGCGCGAATACTGATATTATTCCTCTAAATCGCTGTAACCCCGCCCCCTGCGCGAATACTGATATTATTCCTGTTATATCCCTGTAACCCCGCCCCTGCGCGAATACTGATATTATTACTGTATATCCCTGTAACCCCGCCCCTGCGCGAATACTGATATATTCCTGTATAGCCTGTAACCCCGCCCCCTGCGCAAATACTGATATTCCTGTAAATCCCTGTAACCCCGCCCCCTGCGCGAATACTGATATTATTACTGTATATCCCTGTAACCCGCCCCCTGCGCGAATACTGATATTATTCCTGTATATCCCTGTAACCCGCCCCCTGCGCAAATACTGATATTCCTGTAAATCCCTGTAACCCCGCCCCCTGCGCGGAATACTGATATTATTCCCTAAATCGCTGTAACCCCGCCCCCTGCGCGAATACTATATTATTCCTGTAATTCCCTGTAACCCCGCCCCCTGCGCAGACTGATAGTATTCCTGTATATCCCTGTAACCCCGCCCCCTGCGCAAATACTGATATTCCTGTAAATCCCTGTAACCCCACCCCCTGCGCAAATACTGATATTCCTGTAAATCCATGTAACCCCCGCCCCCTGCGCGAATACTGATATTATTCCTGTATATCTCTGTAACCCCGCCCCCTGCGCGAATACTGATATTATTCCTGTATATCCCTGTAACCCCACCCCCTGCGCGAATACTGATATTATTCTTGTATATCCCTGTAACCCCGCCCCCTGCGCGAATACTGATATTATTCCTGTATATCCCTGTAACCCCACCCCCTGCGCAAATACTGATATTCCTGTAAATCCCTGTAACCCCGCCCCCTGTGCAAATACTGATATTATTCTGGTAAATCCTGTAACCCCGCCCCTGCGCGAATACTGATATTATTCCTCTAAATCGCTGTAACCCCGCCCCTGCGCGAATACTGATATTATTCCTGTAAATCCCTGTAACCCCGCCCCTGCGCAAATACTGATATTATTCCTCTAAATCGCTGTAACCCCGCCCCTGGCGCGATACTGATATTAATTCCTGTAAATCCCTGTAACCCCGCCCCCTGCGCGAATACTGATATTCTGTAAATCCTTGTAATCCCGCCCCCTGCACAAATACTGATATTATGCCCGTAAACCCCACCCCCTGCGCACAGATTGATAGTTTTCCGGTAAATCCCTGTAACCCCGCCCCCTGCGCAAAAACTGTTACTATTCCTGTAAATCCCTGTAACCCCGCCCCCTGCGCAAGGACCAATACTATTCCGGTAAATCCCTGTAACCCCGCCCCCTGTGCAAATACTGATATTATTCCTGGTAAATCCCTGTAACCCCGCCCCCTGCGCAGACTGATATTATTCCTGTAAATCTCTCTAACCCCGCCCCCTGCGCAGACTGATATTATTCCTATAAATCCCTGTAACCCCGCCCCTTGCGCCCAGACTGATCTTATCAGCCCATGGAACTAAGCTATGGGGAAGGTCTGTCAGGGTTTTTGGCGCAGTGGCCGCCATCTTGGAATGACATCACAATCTAAGACCGCAGTGACAGTTAGAAATTGAGTCTGTGACGTCAGATTTGCTGATCATTTCCCAGCATTCCCCTGGGCTGGAAGCAGCTACAGAAAACGAGTTATGTCAACAGCGAATCAGATTCTTTGTGTCGCAGAGCATCTCCCAGCATTCCACGGGGCAGGAAACAGGAAGTGGCTCATATACACAAAGTTCATATTTTGCGGGAAAACCTTTTAATTCGTTTAATACGAATAAGGCTATCCTAAACAAAAGATAAATCC
The DNA here is from genome assembly GCA_009667805.1 of Leptobrachium leishanense. Classification (NCBI taxonomy): domain Eukaryota; kingdom Metazoa; phylum Chordata; class Amphibia; order Anura; family Megophryidae; genus Leptobrachium; species Leptobrachium leishanense. Next base: position 162,188,289 of record CM019070.1, on the reverse strand, counting down.
AGGTAAAGTATCCATATAATTGGGCGACTAGATGGGCCGAAAGGTTCTTATCTGACGACATTTTTCTATGTTTCTAAATAAACTCTGCGTTCACGAAATAAAACGATTTGGCGACACATCACGGCTCCTCCCCTGCCCAGCAAAATTACTCTGCGTCTGCCTCATCCAATCAGAATTCAGAATGGTCACCGGGGCTGCCAGGTCGGCTGCCTCAGAGTGATAGGGATTGGATTCCAGATCCTGGCTGGGGCGCCCCATGATACACACGTTACCCCTGTCCAGCCTTTATCAGCTCCACAGGCGGATACCCCGATCACCGCGAGTTATACGGCGCCGCGTTCTGAATATGGTGCGTTCAGATAACCAGGATGTGCTGACAGACGATCCGGCGGCAATTTGATTTACGTGGCAGTGAAAGTTACGATTTTCTTTTCTGCGATGGAATCTCGCCCTAAAAATCCTGCGTTCCTCCAATCGGACGCCGGCGCTGGAGTCCAAAGCCCCCCGCCCCCGTTTCAATTACAGATCTGTGCGCCCGGAGTGATCGTCCTGGATGAGGGATTACCGCCTCGATCCCACAGGAATTCGCCTGGTGATCCGTGGACCTGCGCTGTGTATCTCACATCTGCCGGGGCGCAGCGGAAAGAGCATCATCCTCATTTTTCACATGTGAAAGGTACGAGGTGAACCCAAAGTGAACCCCGTGACGGATTGTCGAACGAGGCCAGCGGGCGCGGGTCTGTTCTGTATTATGAGGATGGGGTGCAGGGCCCAGATCTCTGCGTGGAGACACTGGGGGGTCTCACTTTCCTGTTATTAGGGTGTCGGATCACGGACGCGCAACAATGAAGCGTCCGTGAAGCGCCTTGCTTTATAAATGGCGTCCACTGAGGTGCCGCGTCACGCCATGTGCGTCACGCCATGCCAGGACGGTGCCTTAACACGCGGCAAGGTGGGGCAATTAATGGCCCCCGCCGAGCTCTCAGGGGCCACACGTGCGACCTTTAAGAACTGGCTGATATCACCGCTCAGGGTGCGTCTGCTGTGTGTCCAGGGTGAGCCGGGAGATTTACCCCCTCACACATATAAAGTCTCTATATTACCGGATACGCCCCAAATATATGGAGGAGCCCCTAAAAACACACCCGCACACCCTGAATATATAGAGGAACCCCTAAAAACACACCCGCACACCCTGAATATATGGAGGAACCCCTAAAAGTCACACCCACACACCCTGAATATATGGAGGAACCCCTAAAAACACACCCACACACCCTGAATATATGGAGGAACCCCTAAAAACACACCCACACACCCTGAATATATGGAGGAGCCCCTAAAACACACCCGCACACCCTGAATATATGGAGGAGCCCCTAAAAAACACACCCGCACACCCTGAATATATGGAGGAGCCCCTAAAAACACACGCCGCACACTGAATTATGGAAGCCCCTAAAAACACACCCGACACCTGAATATATGGAGGAACCCCTAAAACACACCCGCACACCCTGAATATATGGAGGAGCCCCTAAAAACACACCACACCCTGAAAATATGGAGGAGCCCCTAAAAAGACACCCACACACCCTGAATATATGGAGGAGCCCCTAAAAAGACACCCGCACACCCTGAATATATGGAGGAGCCCTAAAAACACACACACACCCTGAAATATATGGAGGAGCCCCTTAAAAACACACACCGGCACACCCTGAATATATGGAGGACCCCATAAAACACACCCGCACACCCTGAATATATGGAGGAGCCCCTAAAAGACACCCACACACCCTGAATATATGGAGGAGCCCCTAAAAGACACCCGCACACCCTGAATATATGGAGGAACCCCTAAAAACACACCACACCCTGAATATATGGAGGAGCCCCTAAAAACACCCGGCACACCCCCTGAATATATGGAGGAACCCCATAAAACACACCCGCACACCCTGAATATATGGAGGAGCCCCTAAAAACACCCACACACACCTGAATATATGGAGGAGCCCCTAAAAACACACCCGCACACCCTGAATATATGGAGGAGCCCCTAAAAACACACCCACACACCCTGATATATGGAGGAGCCCCTAAAAACACACCCGCACACACCTGAATATATGGAGGAGCCCCTAAAAACACACCCACACACCCTGAAAATATGGAGGAGCCCCTAAAAACAACACCCACACAACCTGAATATATGGAGGAGCCCCTAAAAACACACCCGCACACCCTGAATATATGGAGGAACCCCTAAAAAACACACACACACACCCTGAATATATGGAGGAGCCCCTAAAAAGCACACCCGCACACCCTGAATATATGGAGGAGCCCCTAAAAACACACCCGCACACCCTGAATATATGGAGGAGCCCCATAAAACACACCCGCACACCCTGAATATATGGAGGAACCCCTAAAAACACACCCACACACCCTGAATATATGGAGGAGCCCCTAAAAAACACACCCGCACACCCTGAATATATGGAGGAGCCCCTAAAAACACACCCGCACACCCTGAATATATGGAGGAGCCCCTAAAACACACCCACACACCTGAATATATGGAGGAGCCCCATAAAACACACCCGCACACCCTGAATATATGGAGGAGCCCCTAAAAACACACCCGCACACCCTGAATATATGGAGGAGCCCCTAAAAAACACACCCGCACACCCTGAATATATGGAGGAGCCCCTAAAAACACACCCACACACCCTGAAAATATGGAGGAGCCCCTAAAACACACCCGCACACTCTGAATATATGGAGGAGCCCCTAAAAACACACCCGCACACCCTGAATATATGGAGGAGCCCCTAAAAACACACCCACACACCCTGAATATATGGAGGAGCCCCTAAAAAACACACCCGCACACCGCCCTAAAAATATGAATATATGGAGGAGCCCCTAAAAACACACCCGCACACCCTGATAATATGGAGGAACCCCTAAAAAGACACCCGCACACCCGAATATATGGAGGAGCCCCTAAAAAGTCACCCGCACACCCTGAATATATGGAGGAGCCCCTAAAAACATAACCGCACACCCTGATATATGGAGGAACCCCTAAAAACACACCCACACACCCTGAATATATGGAGGAACCCCTAAAGGACACCCAACACCCCTGAATATATGGAGGAACCCCTAAAAGGACACCCACACACCCTGAATATATGGAGGAACCCCTAAAAACACACACCGCACCCTAAATATATGGAGGAACCCTAAAACACACTGCCACACCCTAAATATATGGAGGAACCCCTAAAAACACCCGCACACCCTGAATATATGGAGGAGCCCCTAAAACACCCCGCACACTCTGAATATATGGAGGAGCCCTAAAAAACACCCACACACCCTGAATATATGGAGGAGCCCCTAAAAACACCCGCACACTCTGAATATATGGAGGAGCCCCTAAAAAGACACCCGCACACCCTGAATATATGGAGGAGCCCCTAAAACACACCCGCACACTCTGAATATATGGAGAGCCCCTAAAAACACACCCGCACACTCTGAATATATGGAGGAGCCCCTAAAAACACACCCACACAACCCTGAATATATGGAGGCGCCCCTAGAAAACACACCCGCACACCCTAATATATGGAGGAACCCCTAAAAATACACCCACACACCCTAAATATATGGAGGAACCCCTAAAAAGACACCCACACACCATGAATATATGGAGGAACCCCTAAAAAGACACCCACACACCCTGAAAATATGGAGGAACCCCATAAAAGACACCCACACACCCTGAAAATATGGAGGAGCCCCTAAAAAGACACCCGCACACCCTGAATATATGGAGGAGCCCCAAAAAACACACCCTGAATATATGGAGGAACCCCTAAAAACACACCCGCACACCCTGAATATATGGAGGAGCCCCTAAAAAGACACCCGCACACCCTGAATATATGGAGGAACCCCTAAAAAGACACCCACACACCCTGAATATATGGAGGAGCCCCTGAAAACACCCGCACACCCTGAATATTAGTGATGGGCCGAATTCCCCCGTGTTTGGTTCGCATTTGAACACGGACAATTTCAAAAGTTCAAGTTCGAACTCAATGCAAGTCAATGGGACTCGAACGTTAGATTTTTAGCGTGCCCTGCAAGAGGACATATATGCTAGATATTGGCCATAAAAGGTGTATGGGGGTCCGGGTATTGCCCTGGGGGACAGGAAACAAGGAAAAAAAGTTTTAAAAAAAACGTTGTTAAAGGAACAGTGATTTTTCCATGACATAAAGTTAAGAATAAAAACCTTTCAAATATCGTGCCTAGGAGGTCCCCATAACCTGCCCGTGAAGTGGCGGATTTCTAGGATGTTTAGAAACATTTAAAAATAAAAATATGACATTTCAAATGACGGTAAATGGTTTTCCTTTAATCTATTCATAAACAACTGCTTGGGGCGGCAGCCTGTATGAAAAGAGGAGACTTTTTAGGACACGCAGAACAAGTTTAGTGATTTTTTGGCTAAATTATGGTGAAACTTATGCAGGCTTTGGATGAAAGTAAGAACAGGTGCATTAAAATTGCATGAGCATTAACATTTGCTGCGGCGTTCACCTCATATTTGTAACGATTCCCCAGGACAGACCTGGTAGGATCCCTGGTAACAGACCTCTAACCCTCCGATTCTTAGGATGGTCGGGACTCGGGACCACTAAACCTAACCTCTGGCAGCCACACAGGCCAGGGAGACAGCACCAACAATATACACCACAGACTGTGATCAATATATGTTTGTACTGCGCTATAGAATATGGCAGGATGGAAGAGTACCAGCAGTAACAAGCAGCGGAATATACCAGACAGGGGCGCAGAGCGTGAGTATTTGTTATAACAAAACCAGGTCAGCAACGTTTAGGCACTTGTACTGCACTACTGTATAGGGTGAGTATCGGCGCACACCAGTAGCAACAGGAGGCAAACAGAAAAGGCAGGGAGTACACAGAGAGAATAGTCAAATGGCAGGCAAAGCCGGCAACAGATCGGGTCCTCAGAGCAAGCCGGGTAAGTAACAAGTATGCTTCTGAGAAGATACGCTATTAGTGTGTCGGGGAAGCCGGCTGAGCATGTTGCATCGCTCCCTCTACACTAATAGCGTATCTTCTCAGAAGCTTCACACAGCGCGCCGGTGTATGCAGCTCCTAACAGCGTGGGAGACGGGAGGCTGCACTTGTTGGTGGATCCAGGAGTCAGGTGAGTAATAGAAATAAAGAAAAAAAAGTTTTATTTTATGTTCCCGGGGACATTTAAAAATGTCCTCGGATTTTATTTTTTTTAGAAATGTGTCGCCTTACCTTAGCCTGGTGGTCAGTGGGGGCTCCCTGGATCCTGGTTGTGGGGGGGTCTGCCGTGGCCGCAGGTGCAGTGGATCACTCCCTGCGCCACCTCTCTGCCACATGCACCCAGCCGGCCTGCCCGCACAGTTGCAGCTCTGTCATCCGGCGGCCGCATGCTCCTCAAGGGATACTTGGGAGGCCCCGGCGGGCTGCCCTCTACAGTGCCTGATTAGAGGACCTCGTCTGCCTGATGTTTTAGCAACAAGATTGTTTTATCCCATAGGCTTCAATGTTAAAAATATTTCCATTTTAATTCAATATCTAATAAACCGTTGCTTATAATATTCTGCAGTAAAGAGTCTCTTTATTTATAGATTTTTTAGGATTTTTTTAAGCATTTTTTTAATAAAATTCAAATTTTTTTCGAACTTTTTGCGAACGGCCTGAAATGTTTCCAAGTTGGCCGAACGGGCGATGTTCGAATCAAACTCATGTTCGAATCTAACCGAACGCCCATCCCTACTGAATATATGGAAGAGCCCCTGAAAACACACCCACACACCCTGAATATATGGAGGAACCCCTAAAAACACACCCACACACCCTGAATATATGGAGGAACCCCTAAAAACACACCCTGAATATATGGAGGAACCCCTAAAAACACACCCTGAATATATGGAGGAGCCCCTAAAAACACACCCACACACCCTGAATATATGGAGGAGCCCCTGAAAACACACCCGCACACCCTGAATATATGGAGGAACCCCTAAAAACACACCCACACACCCTGAATATATGGAGGAACCCCTAAAAACACACCCACACACCCTGAATATATGGAGGAACCCCTAAAAACACACCCACACACCCTAAATATATGGTGGAGCCCCTAAAAACACACCCTGAATATATGGAGGAGCCCCTAAAAACACACCCGCACACCCTGAATATATGGAGGAGCCCCTAAAAACACACCCGCACACCCTGAATATATGGAGGAGCCCCTGAAAACACACACTATCACTGCGCCTCTTCTCACTTTTCATACGATTCACTGTTTGTTCATTAAATTCAATGTTTTCTCGGGAAATGATGACAATTTCAACTTCAATGAATTTTCCATAAAGAATGAAATGAGCGGTTTATTATTCTTTTTATACATTCCAGATATATTTGTAAGAGATAGAGCAGAAAAGAAAAAAAAATAGAAAAAATATATTGTTTTGGATTTTTTAAATATTTATATAATTTGGGATCTTTTTTTCCTGCAATTCTCAATTTTTTGAAAAATTAAACATAAGGACCATAAACTGGATGGTAAAACATCGTCTGTAAACAAACCCTGAGCTTGTCCGAGAGATCAAAAACACAAAGAACAAAATGAAGGTAAAAGAAAAACCGAAACAAGAGAAAGTAAAACTCTCCCACTTAGTACAACTTCTGTAACCACCTTCTCTCTGACCTTAAAAGATCCCACATTCTCCACCCACAATCTGTAATGAAAGCCTGTGCTAGGCTCATCCACCTCACCTCCTGCACCTCTCGCACCTCAACTCCCGCACCTCTCACGCCTCATCTCCCGCACCTCTCACTCCTCACCTCCTACACCTCTCACATCACCACCCACACCTCACCTCCCGCACCTCTCACGCCTCACCTCCCGCACCTCACCTCCTGCACCTCTCACACCTCACCTCCCGCACCTCTCACATCCCACACCTTTCACACCTCACCTCCCGCACCTCTCACCCCTCACCTCCTGCACCTCTCACACATCACCACCCGCACCTCACCTCCCGCACGTCTCACGCCGCACCTCACCTCCTGCACCTCTCACACCTCACCTCCCGCACCTCTCACATCCCACACCTATCACGCCTCACCTCCCGCACCTCTCACGCCTCACCTCCCGCACCTCACCTCCTGCAACTCTCACGCCTCACCTCCTGCACCTCTCACACATCACCACCCGCACCTCACCTCCCGCACCTCTCACACCTCACCTCCCGCACCTCTCACATCCCACACCTATCACGCCTCACCTCCCGCACCTCTCACGCCTCACCTCCCGCACCTCACCTCCTGCAACTCTCACGCCTCACCTCCTGCACCTCTCACACCTCACCTCCTGCAACTCTCACACATCACCTCCCGCACCTCTCACATCCCACACCTTTCACACCTCACCTCCCGCACCTCTCACACCTCACCTCCTGCACCTCTCACACATCACCACCCGCACCTCACCTCCCGCACCTCTCAAGCCTCACCTCCCGCACCTCACCTCCTGCACCTCTCACACCTCACCTCCCGCACCTCTCACATCCCACAACTATCACGCCTCACCTCTCACACATCACTACCCGCACCTCACCTCCCGCACCTCTCACGCCTCACCTCCCGCACCTCACCTCCTGCAACTCTCACGCCTCACCTCCCGCACCTCTCACACCTCACCTCCTGCACCTCTCACACATCACCACCCGCACCTCACCTCCCGCACCTCTCACGCCTCACCTCCTGCACCTCACCTCCCGCACCTCTCACATCCCACACCTTTCACGCCTCACCTCCCGCACCTCTCACACCTCACCTCCTACACCTCTCACACCTCACATCCCAGACCTCTCACACCTCCCCTCCGGCACCTCTCACACCTCACCTCCCGCACCTCTCACATCCCGCACCTGGGGGCCCCACACAAAGGAGTGCACCCGGGGCCCTACACAAACGACTGCACCTGTGGGGGCTGGACACAAACGACTGCACCTAGGGGCCCCGCACTTTGGCGATCCATTTGATCACATGCAGTGGAGATGGGTAGTACATTTTTTCATGAGAGCTGTGTGCAACAGTAAATGCGCTCCCCCATCCCTTATAGCCCCTGGCTACCTGGACCACTAGGTAAGGGTTGTGTGTTGGAGGGTCCCCGGGTTTGTCCTGTGTCAGGGTCCTGCAGACACTGAAGTTGGTCCTGATCTGTTTTCGGCAAAATTGTTAATGAATTTATAAAAGAAAGAAAACCGAAATGAGATCATCCTCAGATCAGCGAAGTGGAAGGAAACGAAACAAACACAAAGTGACGGCGTGCGGCTCGTTTAATGTTGTGGTGTTTATCTTTTGATGTTCTGACAGACCCCCCCCCCAGCTCCTCACCCCCCCCCCCCAGAGCTGGAAGGGCTTTGGGCACCGGGCTTTCTGATGTGACCGTCACGGCTTCCAGCGCCGCCTCTGAACAAAGGCCGGGACCCGGAGACAAACCACCCTCTGTTTCTGGTTCATTGCTGCGGAATTGTCCATCGAAAGTTATTAAGAGCAGCAGATGTATAGGAAAAAAACTGTCATTACGAGAGGGAAGTCACCAACCCCAGCAGCGGCGCACGTCAACAGTCTGGAACCATAAAACATGCAGCGATAAAAAAACCTGCAGAAAACAGCAGATTATTGCCCGGGCGACGCCAGAACCAGTACAACGTGGTCTGAGCACATCGACAACGCCGTTACCGGATGAATATACCATGCAGAATTACTATTATATCCGGAATATTCTGTTATCCCATAGTAACTATTATATCCGGAATATTCTGTTATCTCATAGTAACTATTATATCCGGAATATTCTGTTATCCCATAGTAACTATTATATCCGGAATATTCTGTTATCCCATAGTAACTATTATATCCGGAATATTCTGTTATCCCATAGTAACTATTATATCCGGAATATTCTGTTATCCCATAGTAACTATTATATCCGAATATTCTGTTATCCCATAGTAACTATTATATCCGGAATATTCTGTTATCCCATAGTAACTATTATATCCGGAATATTCTGTTATCCCATAGTAACTATTATATCCGGAATATTCTGTTATCTCATAGTAACTATTATATCTGGAATATTCTGTTATTCCATAGTAACTATTATATCCGGAATATTCTGTTATCTCATAGTAACTATTATATCCGGAATATTCTGTTATCCCATAGTAACTATTATATCCGGAATATTCTGTTATCTCATAGTAACTATTATATCCGGAATATTCTGTTATCCCATAGTAACTATTATATCCGGAATATTCTGTTATCCCATAGTAACTATTATATCCAGAATATTCTGTTATCCATAGTAACTATTATATCCGGAATATTCTGTTATCTCATAGTAACTATTATATCCGGAATATTCTGTTATCCCATAGTAACTATTATATCCGGAATATTCTGTTATCCCATAGTAACTATATATCCGGAATATTCTGTTATCCCATAGTAACTATTATATCCGGAATATTCTGTTATCCCATAGTAACTATTATATCCGGAATATTCTGTTATCCCATAGTAACTATTATATCCGGAATATTCTGTTATCCATAGTAACTATTATATCCGGAATATTCTGTTATCCATAGTAACTATTATATCCGGAATATTCTGTTATCTCATAGTAACTATTATATCTGGAATATTCTGTTATTCCATAGTAACTATTATATCCGAATATTCTGTTATCTCATAGTAACTATTATATCCGGAATATTCTGTTATCCCATAGTAACTATTATATCCGGAATATTCTGTTATCTCATAGTAACTATTATATCCGGAATATTCTGTTATCCCATAGTAACTATTATATCCGGAATATTCTGTTATCCCATAGTAACTATTATATCCGGAATATTCTGTTATCCATAGTAACTATTATATCCGGAATATTTGTTATCTCATAGTAACTATTATATCCGGAATATTCTGTTATCCCATAGTAACTATTATATCCGGAATATTCTGTTATCCATAGTAACTATTATATCCGGAATATTCTGTTATCTCATAGTAACTATTATATCCGGAATATTCTGTTATCTCATAGTAACTATTATATCCGGAATATTCTGTTATTCCATAGTAACTATTATATCCGGAATATTCTGTTATTCCATAGTAACTATTATATCCGGAATATTCTGTTATCTCATAGTAACTATTATATCCGGAATATTCTGTTATCCCATAGTAACTATTATATCCGGAATATTCTGTTATCCCATAGTAACTATTATATCCGGAATATTCTGTTATCTCATAGTAACTATTATATCCGGAATATTCTGTTATCTCATAGTAACTATTATATCCGGAATATTCTGTTATCTCATAGTAACTATTATATCCGGAATTTATTCTGTTATTCCATAGTAACTATTATATCCGGAATATTCTGTTATTCCATAGTAACTATTATATCCGGAATATTCTGTTATCTCATAGTAACTATTCTATCCGGAATATTCTGTTATCCCATAGTAACTATTATATCTGGAATATTCTGTATCCCATAGTAACTATTATATCCGGAATATTCTGTTATCTCATAGTAACTATTATATCTGGAATATTCTGTTATCCCATAGTAACTATTATATCCGGAATATTCTGTATATCCCATAGTAACTATTATATCCGGAATATTCTGTATCCCATAGTAACTATTATATCCGGAATATTCTGTTATCCCAAGTAACTATTATATCCGGAATATTCTGTTATCCCAAGTAACTATTATATCCGGAATATTCTGTTATCCCATAGTAACTATTATATCCGGAATATTCAGTTATCCCATAGTAACTAATATATCCGGAATATTCCCGTTATCCCATAGTAACTTTATATCCGGAATATTCCGTTATCCCATACTAACTATTAATATCCGGAATATTCTGTTATCCCATAGTAACTATTATATCCGGAATATTCTGTTATCCCATACTAACTATTAATATCCGAATATTCTGTTATCACATACTAACTATTATATCCGGAATATTCTGTTATCCCATAGTAACTATTATATCCGGAATATTCTGTTATCTAATAGTAACTATTATATCTGGAATATTCTGTTATCCCATAGTAACTATTATATCTGGAATATTCTGTTATCCCATAGTAACTATTATTATCCGTTATCAATATTCTGTTATCCCATACTAACTATATTATATCCGGAATATTCTGTTATCCCATAGTAACTATTATATCGGAATATTCTGTTATCCCATAGTAACTATAATATCCGGAATATTCTGTTATCCCATAGTAACTATTATATCCGGAATATTCTGTTATTCCATAGTAACTATTATATCCGGAATATTCTGTTATCCATAGTAACTATTATATCTGAATATTCTGTTATCCATAGTAACTATTATATCCGGAATATTCTGTTATCCCATAGTAACTATTATATCCGGAATATTCTGTTATCCCATAGTAACTATAATATCCGGAATATTCTGTTATCCCATAGTAACTATTATATCCGGAATATTCTGTTATCCCATAGTAACTATTATATCCGGAATATTCCATTATCTCATAGTAACTATTATATCCGGAATATTCTGTTATCGCATAGTAACTATTATATCCGGAATATTCTGTTATCGCATAGTAACTATTATATCCGGAATATTCTGTTATCCCATACTAACTATTATATCCGGAATATTCCGTTATCCCATAGTAACTATTATATCCGGAATATTCCGTTATCCCATAGTAACTATTATATCCGGAATATTCCGTTATCCCATAGTAACTATTATATCCGGAATATTCCGTTATCCATAGTAACTATTATATCGGAATATTCCGTTATCCATAGTAACTATTATATCCGGAATATTCCGTTATCCCATAGTAACTATTATATCCGGAATATTCTGTTATCCCATAGTAACTATTATATCCGGAATATTCCGTTATCCCATAGTAACTATTATATCCGGAATATTCTGTTATCCCATAGTAACTATTATATCCGGAATATTCTGTTATCCATAGTAACTATTATATCCGGAATATTCCGTTATCTCATAGTAACTATTATATCCGGATATTCTGTTATCCCATAGTAACTATTATATCCGGAATATTCTGTTATCCCATAGTAACTATTATATCTGGAATATTCCATTATCTCATAGTAACTATTTGTGACGGAATGAGGTGTTATCCCATAGTAACTATTATATCCGGAATATTCTGTTATCTAATAGTAACTATTATATCCGGAATATTCTGTTATCCCATAGTAACTATTATATCCGGAATATTCCGTTATCCCATAGTAACTATTATATCCGGAATATTCCGTTATCCCATAGTAACTATTATATCCGGAATATTCCGTTATCCCATAGTAACTATTATATCCGGAATATTCTGTTATCCCATAGTAACTATTATATCCAGAATATTCCGTTATCCCATAGTAACTATTATAACCGGAATATTCCGTTATCCCATAGTAACTATTATATGCGGAATATTCTGTTATCCCATAGTAACTATTATATCCGGAATATTCTGTTATCCCATAGTAACTATTATATCCGGAATATTCTGTTATCTAATAGTAACTATTATATCTGGAATATTCCATTATCTCATACTATTACATTGAGACCAGACAGTATCCCTCCTTTTGATTCATTGTTTCAATGTGGCGCTTTAAAAGATGTGGAGATGTCAGTAACGTATTGAAATCTTGTTCATTCACACAACACAATTATAAAATTGTTAAACACCTATTATTAGTAATAATGTTACTCTATAAATGTCGCATCACTTTAATATAATGCATCTTTGGGTATTATATATAATATATATATTAATAGAGCAACAAAGTCAATTTATAGAGAAGAAATCTTATTTTGCAAATATATTATATTTATGTTAGTGTGATATTATTACTGATATATATATATACATACATATATTACTAATGAATATTATAATATAGATTTATTACTAATAATGCCCAGTAATAACATGATAGTAATAATTGATATGTTTTAGGATTGGTTGTATCCGTCGCGGTGACGCAGCTCAGCTTCTCCTCGTTTTTAGTTCCACAAATTAATAGAAATGACTTGTTTCTCCGGATAAATTAAAAACCAGGGAAATGTAATAAAATATAGGAAATAATTCAGTATTTATCATTTTTATTGAGTGAAAACTGATACAAAACCAGAATGTCCATCTTCCAAAGCCTGTGGGCCACACCCCCCCCCTGGTGCGCGCGGCAGATGGAAATAATCTTTGCGTTGCTATGAATGTTAAGATATTGTGAACGTTTTCCTGAGTCGGGAGATCGTGGATAAACTACCTGTAGCCCCATTCTGCTTGTAGAGCAGCGAAGCGATCCCCCAGCCAGGGGACGGGCGCAAATTTCAATCGATTACGATGATTAGCCATGTGGAGATGGCGCGCGCTCCATGCCTGACAGATAATCCGATTTATTACCTGCTTTGTGAGCTCGGAGCCGTAATCACCCGGTCACCTGCTTTACTTCTCTCTGCCTTCACTCAACAAGTCTTTATTGTAGAAAGTCGGCGCCTAAAGACTTTGGAGACGAAGGAGGATCCACCGCTGACGCTGAAGGGGGTCACCAACGCAGGTTCTTCAGGTGAGAGACTGATAAAAAGCACGAGGTCTGTGTGTCCACCACCTCGAAGGCCATGAGTAGGGTCTGTGTGTCCACCACCTCGAGGGCCATGAGTAGGGTCTGTGTGTCCACCACCTCGAGGGGATGGCCATGAGTAGGGTCTGCGTGTCCACCACCTCGATGGCCATGAGTAGGGTCTGTGTGTCCACCACCTCGAAGGCCATGAGTAGGGTCTGTGTGTCCACCACCTCGAAGGCCATGAGTAGGGTCTGTGTTTCCACCACCTCGATGGCCATGAGTAGGGTCTGTGTGTCCACCACCTCGATGGCCATGAGTAGGGTCTGTGTGTCCACCACCTCGATGGCCATGAGTAGGGTCTGTGTGTCCACCACCTCGAAGGCCATGAGTAGGGTCTGTGTGTCCACCACCTTGATGGCCATGAGTAGGGTCTGTGTGTCCACCACCTCGATGGCCATGAGTAGGGTCTGTGTGTCCACCACCTCGATGGCCATGAGTAGGGTCTGTGTGTCCACCACCTCGATGGCCATGAGTAGGGTCTGTGTGGCCACCACCTCGAAGGCCATGAGTAGGGTCTGTGTGTCCACCACCTCGATGGCCATGAGTAGGGTCTGTGTGTCCACCACCTCGATGGCCATGAGTAGGGTCTGTGTGTATCGTGTTGCCACATCACATGATCACAGTGTAATCACCATTAACGTGAAGTCACAGCGAGCCAACGCGTTTCACATCGCAGCATTCACTCTCTTCTAAATGACTGGCGGTTTCTCAACCTCGCGTGATCAGAAACGTAAAGCATAAAAGTGTCGCGTTTAGACAGAAACCCCCCCATACCTTCTACTTTATTAAATCATGATGTTTTCGTGTTTCCTGATGTCTGTTTTTACACTTTTTATTCCCTCTCTTGGAAGTCGACTCGTCTGAAAAGCCAGAAAGACTTTTCCCACGCGACTGCGCAGAGATCTACAAACAGGGGATCCAGGAGAATGGGATCTACACCATACAGCCCATCCCTCTGAGACCACCATTCGAGGTAACGTCACGCAGACTTTTCTGATATTTCCAGAATAATTCTATATATTCTGCGCATTTAGACCCGTCTGCGGCTGTAAAGCAGTTACTATTATTATTATTATTATAATTTGACGCAGAAACAGGTTAAATCTGAAAAAGACCAGATTCCTAAAATATCCAGGTTTCTTCAGCTGTTCTTCCAGGTGGATGTTCCTGTAGATTCGTTGCGATGTTCTGTCTCAATCTCAGAACCTCCCAATACATCCCATAATACCCCTCACCCTTTTCTCTAAGTGCCTTGTCCTTCTCAAAGTCCTGACCGCTTTCCTTCACAAACCTCAACATTCTCAGATCCCTCCACCCAGACTCCCATACGTCCCATACCCTCTCATCTTCTATCCTTTCCACACCTCCAACCTTCGAAAATCAGGCTGAGAAGCTCATTTCCTCTCTCATGGACCCCAGCTTTCTCAGACTCTTCACCTGCCCTTCTTGCTCAGGGTTCATCCTACTCATATCCTGTCCTCACGTTGCCTCTCTACTCGAGTCGACCTCACTTTTCAGACCCCCCACATCCTCCCGGCACCCTCTTTAATCGAGGGTTTAAAGCTTATCCTGTGCTTATTACACAACCCTGACCAGAGTCTCCCTGAGATTTCCTCCTGTATAGGAGTAATGGCTTCAGTCCTTTGTGGGTCCAAGAGACATTGATCACTTTTTTGGACAAGTTCTGCCAATGTCACTGTTGCATAGAGCAGGACGCGCCGTCAATCCATAGTGACCCCTGTTTTACAGACATTGCTGTTGGGCTCCACGAAGGAGTGCAGCAAAATTCAGGGGAATACATTGTGACAAATTTCTAGGTTGCCCAATGAGGTGGACTGGTGGGATCCTTATTGAGGAACTGACCCTCCCCCCATGGCTATCTTCGTAAGATCTGAATGTTCAGCATAGAAGACCATAAAATAAAGTCTGGGGCACAGGAAGGAGTGATGCGACCCAAGGTTTCTTTATAAAGGGCTTCGAGTTTGTAGACACTTTCAACAAATGTTGGTCACTGGGTCGTCAAGCCTTCATGTTCCTCCACTCTGAGAAGATACAGTTTTATTCTGTCTGTTTTCTAGATCCTAGAAGAGTCATGTCATTAAACACGTCCATTGTTCTTTTGTTCTGTCCAGGCGTACTGTGACATGTTTACCGATGGCGGAGGATGGACGGTCTTCCAGAGGAGGCAAGACGGCTCAGTAGATTTCAACCGGACCTGGCAGGATTACAAGCAGGGCTTCGGGAGCCTCCAAGGGGAGCACTGGCTCGGGAACGAAAACTTACACAGTCTGACCAGGCTCGGCCAGCACATTCTTCGCATCGAACTGGAAGACTGGTACGGCGTCAAAAGATACGCGATCTACCGCAAGTTCAAAGTGGCCAGCGAGCTGAACAAGTACAGGCTGACGGCCAGGGAGTACCAGGGCAACGCCGGCAACGCCCTCAGCTACAGCCGCAATTACAACCACGACCATAAGCAGTTTACCACCTACGACACCGACAATGACAACTACCCGTCGGGAAACTGCGGCACCTACTACGGCACCGGGTGGTGGTTCGACGCTTGCCTGGCCGCTAATCTGAACGGGAAGTACCACAAGGGGCGGTACAGCGGCGTGACAAGCGGCATTTACTGGGGCACCTGGTATATTCTAACAGATAAGAGGACAAAGCAGAAATACTCATTCAAGCGAGTAGAGATGAAAACGCGTATCCTAAACGCGTAGCGTCCAGCAAGCGACACGTAAAGAGACTTCATGGGAGGGGGAGGGGAACCTTTATCTGTATGAAGACTAGATTTGGATTTATTATTTAATGGTTGCTATGAGATGATACGGCAACTGAGCAAGCGAAGTGCCTAGGAACGTCATGCCATGACCAAGACATGGTTACACATATGTTTGTCGCCCGCTGTGGGTGTGTCCATCTGTAGCCGCCTGGTTATTTTCTCACCCTCATCCTGTTGTGTCATCACCCGCATGAAAATGTCATTGTCGTGGCCAAACATCGGAGAGGTGCTTCAGTTCAGCAATTCTTCTTTCACAGGTCAATACAACCCATGATTTTCCAGCAGGTGGGGAATCCCGTATCCGAAATGCTCCAAAAATCCAAATTATTTTGAACTCCAGCGTGACCTCACAAGTGTAAAATCCCCCGACCACAAAATATCAGACTCTGCTCATTTCAGGTTTGGAAAACCAACACTGACCTCATTCCGCAGCATGGAGCATCTCCAACTACAAGTTGGGTCTTCTTCAGTCCCAGCAACATGGCCATAAGGTGGACCTCCAGCTACAGTCATGGCCGAAATTGTTGGCACCCCAGAAATTTTTCCAGAAAATCAAGTATTTGTCACAGAAAGTATTGCAGTAAAACATGTTTTGCTATACACAGGTTTATTCCCTTTGTGTGTATTGGAACAAAACAAAAAAAGGGAGGAAAAAAAGCAAATTGGACATAATGTCACACAACTCCAAAAATGGGCTGGACAAAATTCTTGGCACCTTAACTTAATATTTGGTTGCGCAACCTTTGTATAAAATAACTGAAATCAGTCGCTTCCTATAACCATCAATAAGCTTCTTATACCTCTCACCCGGGATTTTGGACCACTCTTCCTTTGCAAACTGCTCCAGGTCTCTCTTTTTGGAAGGGCGCCTTTTCCCAACAGCAATTTTAAGATCTCTCCACAGGTGTTCAATGGGATTTAGATCTGGACTCATTGCTGGCCACTTCAGAACTCTCCAGCACTTTGTTACCATCCATTTCTGGGTGCTTTTTGTCGTATGTTTGTGGTCATTGTCCTGCTGGAAGACCCAAGATCTCGGACGCAAACCCAGCTTTCTGACACTGGGCTCTACAGTGCGACCCAAAATCCTTTGGTAATCCTTAGATTTCATGATGCCTTGCACACATTCAAGGCACCCAGTGCCAGAGGCAGCAAAACAACCCCAAAACATCATTGAACCTCCACCATATTTCACTGTAGGTACTGTGTTCTTTTCTTTGTAGGCCTCATTCCGCTTTCAGTAAACAGTAGAATGATGTGCTTTACCAAAAAGCTCTATCTTGGTCTCATCTGTCCACAAGACGTTTTCCCAGAAGGATTTTGGCTTACTCAAGTACATTTTGGCAAACTGTAGTCTTGCTTTTTTATGTCTCTGTGTCAGCAGTGGGGTCCTCCTGGGTCTCCTGCCATAGCGTTTCATTTCATTTAAATGTCGACGGATAGTTCGCGCTGACACTGATGCTCCATGAGCCTGCAGGACAGCTTGAATTTCTTTTGGAACTTGTTTGGGGCTGCTTATCCACCATCCGGACTATCCTGCTTTGCAACCTTTCATCAATTTTTCTCTTCCGTCCACGCCCAGAGAGATTAGCTACAGTGCCATGGGTTGCAAACTTCTTGATAATGTTGCGCACTGTGGACAAAGGCAAATCTAGATCTCTGGAGATGGACTTGTAACCTTGAGATTGTTGATATTTTTCCACAATTTTGGTTCTCAAGTCCTCAGACAGTTCTTTTCTCCTCTTTCTGTTGTCCATGCTTAGTGTGGCACACACAGACACACAATGCAAAGACATACAGGGTTATCCAAAGAGATTCGAAAAGTCACCGCACGTTCGGTGACTTTTCGTTCTCTTCAATTCGGTTCCTTTTGCCGATTGCATTTCGGCGACCCTGCGGTGTATTCAGCAAACACCACAGGGTCCCCGAATTGCACAGAAAAGCTGCCGAAAACCTGACGAAAACTAACCGAATGCACTATGAAAACAAGCAAAAACATCTGGATTAACCTTCGAAGAGGAGCCGAACAGGAGCCGAAAAGGAGCCGAATCACACAGAGCCGAAGCAGCTGTGACGTAGAGGAGGCAGTGAATAAATTAGCAAAACCATTTGTATGAATCTGGGAAAAAGAAACGCTGTTTGCAAAGAAACTACTGAGCGAAAATGTCTGAAATTTTCACAGGAGGTCCAGGGAATGATAATAAAGAGGGCTGTTACAAAAAAAATTAGCAAACTGAAAAAAAAAAAAAAAAAAATCGGACTTTTAATTTTTTTTTTAAAAATTCAGAAAAATGCTTAAAGTATCCTAAAAAATCTATAAATAAAGAGACTTTTTGCTGCAGAATTTTATAATGAACGGTTTATTAGATATTGAATTAAAACGGGAATATTTTTAACATTGAAGCCTATGGGATTCTCCTGAATAAATTTGCCGAATTAAACCACCGAATGGCAGGACATTAGGGGAACCTTTCACTGCTGGTTTGTGTTCTCTGAATAGCCGAAGCAGTGCTTTTTGATGGGGATTTCACTGCCCTCGAACAGGGACCGAACAGGCACCGTATGTGCAGGCAATTCGCCAGGATTTGGCGAATTGCCTGCTCTCTGGATAGCCGAATGGCCAGGAAAGGCAACCGAACGCTGATTTTCAGCGTTCGGTTACCTTTCTCAAGCAATTCGGATCTCTTTGGATAACCCTGTAAGTGAACTTCTCTCCTTTTTATCTGCTTTCAGGTGGGATTTTTATATTGCCCACACCTGTCACTTGCCCCAGGTGAGTTTACAGGAGCATCACATGCTTGAAACAATCTTATTTATCCACAATTTTGAAAGGGTGCCAAGAATTTTGTCCAGCCCATTTTTGGAGTTTTGTGTGACATTATGTCCAATTTGCTTTTTTTCCTCCCTTTTTTTTGTTTTGTTCCAATACACACAAAGGGAATAAACCTGTGTATAGCAAAACATGTGTTACTGCATTACTTTTCTGTGAGAAATACTTGATTTTCTGGAAAAATATCTGGGGTGCCAACAATTTCGGCCATGACTGTATATGATATGTTAAGGCTTCTAGGGTCCATACCATGTTCTTGTAGCCTCAAGATGGGCCACCAGGTATATGTTGGATCTTCTTCAATCATTCCAGTGTCCAATAGCCAGATAATGAGTCTCAAACTACATGTTGAGCTTTCTCCAGGCTTTTCCATGTTCTGATAGATACAAAGTGGCCCTACAAGTACATGTTTGTGCTTTGTAATCTTCTCCAATAAGTGCAAAATATTGGTCGTTAGCCAGTGGACTTCGAGGTAGAGGTTGGGTATTCTCCAGTTGTTGGAATGTTCTAGTAGCCACAAAGTAGGCTTCCAACTATATGCTGAGTTTTATCTAGACATTTGTAGCTGCAAGGGGGGCCTCAAAGTAGACGATGGGTCATTGCAAAGTGCTGGTAGCCTCAAGGTGGACCTCCAGGTATACGTTGAGTCTTTCCAAATTTCGTGTATCTACATGGTTAGTTCTTCAATTGTAGTTTTCATTCTGTAATGCAACGTTCTGGTGGTTACATGATGGTTTTCCTGATACGCTGGTAGGTCCATGGTGGATCTTGACCTAGATCTGCCACCATCACTCCATGGAATGTAGGAGTATTGTAGTATCCTCCACTCATGATCCTCAACTTTGGAAGGAAGACTCCCGCACCATAAATTGACCAACCTCTGCATGTGCCGTTGCGTGGAGATGCACGCCTTTACCTGGGGCTGGCCGTGACGAGCACACCGTTACCTGTGACCGGCTGTGGAGATGCACACCGTTACCTGTGACCGGCTGTGGAGATGCACACCGTTACCTGTGACCGGCTGTGGAGATGCACACCGTTACCTGTGACCAGCTGTGATGAGCACACCGTTACCTGTGACCGGCTGTGGAGATGCACGCCGTTACCGGTGACTGTCCGTGACGAGCACACTGGCAGCTGTGACCGCCTTTGAAGATGCACACCGTTACTTGTGACCGGCTGTGAAGATGCACACCGTTACCTGTGACTGGCTGTGAAGATGCACATCGTTACCTGTGACCAGCTGTGAAGATGCACACCATTACCTGTGACCGGCTGTGAAGATGCACATCGTTACCTGTGACCGGCTGTGAAGATGCACACCGTTACCTGTGACCGGCTGTGAAGATGCACACCGTTACCTGTGACCGGCTGTGAAGATGCATGCCGTTACCTGTGACCGGCTGTGAAGATGCACACCGTTACCTGTGACCGGCTGTGAAGATGCATGCCGTTACCTGTGACCGGCTGTGGAGATGCACGCCGTTACCGGTGACTGTCCGTGACGAGCACACTGGCAGCTGTGACCGGCTGTGAAGATGCACATCGTTACCTGTGACCGGCTGTGAAGATGCACACCATTACCTGTGACCGGCTGTGAAGATGCACACCGTTACCTGTGACCGGCTGTGAAGATGCATGCCGTTGCCTGTGACCGGCTGTGGAGATGCACGCCGTTACCGGTGACTGTCCGTGACGAGCACACTGGCAGCTGTGACCGGCTGTGAAGATGCACACCGTTACCTGTGACCGGCTGTGAAGATGCATGCCGTTACCTGTGACCGGCTGTGGAGATGCACGCCGTTACCGGTGACTGTCCGTGACGAGCACACTGGCAGCTGTGACCGGCTGTGAAGATGCACACCGTTACCTGTGACCGACTGTGAAGATGCACATCATTACCTGTAACCGGCTGTGAAGATGCACACCGTTACCTGTGACTGGCCGTGATGAGCACACTGGTACCTGTGACCGGCTGTGAAGATGCACACCGTTACCTGTGACCGGCCATGGCAAGCACACCGTTACCTGTGACCGGCCGTGGAGATGCACACCGTTACCTGTGACCGGCCATGGCAAGCACACCGTTACCTGTGACCGGCCGTGGAGATGCACACCGTTACCTGTGACCGGCCATGGCAAGCACACCGTTACCTGTGACCGGCCGTGGAGATGCACACCGTTACCTGTGACCGGCCATGGCAAGCACACCGTTACCTGTGACCGGCCGTGGAGATGCACACCGTTACCTGTGGCCGGCCGTGGCGTGTTGGGGATTCATGGGAGCTTTTATCTTAACACAAAGCGACGGCGTCTCTAAACCCGGCTAGTCTTTCAAACAATGCTGTGTAATTATCTCGCCGAGACAACGGGCTGTTATTACGCGTCCACGAGTCGCCTGTCTGAGCGCGGAGGGTTTTACTAGCGCAAACTTCTGAGTGTCAAAAAAAGCAAAGCGAATAATAAAAATGTCAAGACGCCTCATCCCATTAATTTACTTTAGCTCCCTGTGTTTGTGCCTTTACCTGCCAAGGCGGCCATCCTGCGCTCTCCTGGCCCCGCCTCCTGCGCTCTCCTGGCCCCGCCTCCTGTGTGCTCCTGCGCTCTCTTGGCTCCGTCTCCTGCGCTCTCCTGGCTCCGCCTCTTGCGTCCTACAGACTCGACGCTGCAGCAGGGACTGTGCCAATGTACATTAAATATTATGGGTGAATAAAAGCTGAAGGATATTTTTATTAAACAGGATGTGCAGAGTTTTCTATTTATTGATCTTTTATTTCTTTCTTTTTTTTTGTCAAATATAATTTTGATACAAAATATAAATAAATTTATCCGAGCGATACTTCTCAAGCCTGGCGTGGGACCTCATATCATCCCAGAGAGAAGGTGTGAGGGTCCCCTGGTGGGCCAGCGGGTGGTATGGAACGCGGTGACAGCTGAATGTGATGACACGTTACAATCACTAAAACACGACGAACATTCCAAATATATTCTTAATGTTTTGTCTTCAGCTAAAAATAGAAAGCAGAAAAAAACTATTATCTTTTCACGTCGATTCACGTAATTTGAAGAAACTGAGCTAATGTAAAGGGGGTTATTCACAAAACACCGAACTTGCCACCAAAATGCACCGAAATGTGAATGTCCCCATACTGTGCAAGTTCTTGGCAGTTCGTCTATTCACTAAAACTGTCAATTCACCAAATACAGGTGAATTGACGGTGAAATACGGTGCAATTGCCACAATTCGGCAAACCTTCAGTGGCAACGAAATTGTCCCATAGAGAAGTAATTTCTAACCTATTCACAGACTCCGAAATGTCAGTGCCCTGATTTTGGGTGATTCCGTTCAACAGGTTTAGAATCCCGTAGGATACAATCTAAAAAAATATTTTGAGATTTATCAAATATTTCTTAAACTGTTTATTATTTTCACAAGCAGCAATAAGCCATTTTGTTTTTTAGGATTTTTTTGGGCATTTTTCGGGATTTTTTGGGTTAATTTTAAGGTTTCATATTTTATATATAATTTTTTTTTTTTAAAAAAATACTCTTTTCATTTTCAGCAAAAACCCTTTTTATTTTTTTATGTTTCAAATGAAATTTTTGTTTCCCCTCTTTTTACAAGGCATTTTTTTTAAATTCTGTAACGGACCCTTTCATTATTTTTTTTAAAGAAACTTTTTTTTTTTTTACACATTTTAATACGTTTTTATTGGTTTGAAAACCTATGTATATTAGAATAGGAGCATTCTGGTTTTTTATTTGCAATTTGGTGGAATTCGGTGATGCTCTTCGGTGACCTCCAACGTTTTCATGAGGCTTCGGCGACTTCATCTTCGGCGCAGTATGGTGACCATCTTGGTGAATAGTGAATTCACCGTACTGTCTGCGAAATGGAACCGCCAAACTGCGATGAAGTGAGAAAGCATCGACAGTTCCGTGGCTGAGTTGGCACATTCTGCCGTTCGGGGTGTATCAATATGTATAGAACCAGAACAAAGAGTGTTTGGTTCCAGGAGACGTTTAATATATGTTGCGCTGCAGTTCGGCAGGAAGTAGTTAATCAGGAAGTCAGACACTAACTAGAAGCTAGAGCTGAAGTTTATAGAAGTTGTTTATAATAAGATCTTTGGTTATTAATAGATTTATCATAGCGCTGCAGCTGGAGTCTGAGAGGCGATTTCATAAGCAGCAGCATTTATACACGGGGGGCAAGTGGGGAAATGCCCTGGTGAGATTCACAGCCTGACGGCAGGAGCCCCTGAACCTCTATCCTACAACCACCTGAGCCCTCGCAGGACTCTGGGAAAAGCTTGGCCGAGGGGACCCACCACCTGACTTATTCCCTGTTGGGTCACCACAGCAAGAGGTGGGGGAAGGCATTGTGCGACGCACACACCTCCTGCGAGAGCAATGTGCACCTGGAAATTCACTCCCACCTCTTGTAATGCAGGTGCATCAGACAGAGGGGGCTCTTGGGAGAATAACAAAAGATTTTCAGGGTCTTGAGTGAATGATCAGATTCTCAGTGAATAAGGAGATTCTCAGGGTGAATGATCGGATTCTCGGGTGAATGATCGGATTCTCGGGGTCTCGGGTGAATCATTGGATTTTGGGTGACTGATCGGATTCTCAGGGTCTCGGGGTGAATGGGCGGATTCTCAGGGTCTCGGGGTGAATGATCGGATTCTCGGGTGAATGATCGGATTCTCAGGGTCTCGGGTGAATGATCGGATTCTCGGGGTCTCGGGTGAATGATCGGATTCTCGGGGTCTCGGGTGAATGATCGGATTCTCGGGGTCTCGGGTGAATGATCGGATTCTCGGGTGAATGATCGGATTCTCAGGGTCTCGGGTGAATGATCGGATTCTCGGGTGAATGATCGGATTCTCAGGGTCTCGGGTGAATGATCGGATTCTCGGGTGAATGATCGGATTCTCAGGGTCTCGGGTGAATGATCGGATTCTCGGGGTCTCGGGTGAATCATTGGATTCTCGGGGTGAATGGGCAGATTCTCAGGGTCTCGGGTGAATCATTGGATTTTGGGTGAATGATCGGATTCTCAGGGTCTCGGGGTGAATGGGCGGCTTCTCAGATTCTCAGGTGAATGATCAGATTCTCAGGGTCTCGGGTGAATGATCGGATTCTCGGGGTCTCGGGGTGAATGGGCGGCTTCTCAGATTCTCAGGTGAATAATCAGATTCTCAGGGTCTCGGGTGAATGATCGGATTCTCGGGGTCTCGGGTGAATCATTGGATTTTGGGTGACTGATCGGAT
Source organism: Leptobrachium leishanense (assembly GCA_009667805.1). Taxonomy (NCBI): domain Eukaryota; kingdom Metazoa; phylum Chordata; class Amphibia; order Anura; family Megophryidae; genus Leptobrachium; species Leptobrachium leishanense. The sequence continues at coordinate 162,163,492 of CM019070.1, read as the reverse complement.
TCTCAGGGTCTCGGGGTGAATGGGCGGATTCTCAGGGTCTCGGGGTGAATGATCAGATTCTCAGGGTCTCGGGGTGAATGATCGGATTCTCGGGTGAATGATCGGATTCTCAGGGTCTCGGGTGAATGATCGGATTCTCGGGGTCTCGGGTGAATGATCGGATTCTCGGGTGAATGATCGGATTCTCAGGGTCTCGGGTGAATGATCGGATTCTCGGGTGAATGATCGGATTCTCAGGGTCTCGGTGAATGATCGGATTCTCGGTCTCGGGTGAATCATTGGATTCTCGGGGTGAATGGGCAGATTCTCAGGGTCTCGGGTGAATCATTGGATTTTGGGTGAATGATCGGATTCTCAGGGTCTCGGGGTGAATGGGCGGCTTCTCAGATTCTCAGGTGAATGATCAGATTCTCAGGGTCTCGGGTGAATGATCGGATTCTCGGGGTCTCGGGTGAATGATCGGATTCTCAGGGTCTCGGGTGAATGATCGGATTCTCGGGGTCTCGGGTGAATGATCGGATTCTCAGGGTCTCGGGGTGAATGGGCGGCTTCTCAGATTCTCAGGTGAATGATCAGATTCTCAGGGTCTCGGGTGAATGATCGGATTCTCGGGGTCTCGGGTGAATGATCGGATTCTCGGGGTCTCGGGTGAATCATTGGATTTTGGGTGACTGATCGGATTCTCAGGGTCTCGGGGTGAATGATCAGATTCTCAGGTGAATGATCAGATTCTCAGGGTCTCGGATGAATAATCGGATTCTCGGGGTCTCGGGTGAATCATTGGATTCTAGGGTGAATGGGCAGATTCTCGGGGTCTCAGGTGAATGATCAGATTCTCAGGGTCTCGGGTGAATCATGAGATTTTGGGTGAATGACCGGATTTTCGGGGTGAATGGCGGATTCTCAGGGTCTCGAGTGAATGATCAGATTTTGGGTGAATGACCGGATTCTCAGGGTCTCGGGGTGAATGATCAGATTCTCGGGATCTCGGGTGAATGATCGGATTCTCAGGGTCTCGGGGTGAACGATCGGATTCTCAGGTCTCAGGTGAATCATCGGATTCTCGGGATCTCGGGTGAATGATCAGTTTTTGGGTGAATGACCGGATTCTCAGGGTCTCGGGTGAATGATCGGATTCTCAGGGTCTCAGGTGAATCATTGGATTCTCGGGGTGAATGATCAGATTCTCGGGGTCTCGGGTGAATGATCGGATTCTCAGGGTCTCAGGTGAATGGGCGGATTCTCAGGGTCTCGGGTGAATCATTGGATTCTCGGGGTGAATGGGCGGATTCTCAGGGTCTCGGGGTAAGCGAGTGCTTGATTCTAGTCAATGAGACCCAATTCAGAGCCTGTAAAGATAATGACAATGTAACGTGACACGTTCTTGAAGACTCGTATGAACGCATGTCGATTCCTCCGTATTACACTGCAGTCAGGGTCAGGTGAAGGGGTTAAGCTGCGTCTAACACGCTGGAAGTTGCCTGATTCGAGCAGACAGGTTGCGTCTAATTACAGGACGAGAGATAATCTTTAGCTTCAGAACACGATCTCACGCTCATGCCACCGGAGCCCACTACCCCGAGCGAGGTGAGGGACGCGCTTTGAAGGACGCACTTACCCAGCCCGTCATTCCAGCCCTGCGGCGCTGGGGCTTTGAAGAAGAATGGGGTAATTAGCGCGGCGAGGAGGGGCCCTGGATCGACAAATTACAGCCTTGTTCAACGTTGAGTGACTCGCATGAGTCAACTGAAAGATGAGTAATTACAGATGTCGGCTGCACCGCTGCAAGCTTAGATATAAAGATCGTCAAGCGCACTATGGAGTCTACTCACTATATAGAATGAAAAGAGTGTTGAGCGCACTATGGAGTATATTCACTATAGGATATAAGGAGCGTCAAGCGCACTATGGCGTTTGCTCACTTTATAGGTTGTACGGAGCGTCGAGCGAACCTTGGAGTATACTCACTATATAGGATATAAGAAGCGTCAAGCGCACTATGGAGTCTGTTCACTATATAGTATGTAAAGAGCGTTGAGCGCACTATGGAGTATATTCACTATAGGATATAAGGAGCGTCAAGCGCACTATGGCGTTTGCTCACTTTATAGGTTGTACGGAGCGTCGAGCGAACCTTGGTGTATACTCACTATATTGGATATAAGGAGCGTCGAGCGCACTATGAAGTCTACGCACTATATAGGATATAAAGAACATCTAGCGTAGTATTGAGTCTACTCACTGTAGGATATAAAGAGCGACAATACCATTATGGAATCAGTCTCACCATATAGGATATAAAGTGCACCAAGCACATTCTAAAGTCTGCTTACTATAAAGGATATAAAGAGTGTCAAGCACTTTATGGATTCTACTCACTAAATAGGATATAGAGCATTGAGCGCACTATGGATTCTACTTACTATATATGATATAAAGAGCATCGAGCGCACTATGGTTTCTATGCACTATAATATAAAGAGCATCTAGCGCACTATGGATTCTACTCACTATATATGATATAAAGAGCATTGAGCGCACTATGGATTCTACACACTATATGGTATAAAGAGCACCGAGTGCACTATGGATTCTATGCACTATATATGATATAAAGAGCATCGAGCACGCTATGGATTCTACTCACTATATAAGATATAAAGTGCACCAAGCGCATTATAAAGTCTGCTTACTATCTATATATATAAACGCGAAAGTCCTGACTGACTGACTCATCAACGCCCAGCTGAAACCGTTTAACCTAGGAACGTGAAATTTTGAAGGTGCACTGTTTTTATGATTTAGGAGCCCACTAAGGAAGGATTTTTGGAAACTCCGCCCCTAAGGGGGTGAAAAAGGGGGTTGAATATTTTTAACAGGATAGCTATAGCTCAAAAACAGAAGATGCTACGGATGTCAAAATCGGTATTTAGATTCGTCGTGAAAAATAAAAAAACACGTATTTTACTGTTTTTCAAAAATTCGACTGGGGGGGCGAAAAAAGGGGGTTGAATATTTTAAATATTTTAAACAGGATACCGATATCTTAAAAACAGAAGATGGTACAGACGTGAAAATCGGTATTTAGATTCATCTTGACAAACAAAAAAACACGTATTCTACCATTTTCTGAAAATTCCTTGGGGGGGCAAAAAGGGGGGTTGAATACTTTTATCATAAACGCAAAAGTTCTGACTGACTGACTCATCAATGCTCAGCTGAAAAGTTTAACCTAGGAACGTGAAATTTTTATGGTGCACTGTTTTTATGATGTAGGCACCCACTAAGCAAGAATTTTTGGAAACTCTGCCCCTAGGGGGGTGAAAAAGGGGGTTGAATATTTTAAACAGGATACCTATAGCTCAAAATCAGAAGATGTTACAGACGTGAAAATCGGTATTTAGATTCGTCTTGAAGAATAAAAACACGAATTTTACCATTTTCTGAAAATTCCATGGGGGGCTAAAATGGGGGGTTAAATACATCTATATATATAAACGCGAAAGTCCTGACTGACTGACTGACTGACTCATCAACGCCCAGCTGAAACCGTTTAACCTAGGAACGTGAAATTTTATGATTTAGGCGCCCACTAAGGAAGGATTTTTTGAAAATCCGCCCATAAGGGGGTGAAAAAGGGGGTTGAATATTTTAAACAGGATAGCTATAGCTCAGAAACAGAAGATGCTACAGACGTGAAAATCGGTATTTAGATTCGTCTTGAAAAAAAAACACGTATTTTACCGTTTTTCAAAAATCCAAGTGGGGGCCGAAAAAAGGGGGTTGAATATTTTAAATATTTTAAACAGGATACCTGTATCTCCAAAACAGACGATGTTACAGTCCAGAAAATTGGTATTTAGATTCGTCTTGAAAAATTAAAACAACACGTATTATACCATTTTCCAAAAATCCTCTGGGGGGGGAATGAATACCTTTATCACTATACCTATATTTCAAAAACCAATGATGTTACAGGTGTGAAATTCAATATTTACAATCTTCGTGCAAAAAGAAACCATGTTTTACCATTTTCCGAAAATCCAGTTAAGGGGGGTGGGGGGAAAGGGATGTGAATATTTTTATCATTATACCTACAGTTGTGTTCAAAATGATTCAACCCCCAATGCTGTAAAGGGTTTTAGGGAATTTAGTGACATTTGTAATTGTATTCAGAATGAAATCCTACAAGGACTTTTTAAAGAACCATATGCAACTAAAATGACATCAATTGGTTTTGTAATACAGTAGTAAATGTTTCTTTTGTGAATTCTTCATTGACACAATTATTCAACCCCTTAAAGACTACCACTCTGAAGAACAGAGGTTCATTCAAGTGTTTTCAATCAGGTATTGAAAACACCTGTGGATGTCACGGAGCAGCAATAAAGCATAATAAGCACCAATTAGGCAGCTTTAAAATGACTGTGATACTCAGCTCCTTCTAGACATTTACTGGTGTGGTTACAAACATGGTGAAGTCAAGAGAATGGTCCAGGAAGACAAGAGAAGAGGTGATTACTCTTCACAGGAAGGGCAATGGCTATAAGAAGATTGCAAAGATGTTAAACATACCAAGAGAGACCATAGGAAGCATCATTCGCAAATTCAAGGCAAAGGGCACTGTTGAAACGCTACCTGGTCGTGGCAGAAAGAAGATGCTGACTTCGACTGCTGTGCGCTACCTGAAGCGTAGAGTGGAGAAAAGTCCCCGTGTGACTGCTGAGGAACTGAGAAAAGATTTGTCAGATGTGGGTACTGAAGTTTCAGCTCAGACAATACGGCGCACACTGCGTAATGAAGGCCTCCATGCCAGAACTCCCAGGCGCACCCCCTTGCTGTCTCCAAAGAATAAGAAGAGTCGACTGCAGTATGCCAAAAGTCATGTGGACAAACCACAGAAGTTTTGGGATAGTGTTCTGTGGACTGATGAAACAAAATTAGAACTGTTTGGGCCCATGGATCAACGCTATGTTTGGAGGAGGAAGAACAAGGCCTATGAAGAAAAGAACACCTTGCCTACTGTGAAGCATGGCGGGGGGTCAATCATGCTTTGGGGCTGTTTTGCTTCTGCAGGTACAGGAAGCTTCAGCGTGTGCAAGGTACCATGAATTCTCTTCAGTACCAGGAGATATTGGATGACAATGTGATGCAGTCCGTCACAAACCTGAGGCTTGGGAGGCGTTGGACCTTTCAACAGGACAATGATCCCAAGCATACCTCCAAGTCCACTAGAGCATGGTTGCAGGTTAAAGGCTGGAACATTTTGGAGTGGCCATCGCAGTCACCTGACTTAAATCCGATTGAGAACCTCTGGTGGGACTTAAAGAAAGCAGTTGCAGTGCGCAAGCCTAAGAATGTGACTGAACTGGAGGCTTTTGCCCATGACGAATGGGCGAAGATACCCGTAGATGGCTGCAAGACACTTGTGTCAAGCTATGCTTCACGTTTAAAAGCTGTTATAACTGTAAAAGGATGTTGTACTAAGTACTAAGATTGAATGTCACTTGGGGGTTGAATAAAACTGATAATGATGTGAGCACAGAAAAGACATTTGTGCTTATTTCATTATAAATGTTATGTTATATTTGTCTGACCTACACGTGCCTCTTTGATTTAATTGTAAGCAAGATGACTGAATGATCAAAATCAATGTCAAACTGGCCAAAACACTCAATTTCAGTGGGGGTTGAATAATTTTGAACACAACTGTATATTTCAAAAACCAAAGATGTTACAGGTGTGAAATTTGGCACTTACGATCTTCTTGAAAAATTAAAAAACACGTGTTTTACAATTTTCCAAAAATCCCAAGTGGGGGGAAAGGGGGGTTCTACCAAAAAAACCTTAAGTTTCTTTTAAAAAACAATTTTAACAAATCCTAAAATCCACGCGAGCGAAGCCGCGGGCAAAAGCTAGTAAAGGATATATAGAGTGTCAAGCACTTTATGGATTCTACTCACTAAACAGGATATAGAGCGTTGAGCGCACTATGGATTCTACTCACTATATATGATATAAAGAGCATGGAGCACACTATGGATTCTACGCACTATATATGATATAAAGAGCATCGAGCGCACTATGGATTCTACTCACTATGTAAGATATAAAGAGCATCGAGCGCACTATGGATTCTACTCACTATATATGATATAAAGAGCATCGAGCGCACTTTGCATTGGATTCTGCGCACTATATATAGGATATAAAGAGCATTGAGCGCACTATGGATTCTATGCAATATATATGATATAAAGAGCATCGAGTTCTCTATGGATTCTACTCACTATATATGATATAAAGAGCATTGAGCGCACAATGGATTCTACTCACTATATATGATATAAAGAGCATCGAGCGCACTTTGCATTGGATTCTGCGCACTATATATATGATATAAAGAGCATTGAGCGCACTATGGATTCTACTTACTATATATGATATAAAAAAAAGATGTTTTTTGAACGATCCACAAGGCTTTGTTCATCTCAAGCTGAGCAAGTCCTGCCATAAAAGGAACAAAAACACCCGGATTGCCCCGAAGTCATGTTAATTCTTGGGACTCTACAAGGAATCTTTTGCACCTGAACCTCATCTCCTTCTGGTTGCAGTGATGGAAACTTTGGGGTCAGTGATGGCCTGAGTTAGTGATGGACCTGACTTACAGGGGAATTATCTGCAATGTCGGTCGTGTTGCCCCGTTCCCCCGGACAGTGACACCAGTTAGTAAATCCATTTGTATTACACGGCAGAATCCAGTGCAACTAGAGCTGATAAAAAGGGGGACAGGGGATCATGTAATCAGACGTCGGGTCTATGGTGCCAGGTGAGGAGCAAGGAAGAAGTATTGAACTCAAAAAAGCTGGTCTGACCGGGGCTCGTGAGGAGAAGGCCGGAAATTACGGTCAGAAGTGGTGAAGCCTAATAACTTCAACTGCCAAGTACTGGGAGAGAGGAGGTAACATCGGGGAACTGAGTTGAAATGAAAGGGCTTAGTGGGGAGAAGGTTTGGTAGTGGTCAGTTGAGTTGGATTTAGAGGGACTTGTGAGGAGGAGGATATTTGGGTTAGTGGGTGGGATCAGGAGAGACTGGAGACAAAGAGGTTATATGGGGTCGACTTAGCTGAACCGAGAAGCACTAGTGCCACAGAGGTTATACTGGGTCAATTGAGTTGGACTGAGAAGGGACTGGTGCCAAGGAGGTTATATGTGGTCAATTGAGTTGGACCAAGAGGGGCTGGTGAGATGGAGGTTATACTGGGTCGACTAAGTTGGACCTAGAAGGGCTGGGGCCACTGAGGTTATATTGGGTCAGTTGAGTTGAATTGAGAAGGGACTGGTGCCAAGGAGGTTATACCGGGTCGACTGATCTGGACCGTGAGGGACTGGTGATGAGGCAGTTTGGAATCAATTGAGTTTAGCTGATGAGAACCAGTGGATTACTGGAGATATGATATGAATGAGGGCAATGAAAAGCTAAAATAGGAATAAATCCTGAAGCCATGGAAGGAGATATGGAGAGAAAGAGCATTTAGAGGGAGGATAGACTGGGTCCGTTGATTGCGCAATGTGCGACAACCAATGGGTAAAGAGCAGAAATGCTGAGACATTGAAGAAACAGGCTCTTGCCTTGATCTGTAGGTCAAGTAAGAACAAGGGAACAACATAACATGATGGCCAATGAGGCCATAAGATGTGTATGTTCTGGTCATCGGGCATCTGGTTGTGGGCAAGAAACTAAGGAACCTGAGAAACGTAAGGAAGGCAAGAAGCTGCTCTTTCCATGGAAGTGTGGAACCAATGGGCGACTTTTTGACAAGACAATCCCCCCATCAACCTGGTGCAGCTCAAAGCTCCAGCTCCCTCCCAGGCCAAGAGCCATGTAGCCACAAAACCCTCAGTACATTTCTGTGCAGACCCAGCAGCTACATCCCGTCCCATCCACCTCGCTCTGTCAATGATCTGATGTTATTGTCTCCTCATACCCGCACCCTCAACTCTCACCTTCAAGACTTCTCCCGAGCTGCCCCCTTTCTATGGAACTGCCTCCACCGCAACATCAGACTCTCCGTGTCTCTCCAGTCCTTCAAGAAGTCTCTGAAAACACATTACTTTAGAGAAGCCTATCAGCTCACTCAATGATCCCTCCTCTGTTCATTTCTTGCTCCATCTTCCCATTCAGCCCACATGCGCCCCAACACTTCAGGTCCTCTATTCACCCTCACCTAGTGTCATCCCTCTCCTCTTAGATTGTAAGCTCTCCAGCAGGGTCCTCTCTCCTACTGTTCTGTGTGTGATGTATATTTATGTTTGTTATTCTGTCTGTCCCATTGTACAGCGCTACAGAACTTGTTGGCGCTTTATAAATACATGTAACTGTACAGTGGAATTTCCCAAACAATGTCCAGAGTAGAAACAACCATCGAAGTGGCCGCCACGTCACGCACGCAACTCCCTGAGCGTTGAGCGCAAGAGTTCTATGATGGAAAGACCGGGATTGGCTGACAGGTGACCGACATCTCCTGCTCCAGTAAGGACACGCGCCGGGAAAAAGTTACAGAAAATGGAATGCAGTTTTAAAGCATTTATTTGTATTATCTCCATAATGATTTATCTTGGAGAGATCCGGAGAGATCCCGCCGTGGGGGGGGGGAGGGGGATCCTTTAAACACGCAGCAACTTCGACCACAAGAAATATACATAATATCCCTTTATTTTTAATCCACCGCATTGAAATCCCCAGATAATCGGATTTTCCTCGCCGTTTCTGGCCCTTTAAGCCAATTTCGGTGACTGTGCTTTTTGCAGCCTCTGGGATTTTGGCAGCAAAACCAAAGCGGCAACTTGCAAAACAAACACAAACACGTCTCCCTCCGCAGTCACTGACAAACTCGTTAGCGCCCGCCGCGCCCCATTCATCCTCTCCAGCTCGTTAATAAATGGATTTGTCAAAGAGCAGACAGTGCAGCGGCGCTTTCTAATGAGGGTGAAAAAAACTGCTAATTCCCCACCGGTTCCTCCACACCGCGGCAGAGCTGGAAACCGGGGAAGATAATGGGGCGACCGGGCGAGCATAACCTGTGCGGAGGAGAGTAAAGGCTACCGACTGACTCCTGAAAACGCTACTGGAATGACGTCTATAGATATAAAACTAAAATCACGAGTATAGCCGCACGTAGTGATACCTTTTTTATTGGACTAACCTTACACTTAGAAGACGAGCTTTCGCAACGTGTAACCGCTCCTCCTCAGGTCTGGACGCTTAATGTTAAATTCTAGGTACTGATCAGTAAGACATTAAGGGTCACATGGGGGGGTGGGGGGGTTAGGTGTCGTAAAACGTGAGAGTCAAATGGTATGATCAAAAAGGGAAAATAAACGCATGAACGATCTTAGGCCCATAATAAAACGACCGTGATAAGATCACGACAACTTGAAAGAAAAAAACTAAATAAATGTTAAATTCTAGGAACTGATCAGTTTAGCTTCCAGACCTGAGGAAGAGCGGAATCCTCCGGAAAGCTGGTCTTTTAAATAAAAAAAGGTATCACTACAGACTGCTGGACTAACACGGCCTATCGAATCTATATAAAACTGTATATTCAGGGTGTGCGGGTGTGTTTTTAGGGGCTCCTCCATATATTCAGGGTGTGTGGGTGTGTTGTTAGGGGTTCCTCCATATATTCAGGGTGTGTGGGTGTATTTTTAGGGGCTCCTCCATATCTTCAGGGTGTGCGGGTGTCTTTTTAGGGGTTCCTCCATATATTCAGGGTGTGAGGGTGTGTTTTTAGGGGCTCCTCCATATATTCAGGGTGTGTGGGTGTCTTTTTAGGGGTTCCTCCATATATTCAGGGTGTGTGGGTGTCTTTTTAGGGGCTCCTCCATATATTCAGGGTGTGTGGGTGTCTTTTTAGGGGCTCCTCCATATATTCAGGGTGTGCGGGTATCTTTTTAGGGGCTCCTCCATATATTCAGGGTGTGCGGGTGTCTTTTTAGGGGCTCCTCCATATATTCGGTGTATACGGTTGTATTTTTAGGGGTTCCTCCATATATTCGGTGTATACGGTTGTATTTTTAGGGGTTCCTACATATATTCGGTGTATATGGTTGTATTTTTAGGGGCTCCTCCATATATATAAGAGCTTGGGAAGCCTTCTAAGTGAAGTCTTCAAAGTGAGCACTTAGAGATCTTCTGGTGAGTGATTTTGATTTTTGTTTCAAACAGATCTTTTCTATTCATCTTAAGGTTTTAAGTTAGGTCTGGTGTGTAAATTAGGTTAGGCTGGTGAATCATTCCTCTTAGTGATTAGCATAGAATTGGAATCAATTGGGTGCTATTTGCTAAGGTGGTTAAACTTGTCCACGCGTTGCTGGGGGAGGTGTTCTTAGGTGACTATATAAAGCCTGGGGAATATTAGCTTGTCTAATAAGAGCTTGTGTGAAGCCTTCAAAGTGAGCACTTAGAGATCTTCTGGTGATCTTCTGGAGGTAGTCTGAGGTTAGACAGACAGGAGGTAGAAAACCTACAAAAAGGTAAGATTTGTTGGTCTAAATCCATTCTTTTATAATGGCAGGCTTGGTCCAGTGTAAGAGCTGTCATGTGTTTGTTTTTTGATCCAATTTTTGGAGGTTTGGAGTGTGCCTGATATGTAGGCAGCTCTCTTTATTGCAGCAGGAAATTGCCTGTTTGAAGTCTGAGATTTGTAAATTATCTGTTAGACAAACTCAGGCTATGACTGTTACAAAGCCACTGCCACAGAGGCCTCCTAGGAGCGGCAGATGGACTACTGTAGGATCTGGTAGACTTAGAGCTGTGGATAGAAAACATGTCCCACAGTCTGTGGCTCTTCTTAATTCTTTTGAGGCACTTTCAGAGTGTAGTGGTGAGACGAAGTAGGCTCAGACACCATAGTTGAGGAACCACCATCCCCTATGCCTAAGGTATGCAGGACTGCAACCAAGAACAAAAAGGAAAAGGTGGGGCATGATAGAAGGCAATTGTTGCTGGGTGATTCTATCATAAGAGGTGTTGAGCTGGAGAGTAGTGGTTTGGTGAGATGTCTTCCTGGGGCTACTGCTCGTAGAGACAAGAGACGTATTCTCAATATTGTCAAACAAGCAAAGCAGCAAGGGGAAGTGAACGTTCTAGTCCATCTAGGGACAAATGACTTGGCTAGCAATGAGGTTTCTGAGATTAAGGAAGATTTTTGTGTTCTTGGAGGTGAAATACAGCAGATTGCGTCCACTGTGTCATTCTCTGAAGTTTTGCCTGTGCATAACATTCAGGATAGGCAGATGCGCAATAGGGAATTTAATTTGTGGCTTCGGGAATGGTGTCGGGAGCAAGGATTTGGCTTTGTGTCCCATGATAGCTCTAATTGGAGCAGAAAGGAACTGTATAAAAAAGATGGTTTGCATCTTACTCATAGGGGAACATATGTTCTCAGTGAGAAGTTCAAAGGTTTCACAAAGAAATATTTAAACTAGGAGAGGGGGACAAAAGAGTAAAAAACAATCTGCCTGATTGTCCCCCAAAACTAAATCGGAGGGTGCAAGCAACATGCGGGGAAAAAAATGACAAGCTCAGAGTCGTGTCTATAAATGCTCGCAGTTTAGTCAATAAAATCAATGAACTGGAGGCAATGATGGCAGCTGAAAAAGTAGATTTAGTGGCGGTTACTGAGACATGGTTCAGTGAGAAAAATAACTGGGACATAACAATACCGGGGTACTCTTTATATAGAAAAGACAGAGAAGGTAGGAAAGGAGGAGGAGTGGCCCTGTATGTGAAAAACAACATAAAAACGAACCAAATAAAAGTGAGCGAGGTGAACATAGAGTCAGTTTGGGTTACGCTAACATTTGGCAATCATACAGTAGCTCGTGTAGGTGTGATCTATTGACCCCCTGGACAAGTAGAAGAGTTAGATAATCTACTGTTTGAGGAAATAGCCAAAATGGCAATGAAGGGGGAAGTTATTATCATGGGGGACTTTAATCTTCCCGATGTGAACTGGAAAACCAAAACAGCTGGGTGCACCAGGAGTACAAATATTCTAAACTCCCTACTGGGATTATCTCTAACACAAGTAGTTGAGGAGCCGACCCGTAAAGAGGCCATATTGGATTTAATACTCACAAATGGAGGTTTGGTATCGGACGTTGTTGTAGGTGAAAATTTGGGATCTAGTGATCACCAGTCAGTATGGTTTAATATAAGAACAGGGATGGAGCCGCACCACACAAAAACAAAAGTTTTAGACTTTAAAAAAACAGATTTTTCTAAAATGAGATTTTGTGTGAAGGAGTCATTATCAGACTGGAGGAGTTTAAAGGGAGTCCAGGAGAAATGGGATTATTTAAAGGAAGCATTATTGAAGGCCACAGGCAATTGCATTCGGCTTGTTAGCAAAAACAAAAAAGGGAAGAAACCACTGTGGTACTCTGCAGAAGTGGCCAAAATAGTGAAGAACAAAAAGACAGCATTCAATAATTATAAAAAACTCAGAGTGAAGAAGATAGGCAAACCTATAAGATTAGGCAGAAAGAGGCAAAGCAATTTATAAGAGCTTCCAAAGCACACGCAGAAGAGAAAATAGCTCAGTCAGTAAAAAAGGGGGACAAAACATTTTTTAGATACATAAACGAGAAAAGAAAAGTAAAACAAGGATTAGTTAGATTAAAAACAAAGGAAGGAAGGTATGTAGAAGAGGATAAAAGTCTCGCTGACTGCCTCAATGAATATTTTTGTTCAGTCTTTGCAGAAGAAAAGGAAGGAAAGGTACCTCAGTTAGGAGGAAACACTAACGAGACATTTACATATCAGTTTACAGAGGAGGAGGTTCTACAGCAGCTGTCTAAAGTAAAGACAAATAAGTCAATGGGGCCTGATGGGATCCACCCTAAATTATTAAAAGAGCTCATTGATGTAATAGCAAAACCGTTAACAGATTTATTTAACCAATCCTTGTTAACGGGAGTCGTCCCAGAAGACTGGAAATTAGCAAATGTTGTGCCCATTTACAAGAAGGGTAGTAGGGAGGAATCGGGGAACTATAGGCCAGTTAGTCTTACGTCAGTAGTGGGGAAATTAATGGAAACCATGTTAAAGGAAAGGATTGTTGAACATCTAAAAACACATAGATTACAGGATGGAGAAACAACATGGGTTTACCTCAGGGAGATCATGCCAAACTAATCTTATTGATTTTTTTGATTGGGTAACAAAAATAATAGACACAGGTGGTGCAGTAGACATTGCTTATTTAGATTTCAGTAAGGCTTTTGATACTGTTCCGCATAGAAGCTTATCAATAAATTGCAATCTTTGAGCTTGGATTCCAATATTGTTGAATGGATTAGGCAGTGGCTGAGTGACAGGCAACAGAGGGTTGTGGTAAATGGAGTTTATTCGGCGCAAGGTCTTGTTACCAGTGGGGTACCTCAGGGGTCAGTACTTGGACCCATTCTATTTAATATTTTTATTAGTGATATTGCAGAAGGTATTAATGGAAAAGTATGTCTTTTTGCTGATGACACAAAGATTTGCAACAGGGTTGACGTTCCTGGAGGGATCAGCCAAATGACAAATGATTTAGGTAAACTAAAAAAATGGTGGGAGCTGTGGCAATTGAGTTTTAATGTGGATAAGTAGCAAGATAATGCACCTGGGACGTAAAAACCAAGGGCTGAGTATAGAATATTTGATACATCTGATGGTTGGGATTTAGGGGTTATTATTTCAGAGGATCTAAGGGTAAATAGTCAATGTAATAGAGCAGCAGGAAATGCTGGCAGAATGCTTGGTTGTGTAGGGAGAGCCTGTATTAGCAGTAGGAAAAGGGAAGTGCTCATGCCACTGTACAGAGCACTGGTGAGACCTCACTTGGAGTACTGTGTGCAGTACTGGAGACCGTATCTCCAGAAGGATATAGACATCTTAGAGAGAGTTCAGAGAAGGGCTACTAAAATGGTGTACGGCTTGAAGGAGAAAAGTTACCAGGAAAGGCTTAATGATCTTAACATGTACAGCTTGGAAAAAAGACGAGACAGAGGAGATATGATAGAAACATTTAAATACGTAAAGGGAATCCACAAGGTAGAGGAAGGGAGTATATTTAAAAGGAAACAAAGTAGCAAAACAAGAGGACATAGTCTTAGATCAGAGGGGCAAAGGTTTAAAAGTAACATCAGGAAGCATTATTTTACTGAGAGGGTGGTGGATACATGGAACAGTCTTCCAGTAGAAGTGGTAGAGGCCAAAACAGTAATTGAATTTACGCAAGCATGGGATAGGCATAAGGCTATCCTAAACAAAAGATAAATCCAGGTAATTGGGCGGACTAGATGGGCCGAAAGGTTCTTATCTGCCGACATTTTTCTGTTTCTATTCGGTGTATACGGTTGTATTTTTAGGGGTTCCTCCATATATTTGGTGTATGCGGGTGTTTGCTAAAAGTCCTTCTCTGGCTGAGCTGGTAATAGGGAGCTGTTACCGGGTAAATATGGTGTGAATTGTTATCCATGGTCCCTCTGGTAACAGTAGGGATCTGGTACAAGATTCCGGTGGCTGTGGTGTTGCATGTCACCGCTGGTCCTGGTGTTGTCTCCTTGCGTCCATATTGTAGTGATTTGCCCACCGTTATGATAAACAGCAATAAAAGGACAGATAAAGGCGGTGTTAATATACAAATATCTCTCACCTGGGACTGAGAAACACAGTAAAGTGCACCGTCTCGGCCCCGGAGCCGGTGTTTGACCGGGTGCACTTTACAAGCAGGTCCTCGGTTATTGTGTTCACAGTTGCTCGTTGAGACTCACTCAGAAAATGGCAGCGCGTAGCATGTGTTTGCCCGCAGCGCCGTCGCCGGTGTGTGTACACAGGGAGGTATGCGAGCGCCCATTATCCAGGGAAGGAATGTCACCCACCAGCGACTGCAATCAGGTGGGAGGACACCGCCCTGCATGAAAACAGATTTACACCCAAAAGGAAACAGTGCCTGGGCTTTGTGGTGTTTATTTTTGTTGTTTTTTCCACTTTGTGCTTCTCATCCCGGCCATGGATGCCAAATTACACACATTGTGCCCGTTTGCAATAGAGCTTGGTAAAATAGTGTTTCGCAAATACAAAACTCCTGCACAAGCTGATTCTCTTTTCCAGCTCGCTATTAGAGCGTCTCGGTTGGTGGAGCGC
Source organism: Leptobrachium leishanense (assembly GCA_009667805.1). Taxonomy (NCBI): domain Eukaryota; kingdom Metazoa; phylum Chordata; class Amphibia; order Anura; family Megophryidae; genus Leptobrachium; species Leptobrachium leishanense. Next base: position 162,148,296 of record CM019070.1, on the reverse strand, counting down.
CATTATTAGCCTCTCCTAGATACCGGCAGAGGTGCAACGTGCAGCTGGTATTGACTCCTGGAGGTGCGGTGCGCACAAGTAGTGTTGCAAAGGAGCCACTGAAGAACATTGTGGACTATTACTATTTCTTTCCAATGTTCCTCTGCTTGTGGCCAGAGGACGGTTGTAATCGAGCCGTTAGGTTTATGGCTCGGTTAAATCGGCCCCGACTGTTACTATACATAGCGCTCTATGCCACCTTAACACGTATATACAGGTGACTGTACATAGCGCTCTATGCCACCTTAACACGTATATACAGGTGACTGTGCATAGCGCTTTATGCCACCTTAACACGTATATACAGGTGACTGCATAGCGCTCTATGCCACATTATACGCTGTATACATGCTACTGTGCATAGCTCTGACACATTAAATGCCCATTATACCAGGTTACAGTTACACGGTGACTGTGCATAGCGCTCTATGCCACATTATCTGCCCTTTAAACAGTTGACTGTGCATAGCGCTCTATGTAGGGTTGCCAGGTCGGCCATGTTTTCCTGGACACATATTACTATTTCATTAGGAGGGAAAGTACTGCCCTGCAACATGTATAATTCATATGCCACAGGAAGTAATTCAAGTCAGGTCAACTGGGATTCCTTTTTGATTTCTTACCTGCAGCGTTTGGATTCTACATGCGTGGCAGCATTTTTCGTGTACTGCCCCTCGACATGAATACATTTTATGTGTCCAGGAAAACATGGCCGATCTGGCAACTCTAGCTCTATGCCACATTTACACTCTGTATTTTACTGTGCGTAGCGCTCTGGCACATTAAATGGCCATTACACAAGTTAGTCACGGACGGTGACTGTGCATAGCGCTCTATGCCTCATTATACACTCCGTATACAGGTGACTGTCCATAGCATTCTGACACATTATATGCCCTTTGTGCGTAGCGCTGTATGCACATTATGCCAGTGTTACTTTGCATAGCGCTCTGTGCCACAGTAGTATATGCTTTTTGCTAGTTTACATAGCGCTCTTATCATTACTGTGTATAGCGTAAGCGTTCTCTCCCTGTGATATGTTTTTGCCCATTTCAGATATTTTTCCAGCTCAGATATTTTGCCTTTTCTTTTGACGAGTTTCCATTATTATTCCTCGGTTTAGTTAATAAGTCCCTGGGGATCATCGGGTGAGTTTAGTGAATATTTCCCATCACTAGAAAGCAAGCTGAGCGCCAGGCAGAAAGTGCAGTAATTAACGTTACACTTACAGAGACTGGTTTGTTTGGGTTTCAGTTAGATGTCAGGACACGCAGAAAGGTGTAAATTCTGCCAACCGCAAATTCCTTCATAGAGGATGAAACGTTTCCTCCCAAACCCGAAATCTGCATGTCTCGCCTGCAGGACGGAATGCGGGGGATCTGTATATAAATACCCTGTATAACTACTGCACCTCCCTCTCCTGTAATGTAACCGATAAAGTGCTGAGTACACCAGTTACTGCTATATAAATGTATTCGACTGTAATCGTGTAATATTCCAGTACATTAATGATCTTTTTGTGGTTTGGGAGCAATTCTTCAGTTTAGAGGGGGTAGGGGGCTTATGGGAAAAAAACATCCAGGTGCCCAGGTTGACCTTTTTTCAGGGTTTTTTGACATCGCACCATGTGAGCGATATTTATGGGAGTTTCCTGCCCTCTACTGGGTAAAGCTGGAAAAATGCGACTTTTCAGCTGAAATCCCGCTCAGAAAGGACGCGCAGAGCAGCGAACAAATCCGATGTCTTCCCCTAATATTTCTGTTGTGATCAAAGTAAAGGCAGAGCACGGAAAACAGCAGCGACACTAGCGTGGCTGTGCGTTCATATTCAGGTCCCCTTGAGCCAGAGGACTCTGACAGAGCTGCCAGCCTGTGAGCACATACATAGACTGAAGCGCACCTTTCTATATCACAGCTGCCCAAACCACTTCACCTGTGACAAATCAAAGCGCGGAAAGAAAAAGGAGGATCCGGAGGAACGGGAGGCACCAAAGCTAACAAGCCAAGCGTCACAGCAAAGGGTCTGAATACTTAAGGCTGGGGTCAGACGAGCGTAGTGTTCACGTCCGTGATTGCGCCTAAAAGTACGTCCGTGATAGCATGACAGAAAGTCCATTGGAGCCCGACACACAAAGTACATCCGCACTGAACTGCGGACGCACAACGGCCACGGCCCACGGACGCAAGGCAGGCAAGAACGTACAACCCCTAGAACGGCCGCACAAAGTGCGCTGCGTCCGCAACGTCTGCATAGCTTTGTGTGTGAGTGATGGAACGTGGTCAGACGGACGGCATTTATACGTCCAGCATTTTTCACGGACAAAATGGTTTTGCTTTTTATTTTATTTTTCCTCCTACATCCGTCAAAATATACGTCAGTGAAAAAACAGACTGTGTGACCACTACTGCGTCTTCCGTACTGACGTATGTCCGTGTGCACGGACGTACAGTCCGTAGAAATCACGCTCGTCTGACCCTAGCCTTAATCATTTCTGGGTTTTCCCAACATACAGAATTATTCAAAGAGCACGGAAATTCCACCAGCATCTCGTGCGCTCTCATTCCCTGACCCTGCGGGGAACTCAGCATTCACTACAGGATCCCAGAAGCGTAGGGACTGCAAAACCGCCAGCAAACATCCGAAAACCTGCCAAAACACACAAAAAAAAAGCAGACGAACTGCCGAACATCGCACCGGCCAGCTGCAGGAGAAAGCAGACGAACTGCCGAACATCGCACCGGCCAGCTGCAGGAGAAAGCAGACGAACACCGCACCGGCCAGCTGCCGGAGAAAGCAGACAAACAGGGAAAACAAATAAAAGCAAAAACCAATTGAAACTTTCAAAATTTTAAATGTGGTTTGCAAAAAAAAAAAAAATGGACGAAAATGTCTGGAATTAACATATATGGTGCTATGAAGAATAATGAAACAACGCTGCTAAAAAAAGCCTAAAAAAATAAGAGACTTTTTGCTGCAGATTAAAATAAACCGTTTATTAGATTTTGAATAAAAACGGGAATATTTTTAACATTGAAGCCTATGGATTCGCCTGATTAAACCTGTCGAATGAAACCACTGAACATCAGGGCATTTCACTGACATTTCTCTGCTGTTCAATGTGAATAGATTAACCATTGCTTCTCTATGGGGGATTTCACTGCCGCCGAACAGGCACTGTATTTCACTGCCAAACAGCACCGTATTATGCTGGCCCTTTGCCAATATTTGACGAACTGCCTGCTTTCTAAACAGCCAAATGGCCACAAAATGTCACCGTCCGGGGAAACACTGTTCGGTGACATTTTTCTCTGAATTTCCCATATAGTGAGAGAAAGTCAGGATTTTAAATCTAGACTCCGGTGAATATTTTGCATTTCTCGTCACACGTTTGCAATGTTGTAAAAAAATTAAAACAAACAGCCTGGGTTGCGCTTTGTCATTACAGCATATTGAGGGTTAAAGGAATAGAAATTTTAGTAAAAACCATCAATGTAAGGAAAAAAAACCTCAAGACTGAATACTTTCTCATACACTGAACCCCCCCATTCTGGGTAACAGAGACCGGGGGGGGGTTAAACATTAACTGCTGTCATCCTTCCATTCTAACCCTTTAGTTTCTGTTAAGTATCAACCTATATACCACGCCGGTCTCCTCCATGCTGTAAGCCGCAGCTGTCACATGACCAGGGGGTAGGGTTGCCAGGTCGGCCAGGTTTTCCTGGACACTTATTACTCTTTCATGCACAGGCAAAGTCTCTGCCCTGCAGCATGTATAATTCAAATGCTGCAGGAAGGACATCAAGGCAGGTCACCTGGGAATCCTTTTTGATTTTTTTTTTACCTGCAGCGTATGGATTATACATGGTGCAGGGTGGCATTCATGTACTGCCCAGTAACATGAATACACTGTGTGCACCCCAGGAAAATATTGCAGGTCTGGCAACTCTGCGCGGGATCATCTTGTGGCTCGACGCCGAGCGAATAGGCAGCCATTGGCAAGACCTCGATTCCAAAGCAGCCCAAACCACGGGGAGAGGCGTGTGGTGACACCCAGGGCACCGTGACCACTCAAAGCGCACGAAGTGATCACAGAGCAAAGAGTCTCTAAATTTAACCCATAGAATAGAAAAATAACAAAGAGGCAGAAAAAGGTCAACAAATCCTCCTTTATTACAATTTGGTCACAAAAATAAGGTTAAAAAAAAACACTAGCGAACCTTGTGATACAGATTGTTACAGACACAAATCTCATGGGGGAAACCTGACACCCGGCATCCGTATAGCAAAAAAAACTAAATTCGTGATTTCGAGCCCACGTGGAGATTCTGCTTCAGGGGGAAATTTAAAGACACTCGTGTGGTTTGTTCTTCCCGTCTTTAACGCGATGGAAGCCCCTCCGTCCCAGCACAAAAACAAAGTTATGTCGTCTCCCGTGAGAAATTCTAGCCCCCGGTTTTGTTTTGAAACTGAAATTTAAGAGATTTTTTTCTTTTTATTTTCTATGGCGTCTGCTTAAAAGGCAACAGAGCAGCCACGGCGAGAGCCGGCAGCGACCGATCAGAGGAGCCGGCAGCGACCGATCAGAGGAGCCGGCAGCGACCGATCAGAGGAGCCGGCAGCGACCGATCAGAGGAGCCGGCAGCGACCGATCAGAGGAGCCGGCAGCGACCGATCAGAGGAGCCGGCAGCGACCGATCAGAGGAGCCGGCAGCGACAGATCAGAGGAGCCGGCAGCGACAGATCAGAGGAGCGGCAGCGACAGATCAGAGGAGCCGGCAGCGACAGATCAGAGGAGCCGGCAGCGACAGATCAGAGGAGCCGGCAGCGACAGATCAGAGGAGCCGGCAGCGACAGATCAGAGGAGCCGGCAGCGACAGATCAGAGGAGCCGGCAGCGACAGATCAGAGGAGCCGGCAGCGACAGATCAGAGGAGCCGGCAGCGACAGATCAGAGGAGCCGGCAGCGACAGATCAGGCAAAAAGAGAAAGAATGTAAAAAAAACAAAAACAACCCCCCCCCCCCCAAGACTCCAGCACCGCTCCGGCTTAATGCGCCGAACCCAAACCCTGCGCCTCAATCTCGTCTTTCACTGTGCATCATTTTTCAGTTACAAAGCGTCGAGGATGTTGTCGATCTTGTTGACCAGCTCCTGCCGCCGGCTGACGTGCTGCTTCTCGTTCTCGATGTAGCTGTCCTTCTTCAGCTTCCCAGCGACCAGGCGCTCGGCCTCGGCAGACGATTTCAGCACGATCTCCTTGACCTGACTGTCCAGCTTCTGGATCTCCGCAACCTTTACAGAAAAAGGGAAAAAAAATAAAAATTAAAAAAAATGGTGTCAGATGTTCCTGCTGTAAATAAAGGGCCCCCCCACCCCCACCAATAATATGTATTCCCAGAATCTATATCGAAACATTCTATACCAGGAATCTCAAACTCTGCCGCCCCCTCCCCTGATCCTCTATTGCATTCAATACGTTCTGGGTACTGTAGTCCAGCAACAAAGGGGGGGCGCGTAGTTGGAGACCCCTGCTTTACACTGATCACTCATTTCCACCTCCGTGACGTCAGCCTGTGACCGGTGTCTGACGCCACATGATGTGCGCACAAGGGGAGCGTGAAGGAGGACTGAAATGGAGACTTGTGGAGGAGCTCGGGGCCAAAATTTGTGAATGTAGGCATCACCTCCCCTCTCCAAATCAGTCATCTGGACCTGGATTTTTTTCGGCCGTTTGTTCCTTTCAGCCAAGCACCAGTTTCGGCCGATAAGGTCGGTGGCCGAAATGTCGATGCATCCCTACTGAAATGATTATATATTTACAATGTCAGGTCCAGAAATATTGTACATTGTAACAATTGTAACATCTTTGGCTCTATACACCACCACAATGGAGTTGGAATGAAACAAACACAATGTGCTTTAACTGCAGACTGTCAGCTTTAATTTGAGGGTATGTACATCCAACTCAGGTGAACGGTGTAGGACTTACAGCAGTTTGCAGATGTGCCCCCACTTGTTAAGGGACCAAAAGTAATGGGACAATTGGCTTCTCAGCTGTTCCATGGCCAGGTGTGTGATATTCCCTCATTACCCCAATTACAATGTGCAGATAAAAGGCCCAGAGTTCATTTCAAGTCTGCTATTTACATTTGGAATCTGTTGCTGTCAACTCTCAAGATGAGATCCAAAGAGTTGTCACTATCAGTGAAGCAAGCCATCATTAGGCTGAAGAAACAAAACAAACCCATCAGAGAGATAGCAAGAACATTAGGCGTGGCCAAAACAACTGGAACATTCTCAAAAAGAAGGAACGCACCGGTGAGCTCAGAAACACCAAAAGACCCGGGAGACCACGGAAAGCAACTGTGGTGGATGAAGGAAGAATTCTTTCCCTGGTGAAGAAAACACCCTTCACAACAGTTGGCCAGATCAAGAACACTCTCCAGGAGGTAAGTGTATGTGTGTCAAAGTCAACAATCAAGAGAAGACTTCACCAGAGTGAATACAGAGGGTTCACCACAAGATGTAAACCATTGGTGAGCCTCAAAAACAGGAAGGCCAGATTAGAGTTTGCCAAACAACACCTAACAAAGCCTTCACAGTTCTGGAACAAGATCCTATGGACAGATGAGACCAAGATCAACTTGTACCAGAGTGATGGGAAGAGAAGAGTATGGAGAAGGAAAGGAACTGCTCATGATCCTAAGCATACCACCTCATCAGTGAAGCATGGTGGTGGTAGTGTCATGGCGTGGGCATGTATGGCGGCCAATGGAACTGGTTCTCTTGTATTTATTGATGATGTGACGCTGACAAAAGCAGCAGGATGAATTCTGAAGTGTTTGGGGCAATATTATCTGCTCACATTCAGCCAAATGCTGCAGAACTCATTGGACGGCGCTTCACAGTGCAGATGGACAATGACCCAAAGCATACTGCAAAAGCAAGCAAAGAGTTTTTGAAGGGACAGAAGTGGAATGTTATGCAATGGCCAAGTCAATCACCTGACCTGAATCCCATTGAGCAGCGTTTCACTTGCTGAAGACAAAACTGAAGGGAAAATGCCCCAAGAACAAGCAGGAACTGAAGACAGTTGCAGTAGAGGCCTGGCAGAGGAATCACCAGGGATGAAACCCAGCGTCTGGTGATGTCTATGCGTTCCAGACTTCAGGCTGTGATTGACTGCAAAGGATTTGCAACCAAGTATTAAGACGGGAAAGTGTGATTTATGATTATTATTCTGTCCCATTACCTTTGGTCCCTTAACAAGTGGGGGCACATCTGCAAACTGCTGTAAGTCCTACACTGTTCACCTGAGTTGGATGTACATACCCTCAAATTAAAGCTGACAGTCTGCAGTTAAAGCACATTGTGTTTGTTTCATTCCAACTCCATTGTGGTGGTGTATAGAGCCAAAGATGTTACAATTGTGTCCATGTCCCAAGATTTCTGGACCTGACTAATTGATCTATATATATATATATATATGCTGGGCTTTTTGCATGGGATGCTGGGCTTTTTGCATGGGATGCTGGGCTTTTTGCATGGGATGCTGGGCTTTTTGCATGGGATGCTGGGCTTTTTGCATGGGATGCTGGGCTTTTTGCATGGGATGCTGGGCTTTTTGCATGGGATGCTGGGCTTTTTGCATGGGATGCTGGGCTTTTTGCATGGGATGCTGGGCTTTTTGCATGGGATGCTGGGCTTTTTGCATGGGATGCTGGGCTTTTTGTTTATTTTGCATGGGATGCTCAGTTTTTGGTATTTTTTTGCATGGGATGCTGGGTTTTTGGGCTTTTTGCATGGGGTGCGAGCGCCAACGCAGACTGAACAGCGAGCCATACATCTCTCCCTCCACAGTGACCGCTTTAGGGCCGGCAGGCGACTGGGAAAAGGGCCAGTATTATGACCCGTGGGGGCGAGTGTATGAGCCCAGGCTCCATTAGTCCTCTTGTAACAATGTAAGAAGCTCTTTGACCTTACTTTATCGCACAGGTCGGAGCCTTCAGCCTTGAGCTTGGACTGCAGGGAGGCGATCTCGTTGGTCAGGTTTTTATGCTCCGTCTCCAGGGTTTTCTTGGCGCTGTTCACCGTGGAGATGTCCCGGGTCTGCTTGTATTTATTGACGGCTTCGTCGAAGTGGCGGTAGAGTCCGAGACGCTTGTTGACCAGGGTCAGGATCTGCTCTGTGATACAGGCGGCTTTCATCCTGGCTTCGGCAGCCGGGTCCTGCAAAGCAAGGGGCGTTAACGAGAATCACCAAAAAAAACGGCATCGAGAATCTAAACTCAACCGGCTTTTTAATCCAAGATAAAGTCTGACATTTAATGAACGGAAAGCATTATATTAGGGGAGGGGAGGTGCTGGATGTACCTTGGTGATGGAGAAGTCCAGCCTCACGTACAGGATGACCGTGAAGAAGAGGATGTAGAAGGCCCCGACCACCAGCAGCGGCTCCTGAAGCATCAGGATCTTATTGAATGTGTAATGCACCACGACGTCCTGGATGTGCTGCTCCACCAGGTTGTTCTTGTGAGCGACGATCACGGGGCGACCGAAAGTGTCCAGGTAGGTGTAATGAAGCTCATCCAGGGCTCGGTTTATGTCGTAGGGGCTGTCCACGTGGATGCTCCTGTAGATACAAAGTCCCAGGTGAGTTATGGAGACGAGCGACCTGACGGAAAAGCTTTATGTAGAAAACGTGAGAATCTGGTGATTGAGAAACCAACAACCCGGAGGGGACCTATAAATACATCATGTGTCCTCTTTAAAAAGGGCCAGTGCCCCCTCCCAAAACAAGACAGGTTCTTAACCCCTTAGTGACCGCTGTTTTTACGTTTCTGCGCTGTTAGTGTTTAGATCAAATTTTCCGCTTACTCGTTTATGGAACCCACACATATTATACACCGTTTTTCCCGCCATTAAATGGACTTTCTAAAAATACCATTATTTCCATCATATCCTATAAAAAAAAAATATGAACTATGATGAAAACAAATGGTAACACACTTATTCGTAATTTAATCCCCAAAATATACAACCACCAAAAGACCCCGGCTGAATAGTTTCAGAATTTTGTCCAGAAAATCAAAATACCCAATTTTTACATGTTTTTGCTTTTTTACCCCTTCATTGCTGAGCCAGTTCACCTATGTGCGCTGAGCTCATTCTGACTGTTTTATGCTCATTATTTTTAGATGACAGCCTAGATCCTATTTAACTAACCCCCCCCCCCCCCAAAATTATTATTTTTGTCTACACTGTACTTAGTCATGTTTGGTATCATTGGAAAGGCCATCATCAGGGCCTTTCCAATGATGTCCAGCATGACCGTATAGCTGCCACGGATCGGGAGATAACGGGATCCAAAGGATCCCCTTATCTCCCCTTGGCAGCTAAGGGGTTAACTGACCCCCTGTCCTCACACATATGGTGGGGATGTCAGTTGGTGGGGGGTGACCTGGAGGCTTGGCTGACATCCACAATGTCAGCCCCCTCCAGGTATGAATCGCGATTTGGCGCAAATAGTTAATGCTGCACACCGCTGAAAAGGGGAGACTCTCCCTTTTCCAGGGGTGCAACTTGCAGCGCTCTATCTTCAATGGTTGGGGAGATAGAGGGCTCCGAAGGAGTCACCCCCTCCCCTCTATTGATTTCAATGGGGACGCCTGCTGATGACGTCACCATGCAGCGTGGGACGTCATCGAGCTTGCCGGCCCATCTAAATCAAGGGGGCAGGCTTCCTCCCTGCCAGATCTGCGAGGGATCCAGCGAGGGAGGTAAATATCGGGCGGGAGGGAGGTTAGAAGCCGCTGACGTACTATGTACGTCCGCGGGTCTAAGGGAGACCCGTGGGCAGGACGTACATGGTACGTCAGCAGTCCCTAAGGGGTTAATGTGTTCGATGTTGCTGATATCTTACATGTGCTTTGTTTTTCTCTTGTATGTTTTGTTAAGAAAATATTTCCCTCTATATGTGTCACTGTGTGCATCCATTGTGTGATATTTTCCTATATGTGTCACTGGGCGCATCCATTGTGTGATATTTTCCTGTGTGTGCAAGAAGGGCACCAGGAAGCAAAATGCAGCGATCGCCGGAGGAGACTGCGGGAACATCGAGGGAGCGCAGGGACAGGTAATGTATCCAGGGGCATTCCGAGTGTGGCTCGGGGTTACTGCTTTCAGCAGTGAAATTTAACTCCGAGCCACAATCGGGAAAACCACCAGAGAGGTTACGGAAACACTTTGGTAAATGATGCCTCATGGGGAAAAATAAATAAAAATCAAATCTAGAAAAACGAGAGATAAAAACATATATATATATAATTATAAATACACACTTTTTTACATACAATTACTTCAAACAAAGAAAAAAAAAACGCAGCAGCAGCCTGTGTTTCATAATGTGTTTTAGTTCTCAATGCGCGCGTTATCCAGTTACAGCTTATATTAGTGTCCCTATAAACGTCGATAAACCCGTTAAAACGCTTACTTTGCTCCTTCAGGCAGGATTATCTTCACCGTCAGCTCATCCACGACCTGCTCATCAAACACGTGGTCAATGAATCTCATCTTCAAGGCGTACTGATCCCCTGTACAGAGACGACGTGCAAAACAGGGTCAGTGCGGCAGCCGATTGCTCGTCAAAAAAAAAAAAAAAAAAAATACCCAAGAAAACACACGAAACAAAGACACTAAACACTAAAACACTAAAAAGTCACATTTAATGGCGCGGATACCTATATATTAAAATAAAGAATGTCCGGATTAATTTATTCGCTGATAATTTTATTTGGGAGAGTGCAGAGAATTGGGCGCAAAAGGAGGAATAGTTCACTGGGTGGGGGGGGGGGGTTGGAATAGTCCATATATTTGGACAGGTTTGCGTTTTTCTCTGTTTTGTTAAACCTTTTCACATTTTTCTCACTGATATTTATTAAAAGGTAAGAAAAAACGCTGCGATAGAAGCCTCTGAGCTTCGTATTAAAGTTTTTTTGTGAGTGCAGAGAATTAATTCTAAATTAAAATTAATTTCTCTTCTTTTTGAAGATAGAAAAACAATCACCATAAATGCAATCTGGAAATTCACTAGAAGTGATGATAAATGTCTTTTTTGTGCTGAAAGACAAACAATCATTTTCATCTGTGCCTGTGGAGAGGACCCTGTAAAACCGCCGCACTGCTGCTAGGTGTGAGCCCTTAAGGCCGCGGCGACACGAGCGCGTCGATGTGACCCCTCCTCCCAGCGTCCATCGCAGCTTTCTGACATCTCGACGCGAGGGCCACATGGTGTAACTTGCTGAAACCCTCCCCGTCAAAAAGCTACGAAGGACGTTCAAGCTCAGCGAGGCGGCCACACGGCATCCGAGAGGAGAAAACACCCGATCTCAAAGAGATTCCTTCCGCGCTCATGTGACCGCGGCCCAACACGTGACGTGCCCCCTGACCCCAGCTTTATATTCAATGGACGACCTCTAGAAAGGGTCTCGTTGATCGGCCTTAAACCATTTCTCCCGAGTATTCGACACCCGACACGTTGCGGCAGAACTAAACCCATCCCCAACACCGAATCTCACCGAGGTTATACAGATACTCGTAGCTTGGCAGGTTGTAACCAATCAGGTAATGAGTTTTCCAGCCTCCAAAGAGTGGGAACCTGGGCCTGATCTCCATCTCCACGGAGTCATCGAGGATCAGGAGGTGGCTGGTGGAGATGTTTCCGATCTCGTCCCTGTAGTAGACGTCCTGGGCGGCCGCTGGGAGAATCGTCTAAGAAATCAAGAAGGACGATGTTTACATTATGTAACGACCAGGAGAAAAAAAGCCAAAAACAACAAACCCCCCAAAATAACGAAAAAAAGGGGAACTTCCCCCCCCTACCAGCGGCGACACCACAGAAACAATGCGAGATCATAAGCGCAGAGACTCGGCGTCAGACACGAATATTTATGGACCTTAAAGGATTTGACGGATGAGATGCCGCTGTCCGGCTGCCTCTGGTAATCGTATCGGGAGAACGGTCCTTTCAGGTCAGCGCCGGTGTGTTTCAGGTCCACGGTCTCCTCCACGGCGATGTTCCCCCAGTGAGACACCTCGATTACCCGCGTCATGCTGGTGATGGTGAGGAAGGGGCTGTTGTTTTCATAGTGAATCTTTAAGGGGTCCTAGAAGCAAAACGCAGGACATTCAGTCATCGTCACGACTCAGATGCGTAGTATGATGTCACCGCGTCAGCACGTCACATCTGGTTTGCTGAGGGGCAGCAGCACCCCGTATTACACCTATATATGGGGGCGTCTGTCTATGGGGGCAGCAACCTTGGTTTTCCAAATATTTTTAAAATACATAAGGTTCAGTCAACCTAATAGGTGTCTGAGCATCATGGGAGATGTAGTCCAAAAACATCCAGGTGACCCTGCTCTATAGCATCACTGGCAGAGGTCAGCAACAACCCCTATATATACACCCATAGGGGAGAGTCTCTATATTAGGATCAATTCATGCAGACCTTTTATAACATACATTACTCAGCAAGACCTAAAATGTAACGATTCCCCCCAAACATCGAGGATCAGAGAGCAACGACAGAGTGTGAGTGTGTGAGTGAGAGTGTGTGTGCGCGCTCCTTCACCTCGCTCCATGCTGCCACATCCTTGAAGGGACCGTATTCGATGATGTCCTCGGACCGGGAGGGATTGCCCAGCTTTGTGTAGCTCTCGACGTTTCGGGAGGCGAGCTTGACGCGCGTCGTCTGGGACTTGGTCGGGTAAGGGGAGTAAAAGTAATGGTTTCCCTCAAACACCACAAACTGCTTCTCCGCCTGGGTGATCTGCGTGGGGTACGGCTGCAGGACGTGCGTGAAGACCGTCTCGATGGTCACCTTGGTTTTGGCTCCCGGGGAGAGAGAGGATCCCAGCTTCACCGTGAACTGCTTTCCCCTAACAGAGAGAAAACCCAAATATTCCACGTGTTCTGTACAGGGATTATTCTACACAAATCTAGACGGGTGGGATGTATGAAGAGCTCTGACTTGCAGTGAATACAATACTCTGGCTTATTAAGGAATTCATATTACGGGGCCAGCGAGGCGCGAGAATCCCGCAGCCGGGACTTACCCTCTGCCTCTACTTTTGGATTCTCTTATTTCCAGATAACCTTCTTCTTCCTCATCGATTCCTTTAACCTGGAAGGACAAAACCTGATCATTACTACGTCGTACACGCAAGAGATCACCGCTATAAACCCCTGTGATCACACGCAGAGGCCGAGGCGCATAAAATCGTGAATTATTGAAAAACACTCCTTGTAACAAATCGTTAATAAAAAGATATTTCTACAAAGTCCGGAAAATCTAAAAAGTCCCGTTTCTGCAGAGACTCAAATATTACGTACAAATATTCACAGAAAGAGCTACAAGCGCCAGCAGCTGCTACCCTCCAGATGCGAAGAAACTACATTCCCCAGGAGGCTCAGCCAATTTGAGGAGTAGCTGAAAATGGGGTTGTTTTAAGACATCAGGAGGGCCGGGGTCTGCTGACCTGTGAGTGAGGCACGATGTGGATCTATGGCTCAGACTGAATCATGGGATATGAAATATATATATATAGTATTAAAGCACTGAGTGAATAATAATATGTGACGGCTGATAAAGAGCAAACGCTTCCTTTTACAGTTTCTGCAATCCCCCCCACGAATGTGCAAAGTTGCAAACCCCCCCATAAATGTGCACGACAGACACAAACATAGAGGGGGGGGGGCTCTGAAAGAATGGGGGTGACAGCTCCGTGTGATGAAGCTGTGACTGGTCTTAAATAAAAAGAGCTCCCTATTAACATACCTCAATACGGAATGCACCTATAAACATGTAACACAGTGACTATATACAGAATGCGCCTGTAAACATGTAACACAGTGACTATATACAGAATGCGCCTGTAAACATGTAACAGTGACTATATACAGAATGCGCCTGTAAACATGTAACACAGTGACTATATACAGAATGCACCTGTAAACATGTAACACAGTGACTATATACAGAATGCGCCTGTAAACATGTAACACAGTGACTATATACAGGAATGCGCCTGTAAACATGTAACAGTGACTATATACAGAATGCGCCTGTAAACATGTAACACAGTGACTATATACAGAATGCACCTGTAAACATGTAACACGGTGACTATATACAGAATGCACCTGTAAACATGTAACACAGTGACTATATACAGAATACGCCTGTAAACATGTAACAGTGACTATATACAGAATGCACCTGTAAACATGTAACACAGTGACTATATACAGAATGCGCCTGTAAACATGTAACACAGTGACTATATACAGAATGCGCCTGTAAACATGTAACACAGTGACTATATACAGAATGCGCCTGTAAACATGTAACACAGTGACTATATACAGAATGCACCTGTAAACATGTAACACGGTGACTATATACAGAATGCACCTGTAAACATGTAACACAGTGACTATATACAGAATACGCCTGTAAACATGTAACACAGTGACTATATACAGAATGCACCTGTAAACATGTAACACAGTGACTATATACAGAATGCACCTGTAAACATGTAACATAGTGACTATATACAGAATGCACCTGTAAACATGTAACACAGTGACTATATACGGAATACACCTGTAAACATGTAACACAGTGACTATATACAGAATGCACCTGTAAACATGTAACACAGTGACTATATACAGAATGCACCTGTAAACATGTAACACAGTGACTATATACAGAATGCGCCTGTAAACATGTAACAGTGACTATATACAGAATGCACCTGTAAACATGTAACACAGTGACTATATACAGAATGCGCCTGTAAACATGTAACAGTGACTATATACAGAATGCACCTGTAAACATGTAACACAGTGACTATATACAGAATGCGCCTGTAAACATGTAACACAGTGACTATATACAGAATGCGCCTGTAAACATGTAACACAGTGACTATATACAGAATGCACCTGTAAACATGTAACACAGTGACTATATACAGAATGCACCTGTAAACATGTAACACAGTGACTATATACAGAATGCGCCTGTAAACATGTAACATAGTGACTATATACAGAATGCGCCTGTAAACATGTAACACAGTGACTATATACAGAATGCGCCTGTAAACATGTAACACAGTGACTATATACAGAATGCACCTGTAAACATGTAACATAGTGACTATATACAGAATGCACCTGTAAACATGTAACACAGTGACTATATACAGAATGCACCTGTAAACATGTAACACAGTGACTATATACAGAATGCACCTGTAAACATGTAACACAGTGAATATATACAGAATGCACCTGTAACACAGTGACTATATACAGAATGCTCCTGTAACACAGTGACTATATACAGAATGCTCCTGTAAACATGTAACACAGTGACTATATTTGCTATATATTTATTTTCTGGGTTAATCTGTATGTTTGTGTTTTTAATCTCTTGCATTTTATTACTTTGTGTTTCTGTAACAATTCAATGTTTCTTGAAT
The DNA here is from genome assembly GCA_009667805.1 of Leptobrachium leishanense. Lineage (NCBI taxonomy): Eukaryota > Metazoa > Chordata > Amphibia > Anura > Megophryidae > Leptobrachium > Leptobrachium leishanense. Next base: position 162,132,702 of record CM019070.1, on the reverse strand, counting down.
CCAGAACAAACTGAAACCAGAGAATCTCAATGTGTCCGTCCTGGGAAACCAGAGAATCTCAATGTGTCCGTCCTGGGAAACCAGAGAATCTCAATGTGTCCGTCCTGGGAAACCAGAGAATCTCAATGTGTCCGTCCTGGGGAACCAGAGAATCTCAATGTGTCCGTCCTGGGAAACCAGAGAATCTCAATGTGTCCGTCCTGGGGAAATCCTTTACAATAAATAAATCACCAGAGGGTTTGCGCGCCTGTCTGCTGTTAATAAAGTTTGTTGAGAGGCAGAGCAGCAGGCAGTGAATGGGCTCGCAGTGCTGACGTGTCAGAGGTTTTACAGAGCGGGATCCAATGCGGAAGTAGGGGACGGGGGTTGGGACGGTCACTGTTGGCCCACCGGGAGCCCGATCATATGGGGGGGGGGGGGGGCGCAGCGCTACAAGCAGCATCGAGAATCCCGGCTCGGCATGAGAGGAGCGGGGGCCCCGCGGAAACCACAGAGCAGTAACAGGATACCCCCATCTGAGGCAACAACATGTGTGCGCCCGCCAGAGCTCCAGCCAATCAGAGCCGCACACATAAACACAGGCCGAGCTGTGCAAACCGTATGGAAATCATTAACACAGGATCCCGAATAAAGATACACGGGGCTCCGCATTATCAAGAGCAGGGGGGTGACGGGGCTCCGCATTATCAAGAGCAGGGGGGGTGACGGGGCTCCGCATTATCAAGAGCAGGGGGGTGACGGGGCTCCGCATTATCAAGAGCAGGGGGGTGACGGGGCTCCGCATTATCAAGAGCAGGGGGGTGACGGGGCTCCGCATTATCAAGAGCAGGGGGGTGACGGGGCTCCGCATTATCAAGAGCAGGGGGTGACGGGGCTCCGCATTATCAAGAGCAGGGGGGTGACGGGGCTCCGCATTATCAAGAGCAGGGGGGTGACGGGGCTCGCATTATCAAGAGCAGGGGGTGACGGGGCTTCGCATTATCAAGAGCAGGGGGGTGACGGGGCTCCGCATTATCAAGAGCAGGGGGGTGACGGGGCTCCGCATTATCAAGAGCAGGGGGGTGACGGGGCTCCGCATTATCAAGAGCAGGGGGGTGACGGGGCTCCGCATTATCAAGAGCAGGGGGGTGACGGGGCTCCGCATTATCAAGAGCAGGGAGGTGAAGGGGCTCCGCATTATCAAGAGCAGGGGGGTGACGGGGCTCCGCATTATCAAGAGCAGGGGGGTGACGGGGCTCCGCATTATCAAGAGCAGGGGGTGACGGGGCTCCGCATTATCAAGAGCAGGGGGGTGACGGGGCTCCGCATTATCAAGAGCAGGGGGGTGACGGGGCTCCGCATTATCAAGAGCAGGGGGGTGACGGGGCTCCGCATTATCAAGAGCAGGGGGTGACGGGGCTCCGCATTATCAAGAGCAGGGGGGTGACGGGGCTCCGCATTATCGCGCAGGGGGTGACGGGGCTCCGCATTATCAAGAGCAGGGGGTGACGGGGCTCCGCATTATCAAGAGCAGGGGGTGACGGGGCTCTGCATTATCAAGAGCAGGGGGGTAACGGGGCTCCGCATTATCGCGCAGGGGGTGACGGGGCTCCGCATTATCAAGAGCAGGGGGTGACGGGGCTCCGCATTATCAAGAGCAGGGGGTGACGGGGCTCCGCATTATCAGGCGCAGGGGGTGACGGGGCTCCGCATTATCAGGCGCAGGGGGTGACGGGGCTCCGCATTATCAGGCGCAGGGGGTGACGGGGCTCCGCATTATCAGGCGCAGGGGGTGACGGGGCTCCGCATTATCAGGCGCAGGGGGTGACGGGGCTCTGCATTATCAGGCGCAGGGGGTGACGGGGCTCTGCATTATCAGGCGCAGGGGGTGACGGGGCTCTGCATTATCAGGCGCAGGGGGTGACGGGGCTCTGCATTATCAGGCGCAGGGGGTGACGGGGCTCTGCATTATCAGGCGCAGGGGGTGACGGGGCTCCGCATTATTAAGCACAGGGGGTGACGGGGCTCCGCATTATCGCACGGGGGGTGACGGGGCTCCGCATTATCGCACGGGGGGTGACGGGGCTCTGCATTATCGCACAGGGGGTGACGGGGCTCTGCATTATCGCGCAGGGGGTGACGGGGCTCCGCATTATCGCACGGGGGGTGACGGGGCTCTGCATTATCGCGCAGGGGGTGACGGGGCTCTGCATTATCGCACGGGGGGGTGACGGGGCTCCGCATTATCGCACGGGGGGTGACGGGGCTCTGCATTATCAGGCGCAGGGGGTGACGGGGCTCTGCATTATCAGGCGCAGGGGGTGACGGGGCTCTGCATTATCAGGCGCAGGGGGTGACGGGGCTCTGCATTATCACACAGGGGGTGACGGGGCTCTGCATTATCGCGCAGGGGGTGACGGGGCTCCGCATTATCGCACAGGGGGTGACGGGGCTCCGCATTATCGCGCAGGGGGTGACGGGGCTCTGCATTATCGCGCAGGGGGTGACGGGGCTCTGCATGATCACACACACAGCGCTCAGTCATGTCGCCCCTCCCCCCGGCCTGTCAGGCTGCACTCACCCCCAGGAAAGCCAGGTTCTCGGCCACCTCAGGCTCCAGGGCCAGCAGGAAGGAGTGCGCGGCGGCGGCCCCCGGGTTTGACAGGGTCACCTCGGCCGTCACTTTGGCCAGATGGCTGCTCAGATCCACCGTGCGCTTCACCTCCTCATTGAGCAGCTCGTGAGCCCGGCAGGCGGTGGCCAGGGCTGCGAGGGCGAGCAGGAGACGGACGGCGGAGCGCTCCATGTCGGGAGGGCGGAGGATGGAGACGGATCCGAGCGGCTGCACAGACCCTTCCTACAGGCGCCTCCGCTGACTACACTACTCATTCATCCGCCGCCTAGGTGGAGCAAGATGGCCGCCGAGGACCCCGGGCCTCCTGGCAACCAGGAGGCTGCAGATATTGCCTGCTTTTGTTACGCTCAACTTAATTAACGTTAAACATCTCATTATTAACCGTCTTAGTCAGTAATTATAAATAAAACGTTCACTCTTTACTCGTATTTTTACTTTTATTCAGGCAGTTTCCGCGTTATTTTAGTTCAGGCGTGCCGCGGACACCTGAAATGTCTGCAGGGCCTTGGCGTCCTTGGTTACGGCTGCCAGTGCTGAGCTGTCCAAAGCGCGGCCCGGGGGCTGATTCACTAAACGGCGAGTCCCTGGGAAATGACGTCACAGGCAGAGCAGTCAACCCGGAAATAGACATGCAAAAATTAAAACTTGTCATTGAGCCTGAAATAAAGTGTTTTAACCCCTTAGTGACACCGCTGCGCATAAAGACTGAGGCCATGACTTTCTTTATACTTTCCCTGAGTTCTTCTTTAATCATACTCTTTGTTTCTCTTGGTTTACCCACACACGTTATATACTGGTTTTTGGTTCCCGAAACGTATAAATAAATAAATTATGCAGCATAAAAAATATATAAAAACATAAAAAAGTGATTTTATCGATATTTTATTTAATACGATTTAATCCTAATCCTTCCGCCCGATTTACCCAAAAAAACTCGCACAAACAATACAAAACTACTCAATCGGTAATTAATACAGAGAATGGTGCAGCGCCACACAACATGCATCCACCACCACGGCACCCCAGGGGGCCAATAACAGGATATAGTGCTTTCCCCTATACCAATACACACAGAATATAGAATATATGACCTGAATCGGCGCAAATAATGCTCTCTGGCGTCCTGGGATCTCGCATGTGCATAGGAGAAACAATAAACAGTAATAGTGTAATACAGTGGGTATTGAAGATATTAAAATTGTACAAATAATGTCCCACTCACAAGTGAAGAGCCCAAACACTGGCTCCGAGGGGGTCCAGACGTGTGGCTAGATTGCCTTGAGATTTCTCAGGTGACCCCAACTTATTAAGGATATTCTGTCCAAGGTCATGCAGTAGGAAACAGAAAGAAAAAAACTCCTTGTGTAGATCTGCGAAAATCACAATGTAATATACTGGAGGTTTTGTACTCACATTTTAAGGAGCTCACATAGCTCTTGGATATACGCTCATGGGTTTTTTCAGATAAGGAAACCCAAAAAAAAACACCAAGGATCCAAAACCCATGAGCGTATATCCAAGAGCTATGTGAGCTCCTTAAAATGTGAGTACAAAACCTCCAGTATATTACATTGTGATTTTCGCAGATCTACGCAAGGAGTTTTTTTCTTTCTGTTTCCTACTGCATGTCCTTGGACAGAATATCCTTAATAAGGTGGGGGTCACCTGAGAAATCTCAAGGCAATCTAGCCACACGTCTGGACCCCCTCGGAGCCAGTGTTTGGGCTCTTCACTTGTGAGTGGGACATTATTTGTACAATTTTAATATCTTCAATACCCACTGTATTACACTATTACTGTTTATTGTTTCTCCTATGCACATGCGAGATCCCAGGACGCCAGAGAGCATTATTTGCGCCGATTCAGGTCATATATTCAATACAAAACTACAGCCCATGGCAAAAGAAATGAACCCCTTGATAAAATTATTTTAATTTATTTTGCCCTAACTGATAAAAAATAGAAAAATTCAAAAGAAAACAAACCCGTTAAAGCAGTGATAGCGCCACTTGACCCCCCAGATGTCTCTGAAATACATGTCCCATGATGCTTAGTCTCACATAAGGCTGGCAGTGGCTGAGCATCATGGGACATGTAGTTCAGAAACATCTGGGGTGCCCAGGTTCACTGTGACAGCCTTAGGGTAATAAATGCAGTGGATCACATTATCAGAATGAAGTAATACTTTATTGCCTATGTGGGGGCACTCAGAGGTATTTGGGAAAATTTTGAAGGGTATTTGGGGACAGAGTATGAAAAAACCCAAGAGTCCAATCATTTAATGCTCGTCCTGTCACTCAGCCCCAAAACTGCTGTGATTACCCATCACAGCGCTCTTGGGGTCGGTGGAATGCACTTTTTTTGAATCGCAACCCTGAAAACACCGCAGTAGTGTGATTTCACAGTGCGGCGGCTCCCGGCACTCCATCACTATCGGAATTTATTGGTATGTCGTGTCGCATTACGTTGAGTAACGTGCAATGTATCAATATGTTCCCTTCGTTAAGGGGTTATGAGAAAAAAACAATAAACAATGCAATAATAAAGTCCCGGCCGGGGACTTGCCGATCGTTACCTACACAAAGCACGTGAGTGCAGAAACATAACACGTAGCGACGCACCATCCCAGATTCCGCTGGACTTTTTGGTTTAAAATACTGAGAAAATAGTTTCATTATTAAAAATATTTTTTTAATTTATATATTACACTATTAATTCTTAAACTAAATCCTCACTGGTCAACAGCTGGCGAGGGGTTAATCAGCAATGTAGATTAGCCGCCAGTAGACCCGCTCAGTATCGGACCCCGTGTAAATGATAAAAAATCTTAGCCCCCCCCCGTGTGTACAGCTTTAATCGCTCATGTAACAAACCAATGTCACAAATGGGGGGGGGGGGACTGGATATTCACAAAATAAAGGGACCTGCTGTTATACTTACAATTGTCCAGCAGGGGGGGCTGCAGAGCAGAGATTGCTGCTGATCACGTGGGATTATACACTAAGCACCTGCTGCAAAAAAACCAGCTAAAATCACAGGTTTTGCAGTGCTGAGAAACACCGGGGCAAAACCATAAAAAACAGCCAACGGAGAAACTGCACTGTAATGCTGCACATACAGTGCACTGTAATGCTGCACTGTAACGCTGCACTGTAATGGTACACTGTAACGCTGCACTGTAACACTGTGCTGTAACGCTACACTGTAACGCTGCACTGTAATGGTACACTGTAACGCTGCACTGTAACACTACACTGTAACGCTGCACTGTAATGCTGCGCTGTAACGTTACACTGTAACGCTGCACTGTAACGCTACACTGTAACGCTGCACTGTAACGCTACACTGTAACGCTGCACTGTAATGCTACACTGTAACACTGCGCTGTAACGCTGTACTGTAACGCTACACTGTAACGCTGCACTGTAACGCTGCACTGTAACGCTACACTGTAATGCTACACTGTAACATTGCACTGTAACGCTTCACTGTAACGCTACACTGTAACATTGCACTTTAATGCTGCGCTGTAATACTGCACTAACGCTTCTTCTTGCTTTATATACCATACTACTATACTAATATACATATACTGTATATAACTCCATACACCATACTAATATATATATACTGTATATATGAACACAATGATGATTACCAGCTGAGGAAGCCTTTGTTGGCGAAACGCGTCCTGGTCTTTGGTCTGGTAGATATGATCTATCTATTTTAAAGTGAATAAATGTTTTTAATTTTTAAACAACTCTAATTGCTGTCTGCCTCCATAACTCCTGCAAAGAAGGTTTGGGGAACACCTTATGATTCCCTATGCGTATTGTGACGGAGCCAATAGAGGCTCAATCGAGTGTGAGTTTGAATTTGGCTATTCCCTTCTAAAATACAAAGTTGTTTGTGATTTATTGCACTAGGAGGTGCCTTTTTTTGGTTTCTGCCGATTTTCCTACAGTGTTCCTATTTTTGGAGATTTCCGGAGAAGTCGTTTGAAGGTCCTATGGGCACCTAATATAAAGTCCCAGCTCGCCTTATTCCTAAGAGCAGGGCCGGATTAAGATCTCTATGGGCCTGGAGCTGAATATTTTGGTGGGCTTTTTTCGTAATTTAGTGAAATGGCAACATATTTTAGGCTATTTAATATTGCATATATAGGTATATCTAAGCAGGTAGATACTGTTTGAGTAAATTTCCAGACTTCAATCATCACAGCGTGTAAAATTATTTTTTCATATTTTATCATTCAAACCTCTAGTTATATATTCTATAGGGAATTCTTGTTAAAAAAAAAAATGAAATGGGAACCTGTAACTGCATTTTTCTGAGAAAATATACAATTTTAGCCCAAAAATTTGGTATTTTCCATGTGCTTTGGATAATGGTGTTTTATGAATAGTACGACTATGAATAAAACACTCTCCTTGCTCCCAACGTGGGAAAGGAGACGGTAATGGCAGTGGTATTGCTAATTTTATACATGACAAATGGACAATACCATTGCTTTGGAACAAAAAATAAAGTTTTTTGTTTTCTTTTTCTTTTAGATTTTACATTGTCATGTTTGGTATCAATGCAAAGGCCAGACTCTGTCCTGTCTGACACGACACCTCAGTTGACCTTGTGAGGTGTAAAGATTAGTGGCGCAGGGTTCCAAATCCCCCCCAGTGCACTTCGCTGCATTTTGGCTGTTTAGGTTCTTGATGTAACAATTCGTACTAATGGAGTGTACCATCACCTCCACGCTTGTTAGTGACATGAAAAATGAGATGTGAGTTACTGCAGCATCATTGTTCCCTTTATAACTGAAAAACATTGCTGTGTTAGAAAGAAAAATAAAAAAATAAAGAAATATTTATTATTTTATTTTTATTGTTACATAAAACCTGGTCATGTTTAGTATCATTGGAAAGGTCATGCTCTGACCTTTCCGGTGATACCTCACATGACCCTGTAGCTGCTATGGAGGTGGATATATAGTGGTCCAAATGCACATCAATGCAGACAAATTTATCTTTTGTGTGGGCCTATTCTGGGGCATGGGCCTGGAGCTGCCGCTCCATCTGCCCCTATGTTAATCCGGCCCTGCCTAAGAGCCGGTTGTAGGCTCCACAGAATGTGAGTTTATCATCAATATACATTACTTTCATCCTGGGTGCTGTTATACTGCGCAATTTTGGTCCCTCCTTTTTGTGTTTCCTCCCTACAGTGCACACTTCATCTGCATTTTCGAGAAGATCCACTCCTAAAGACAGCGACTTCTGTTTACGGACATATTGAGTGTCTACCCCACTGTCTTTTTTTGGACTTTGGTCTCTTAGAGCGCTGTGTTGTATTCTTGTTCACATAATTGTCACTCGGGTATTTAGAGAAACCCCCATACACAGCATTCAGCGAGTGGGATAGACACTTTTCCGGTGGGCGCTTCACCCTCCTTTTTTATCTTATATACTGTATATAACTCCATACACCATACTAATATATATATACTGTATATAACTCCATACACCATACTAATATATATATACTGTATATAACTCCATACACCATACTAATATATATATACTGTATATAACTCCATACACCATACTAATATATATATACTGTATATAACTCCATACACCATACTAATATATATACTGTATATAACTCCATACACCATACTAATATATATATACTGTATATAACTCCATACACCATACTAATATATATACTGTATATAACTCCATACACCATACTAATATATATACTGTATATAACTCCATACACCATACTAATATATATATACTGTATATAACTCCATACACCATACTAATATATATATATACTGTATATAACTCCATACACCATACTAATATATATATACTGTATATAACTCCATACACCATACTAATATATATATATACTGTATATAACTCCATACACCATACTAATATATATATATACTGTATATAACTCCATACACCATACTAATATATATATACTGTATATAACTCCATACACCATACTAATATATATATTACTGTATATAACTCCATACACATACTAATATATATATACTGTATATAACTCCATACACCATTCTAATATATATATATACTGTATATAACTCCATACACCATACTAATATATATATACTGTATATAACTCCATACACCATATACTAATATATATATAATACTGTATATAACTCCATACACCATATAATATATATATATACTGTATATAACTCCATACACCATACTAATATATATATATACTGTAATAACTCCATACACCATACTAATATATATATATACTGTATATAACTCCATACACCATACTATATATATATATACTGTATATAACTCCATACACCATACTATATATATATACTGTATATAACTCCATACACCATACTATATATATATATACTGTATATAACTCCATACACCATACTAATATATATACTGTATATAACTCCATACACCATACTAATATATATATACTGTATATAACTCCATAGACCATACTAATATATATATACTGTATATAACTCCATACACCATACTAATATATATATATTCAGTATCTGACAGATGTGATTACACACGTCATATTTGTGTAAATATTTGATTGTATCTTTTCATGTGAAACACTGAAGAAATGACATCTTGTTACAATGTAAAGTAGTGAGTGTGTGGCTTGTGTAACAGTGTGACTTTACTGTCGCTCAAAATAACTCAACACACACAGCCCTAATGTCTAAACCGCTGCCAACAAAAGGGACTACACCCCTAAGAGAAAAGCTCCAAATTTGGCCCAATTAGCCATTTTCTCTCCCCGGTGTCATGTGACGCGTTAGTGTTACAAGGTCTCAGGTGTGAATGGGGAGCAGGTGTGTTAAATTTGGTGTTATCGCTCTCACTCTCTCATACTGGTCACTGGAAGTTCAACATGACACCTCATGGCAAAGAACTCTCTGAGGATCTGAATAAAGAATTATTGCTCCACATAGAGATAGCCGAGACTATAAGAGGATTGCCGAGACCCCGAAACTGAGCTGCAGCACGACAGCCAAGACCCCGAAACTGAGCTGCAGCACGACGGCCAAGACCGAAACTGAGCCGCAGCACGACGGCCAAGACCCTGAACTGAGCTGCAGCACGACGGCCAAGACCCGAAACTGAGCCGCAGCACGACGGCCAAGACCCCGAAACTGAGCTGCAGCACGACGGCCAAGACCCCGAAACTGAGCCGCAGCACGACGGCCAAGACCCTGAAACTGAGCTGCAGCACGACGGCCAAGACCCGAAACTGAGCCGCAGCACGACGGCCAAGACCCCGAAACTGAGCCGCAGCACGACAGCCAAGACCCCGAAACTGAGCCGCAGTACGACGGCCAAGACCCGAAACTGAGCCGCAGCACGACGGCCAAGACCCTGAAACTGAGCTGCAGCACGACGGCCAAGACCCCGAAACTGAGCCGCAGCACGACGGCCAAGACCCGAAACTGAGCCGCAGCACGACGCCAAGACCCCGAAACTGAGCTGCAGCATGGTGACCGAGCCCTGAAACTGTGCCGCAGCGAGGTGACCAAGACCATACATTGCTTTATATATACACTCACCGGCCACTTTATTGTGTAAAACTTGCTAGGTCCGGGTCGGACCCCCTTTTGCCTTAATAATATATAAGGTCCTATGAATAATAATAAAAAGGGTCTGTTCCAGAACAAAAAAAAAACATTGAAAAAAATCGAATCAATATTTTCTCCAGAAAAATGCCTAAAAAATAAAGAGACTTTTTGCTGCAGATTAAAATAATAAACGGTTTATTAGATATTGAATTAAAACAGGAATATTTTTGAATGGGGAGCAGGTGTGTTAAATTTGGTGTTATCGCTCTCACTCTCTCATACTGGTCACTGGAAGTTCAACATGACACCTCATGGCAAAGAACTCTCTGAGGATCTGAATAAAGAATTATTGCTCCACATAGAGATAGCCGAGACTATAAGAGGATTGCCGAGACCCCGAAACTGAGCTGCAGCACGACAGCCAAGACCCCGAAACTGAGCTGCAGCACGACGGCCAAGACCCCGAAACTGAGCCGCAGCACGACGGCCAAGACCCCGAAACTGAGCTGCAGCACGACGGCCAAGACCCCGAAACTGAGCCGCAGCACGACGGCCAAGACCCCGAAACTGAGCTGCAGCACGACGGCCAAGACCCCGAAACTGAGCCGCAGCACGACGGCCAAGACCCTGAAACTGAGCTGCAGCACGACAGCCAAGACCCCGAAACTGAGCTGCAGCACGACAGCCAAGACCCCGAAACTGAGCCGCAGCACGACGGCCAAGACCCCGAAACTGAGCCGCAGCACGACGGCCAAGACCCTGAAACTGAGCTGCAGCACGACGGCCAAGACCCCGAAACTGAGCCGCAGCACGACGGCCAAGACCCCGAAACTGAGCCGCAGCACGACAGCCAAGACCCCGAAACTGAGCCGCAGTACGACGGCCAAGACCCCGAAACTGAGCCGCAGCACGACGGCCAAGACCCTGAAACTGAGCTGCAGCACGACGGCCAAGACCCCGAAACTGAGCCGCAGCACGACGGCCAAGACCCTGAAACTGAGCTGCAGCACGACGGCCAAGACCCTGAAACTGAGCCGCAGCACGACGGCCAAGACCCCGAAACTGAGCTGCAGCATGGTGACCGAGACCCTGAAACTGTGCCGCAGCGAGGTGACCAAGACCATACATTGCTTTATATATACACTCACCGGCCACTTTATTGTGTAAAACTTGCTAGGTCCGGGTCGGACCCCCTTTTGCCTTAATAATATATAAGGTCCTATGAATAATAATAAAAAGGGTCTGTTCCAGAACAAAAAAAAAACATTGAAAAAAATCGAATCAATATTTTCTCCAGAAAAATGCCTAAAAAATAAAGAGACTTTTTGCTGCAGATTAAAATAATAAACGGTTTATTAGATATTGAATTAAAACGAGAATATTTTTAACATTGAAACCTATGGGATTCTCCTGAATAAACCTGCCGAATGAAACCACCGAACATCAGGGCATTTCACTGACATTTCTCTGCTGTTCAATGTGAATAGATTAACCATTGCTTCTCTATGGGGGATTTCACTGCCGCCGAACAGCACCGCATTTCACTGCCGCCGAACAGCACCGTATTTCACTGCCGCTGAACAGGCACCGTATTTCACTGCCGCTGAACAGGCACCGTATTTCACTGCCGCTGAACAGGCACCGTATTTCACTGCCGCTGAACAGGCACCGTATTTCAATGCCGCTGAACAGGCACCGTATTTCACTACCGCCGAACAGGCACTGTATTTCACTGCCGCCGAACCGGCACCGTATTTCACTGCCGAAGAACAGGCACTGGCAATTCACCAATATTTGGCGAATCGCCATCTTTTTGAATCGCCGAATGGCCACGAAATTGCACCGTATGGGGAAACTCACTGTTCGGTGCAATTTGGTGGCAAGTTTGTCTCTCTTTGTATTGACCCTTTAGTTGCTGGTCCGGTGTCTGATTTATTGAACTGATCACTAAGGTCTGGGCAGCAACAACGTTAACACGTTGCAATCTCTGTAACTATGAATAGTGACCCAGGAGTAATCGCAGATGAACCCAGGTGCTGCCACTCACCTCCGAGTAGATAAATATATATATAGATGTTAAGGGTAAAGTCTGAATCCCTAGAGTTACCTAACATTACCCAGGAGGCTTTGGGTAAAGCCCGAAATTAAATCAAACATCAAGCTTCACCCGGGTAAACCCAGATCTGCCAAAAAGTCTCTGTGTAACGTGTGTTCTGAGATTTTGGAGTGGCTTCCAAATGACCCGAATCCGAGGATTACCCATATCCCTGCCCAACCATAACCTTAAACCTGACCCTAAAAATCACTTTTACCCAGGGTGGGTTGGTTAGTTTACAAATAATCCAATGTTTGATGTAATTTTGGTCTTTACCCAAAGCAGCCTGGGTAGTGTCAGGCTTACCCAGATTTGGGACTTTACCTGTAACGTATATATATATATATATATATAGGCGAGTGGCACAGAATACAAGACAGAAAGACGCCGCTCAAGAAACGAAGGCATCAAAGAAATGTTTTGGGCTGAAATTACACGTTTTTGTGCATTCGCAATGATTTATAACGAATCCCCCACGTCAGCCTGTACTGACTTAAAATAATAAACGAGCGAGTATACAAAGAGTTAAAAGGAAGCGGCAACATTTCAGATCAATATAACCCGGCAAAAAAAAACACGTCTGATTGGTTGAGAACTTATTTCTGACTTCAGGGAAGAATGAAACTGACCTTTAAAGCTCTTGGCCTGCGATATCGCCCACATATAACCATGCAGGGTATGGATATACAGCGGGTGGCGCCCCTAGTGGCCTAGCATGGAGCTGCATGAAGCCAGCTGGGTGTATGTAGATACTGGGGAATATACAGTATATGTGGTGGTTGGCGGAGTGAAGGAGTGATGAGGAGTCACTGCAGGCCTGACTCGCGTTCATCGCTTCTTTTAGCCTCACAGACTGACTTTGAGTGAACGAAGTGATCGTCGCTGTGTTTCTTTCCTTTCATGTTATTTGGGATTGAATGAAAACAGCTTTTTTTTTTTTTTTTTAAATTCTTTATTTTTGAATTTTGCAAGAGTGACATATGACCAATGCAAGTGAGAATGGCCTCGCAGGGCCAAGCCATGTCCTCAAAACAACAGCATATACAAAGAAAAACAAAAAAGACAACGTAAAATGGCAAAAAGACTGCGTTTACATACAGCAAAGAGACATCGAATGATAATGGAAGTCAGCTAAGAACATTAATATGAAAACGTCCCCAGGTGGGGGATCTCGTCTAGGTAGGAGAACCCAAAACTCGTAAATAAAAGCCGTCGTCAACGTTAATAAAGTATCGGAACGTGCTGCATATTAGAAGCACTGTCGAGGTAATTCAAGCTAAAAGGAGAGGCAGGGTAGGGAGAAGAGGGGGGAGAAAGAAAAAGAGAAAGGGGGAAGAGAAGAAAAAAAAAAAAAAGAGGGGGGGAGAGGAGAGAAACGGAGGGAAATGGCAGAGGCCCAAAATGTGCCATCCTTGGCTTAATCCCAGAGTCCAGAGGACCGCGGGGGGCCAAGGGGACAATTGGCACTAGGTCCAGGCACTCAGGGGGCCATGATGGCGAACCAAGACAACCCAAAAAAAAAAAAGGGGGGGAAGAAAAAAGAGAAACGTGTCAGCCAGGTGGGGGGGGAGATGGGTATCATGCCGGAGTCTATCAACGAAGCGGGGCCAGTAGCCTCAGCCTGTGTCCACCCATAACGCAAAGTGTACATCGCGCCTCAGCATCTTCTCTCTTAGCATGCTGCGGCGTCTGACTGTCATCAGTCCGTCGCCATCAAATACACCATCCAGGCCTTGCCAGGCCCCAATCGCTCCTCGACCTCCACTGCCAGGATTCCGGAGCAGGACCACATGGTATGGCACTGCGCACATCCGCACTGTCCCGACCAGCACTCGGGGGCCAAGTCCTCGTAGGGTCCGGGTCGAACCTCAAACTCCGCCGCCAGATCTCCTTCGGAAAACTGTTCGGTATAGCTGCATGCGCTTCCGCGCCTTCCTGGCTGCCAGCCGGATGAAACCGTCCATCTCTGCACGTCGAGGGGGCACCAACACCACCGCCATCCGGGGTGCAGCGAGCGCAGTCCCATTTCCAGTGCAGTAAGTCGGATTCGCTCTGGGGGCACAGATCCTCCGAACCGAGGCCACATGCAGGCCGCCGTCCTCGCCGCCTCTCTCCTCAGCTGCAGTATCAACAGGACATATTGCTGTAAGGCACGAGGACATGTCCGCCTCTACCTCGGTCGTCAGGTGTGTCCTCGGTGTTCGGAAGCCCCGTAGCGTGGCCTGCAGTCTGCGCCAAACCCCTCTAGTGAGCTGGCCATCCGGATCCTCCCCATCTAGGATAAGCAAGCAGGCATCCAGTCCGCACATAGCGGCCCCCGCATCACTGGTGAGGGGAGGGGGTTTAGCACATCTTCGACCCATGGGTCCGTCCGCCACCCCCACAGATCCGTAATCCAAGGCGGCCAGGAGACGGGGGCCCTCCATCTCCATATTCTGCTGCACTGACTCAGGTCCGGGGAATGCAGCCAGCACCGCGTGGTCACTAGGCTCTTCACAGGGGTTAGGCCTCAAGATGGCCGCCGTCTTCTCGGGACAGCCACCCAGCTACAGCGACCAGGGTTGTCTCTCGTCCGGAGGGGGGGACTAAACGGCCTCCGGACAATTCAGAACCGGTGGCCAGCAACTCAGACCCAGGTTCAGCAAAAAATAGGCACATAAAAGTTAGCTAAATGTCTCTTAAAAGGAGCAGACGCGAGGAGCTCCAGCAAAACACGTCCGCTCCTGTGAACAGCCGGCCACGCCCCCCTGAAAACAGCTTTTATTAATATTGTGTCGAGAAAGTATCAGATTGTTGGAATTCTGCTTTTTCACTTTATTACTGAAGCACAAGCAGTGGATCATCTTATAAAGCGCACAGAATAAAAGTATCACGTCATATTCCTTTTTCTTCCCCAATAGAAGTATTTTTGGTTTTTTTTGTAGAACATTGATCCTCAGCGAGTTTATCCTGAACCCCCAAAAACCCGAAACAAATCCCATGAAGCTATAAGAGACCAGCATAACATGGACATTACCACAACTCCCTCATATCTCTCTTCTTAGGCCCTAAGACTTAGGGGCTCCTCAATATATTCAAGGTGTGCGGGTGTCTTTTTAGGGGTTCCTCCATATCAGGGTGTGTTTTTAGGGGCTCCTCCATATATTCAGGGTGTGCGGGTGTCTTTTTAGGGGTTCCTCCATATATTCAGGGTGTGTGGGTGTCTTTTTAGGGGTTCCTCCATATATTCAGGGTGTGTTTTTAGAGGCTCCTCCATATATTCAGGGTGTGTTTTTAGGGGTTCCTCCATATATTCAGGGTGTGTGGGTGTGTTTTTAGAGGCTCCTCCATATATTCAGGGTGTGTGGGTGTCTTTTTAGGGATTCCTTTATATATTCAGGGTGTGTGGGTGTGTTTTTAGGGGTTCCTCCATATATTCATGGTGTGTGGGTGTCTTTTTAGGGGTTCCACCATATATTCAGGGTGTGCGGGTGTATTTTTAGGGGCTCCTCCATATATTCAGGGTGTGCGGGTGTGTTTTTAGGGGCTCTTCCATATATTCAGGGTGTGCGGGTGTCTTTTTAGGGGTTCCTCCATATATTCAGGGTGTGTTTTTAGGGGTTCCTCCATATATTCAGGGTGTGTGGGTGTCTTTTTAGGGGCTCCTCCATATATTCAGGGTGTGCGGGTGTGTTTTTAGGGGCTCTTCCATATATTCAGGGTGTGTGGGTGTCTTTTTAGGGGCTCCTCCATATATTCAGGGTGTGCGGGTGTGTTTTTAGGGGCTCCTCCATATATTCAGGGTGTGTGGGTGTCTTTTTAGGGGTTCCTCCATATATTCAGGGTGTGTGGGTGTCTTTTTAGAGGCTCCTCCATATATTCAGGGTGTGTTTTTAGGGGTTCCTCCATATATTCAGGGTGTGTGGGTGTCTTTTTAGGGATTCCTTTATATATTCAGGGTGTGTGGGTGTGTTTTTAGGGGTTCCTCCATATATTTATGGTGTGTGGGTGTCTTTTTAGGGGTTCCACCATATATTCAGGGTGTGCGGGTGTATTTTTAGGGGCTCCTCCATATATTCAGGGTGTGCGGGTGTGTTTTTAGGGGCTCTTCCATATATTCAGGGTGTGTGGGTGTGTTTTTAGGGGCTCTTCCATATATTCAGGGTGTGTTTTTAGGGGCTCCTCCATATATTCAGGGTGTGTGGGTGTGTTTTTAGGGGCTCTTCCATATATTCAGGGTGTGTGGGTGTGTTTTTAGGGGCTCTTCCATATATTCAGGGTGTGCGGGTGTGTTTTTAGGGGCTCTTCCATATATTCAGGGTGTGTGGGTGTGTTTTTAGGGGTTCCTCCATATATTCAGGGTGTGCGGGTGTCTTTTTAGGGGCTCCTCCATATATTCAGGGTGTGTTTTTAGGGGCTCCTCCATATATTCAGGGTGTGTGGGTGTGTTTTTAGGGGCTCTTCCATATATTCAGGGTGTGTGGGTGTGTTTTTAGGGGCTCTTCCATATATTCAGGGTGTGCAGGTGTGCTTTTAGGGGCTCCTCCATATAGTCAGGGTGTGCGGGTGTGTTTTTAGAGGCTCCTCCATATAGTCAGGGTGTGCGGGTGTGTTTTTAGAGGCTCCTCCATATATTCAGGGTCTGCGGGTGTCTTTTTAGGGGTTCCTCCATATATTCAGGGTGTGCGGGTGTCTTTTTAGGGGTTCCTCCATATATTCAGGGTGTGCGGGTGTCTTTTTAGGGGTTCCTCCATATATTCAGGGTGTGCGGGTGTCTTTTTAGGGGCTCCTCCATATATTCAGGGTGTGCGGGTGTCTTTTTAGGGGTTCCTCCATATATTCAGGGTGTGCGGGTGTCTTTTTAGGGGCTCCTCCATATATTCAGGGTGTGTTTTTAGGGGTTCCTCCATATATTCAAGGTGTGCGGGTGTCTTTTTAGGGGCTCCTCCATATATTCAGGGTGTGTGGGTGTGTTTTTAGGGGCTCTTCCATATATTCAGGGTGCGGGTGTCTTTTTAGGGGCTCCTCCATATATTCAGGGTGTGTGGGTGTGTTTTTAGGGGCTCCTCCATATATTCAGGGTGTGCGGGTGTGTTTTTAGGGGCTCTTCCATATATTCAGGGTGTGTGGGTGTCTTTTTAGGGGCTCCTCCATATATTCAGGGTGTGTGGGTGTATTTTTAGGGGCTACTCCATATATTCAGGGTGTGCGGGTGTGTTTTTAGGGGTTCCTCCATATATTCAGGGTGTGTGGGTGTCTTTTTAGGGGTTCTTCCATATATTCAGGGTGTGCGGGTGTCTTTTTAGGGGTTCCTCCATATATTCAGGGTGTTTTTTAGGGGTT
Organism: Leptobrachium leishanense; assembly: GCA_009667805.1. Lineage (NCBI taxonomy): Eukaryota > Metazoa > Chordata > Amphibia > Anura > Megophryidae > Leptobrachium > Leptobrachium leishanense. Next base: position 162,115,047 of record CM019070.1, on the reverse strand, counting down.
CCTCCATATATTCAGGGTGTGCGGGTGTCTTTTTAGGGGCTCCTCCATATATTCAGGGTGTGTGGGTGTGTTTTTAGGGGCTCCTCCATATATTCAGGGTGTGCGGGTGTCATTTTAGGGGTTCCCCCATATATTCAGGGTGTGCGGGTGTGTTTTAGGGGTTCCTCCATATATTCAGGGTGTGTGGGTGTTTTTAGGGGCTCCTCCATATATTCAGGGTGTGCGGGTGTGTTTTTAGGGGCTCTTCCATATATTCAGGGTGTGCGGGTGTCTTTTTAGGGGTTCCTCCATATATTCAGGGTGTGCGGGTGTGTTTTTAGGGATCCTCCATATATTCAGGGTGTGTGGGTGTCTTTTTAGGGGTTCCTCCATATATTCAGGGTGTGCAGGTGTCTTTTTAGGGGCTCTTCCATATATTCAGGGTGTGTGGGTGTCTTTTTAGGGGTACCTCCATATATTCAGGGTGTGCGGGTGTCTTTTTAGGGGTTGCTCCATATATTCAGGGTGTGTGGGTGTCTTTTTAGGGGTTGCTCCATATATTCAGGGTGTGTGGGTGTCTTTTTAGGGGTTGCTCCATATATTCAGGGTGTGCGGGTGTCTTTTTAGGGGTTGCTCCATATATTCAGGGTGTGTGGGTGTCTTTTTAGGGGTTGCTCCATATATTCAGGGTGTGCGGGTGTCTTTTTAGGGGTTCCTCCATATATTCAGGTTGTGCGGGTGTTTTTAGGGGTTCCTCCATATATTCAGAGTGTGTGGGTGTCTTTTTAGGGGTTCCTCCATATATTCAGGGTGTGTGGGTGTCTTTTTAGGGGTTGCTCCATATATTCAGGGTGTGCGGGTGTCTTTTTAGGGGTTCCGCCATATATTCAGGGTGTGTTTTTAGGGGCTCTTCCATATATTCAGTGTGTGCGGGTGTCTTTTTAGGGGTTCCTCCATATATTCAGGGTGTGTGGGTGTCTTTTTAGGGGCTCCTCCAAATATTCAGGGTGTGCGGGTGTCTTTTTAGGGGTTCCTCCATATATTCAGGGTGTGCGGGTGTGTTTTTAGGGGCTCCTCCATATATTCAGGGTGTGTGGGTGTCTTTTTAGGGGTTCCTCCATATATTCAGGGTGTGTGGGTGTCTTTTTAGGGGCTCCTCCAAATATTCAGGGTGTGTGTGTCTTTTTAGGGGCTCCTCCATATATTCAGGGTGTGCGGGTGTTTTTTAGGGGCTCTTCCATATATTCAGGGTGTGCGGGTGTCTTTTTAGGGGTTGCTCCATATATTCAGGGTGTGCGGGTGTCTTTTCAGGGGTTCCTCCATATATTCAGGTTGTGCGGGTGTGTTTTTAGGGGTTCCTCAATATATTCAGGGTGTGTGGGTGTCTTTTTAGGGGTTCCTCCATATATTCAGGGTGTGCGGGTGTGTTTTTAGGGATCCTCCATATATTCAGGGTGTGCGGGTGTGTTTTTAGGGGTTGCTCCATATATTCAGGGTGTGCGGGTGTGTTTTTAGGGGTTGCTCCATATATTTGGGGTGTGCGGTTGTATAATAAACCTCCCAGTGTGTAAATGAGACGTTTTGCTCTTGTTCTAAATGACATTTATTGACATTAATGTTCTGAAATGTCTGGGAAGAGACTTGTCTCTGGCTCCGCCTCTGTTGGCTGAAACGCCGGGGCCTTTTTGCTGCGTCACATTTTGGGACGGGTGCTGCACAATCACTTATGAATGGCACGTGCGTTCCTTAATATAATCCCGGTGCTGGCGCTCGATTAGCTCAGCGTGACTCAGTCCTGGCTCATGCCGTTCGGCTGCATTGTCTGAGCAGTACTTATTAATTGATAATTAATCCCCGTAACGTGTCTGTGTTTATGCAGGATATCGCCGCGTGATTACACGATGCGCTATGATAAAGAGCGATACACGCGCAATGTGCTAAACATGCCGCAATCTCCATGGAAACCATAGCGTATTCCTGATTGCTCCACTCTCTCGATACACATATCGCCGCGCGCAGACTCTGCGTAATCTCTGAACGGCAGGAAAAATCTGATTTCAGGAGTAGAGGAACCAGGTAAATGTCTCCCATGAGCCTCTGGTCCATCAATACAGCGATACATTGTAACAAGGACCAGTATCACCCGCCATCTTTCACTTATTTACAAAGCCTGAGACATTTCTAACAAAACATTGGGTCTAAATATCTAATATTCGGGTTTCCTGGCAACAGAAATTCCCTTTTTTGTAAATAATCCACTAACTGGTAACATTGGAGCAGCGATGGTTGGGCCAGGCCGTCTCGCTCCATTTGTTGGTCCTTCTGCCTCATGGAAAGGCAGCAGTTTCATGCGCCGCCCAGCGGTCTCAGAACCATCACCTGCCCATCACGCAAGGCGTTCTGATCAAGACATGCAGCTGCGTGACAAATGGTCAATCCGACACGACACCCCGATACCCCCATCTGTCCTGCAGTGAGTATACACAGAACAAGTCATTCTGTTCCCTCTCAGCATCATTTCGTTCCCTGTTAGAGCAGTCCATGATCATCCCCCATCATATTTAAGAGAGGGGAATCAAAGAAACCTCTAAACTGATAAAGGTTCTCCTGGATGTGGGGTGAGAGTGAAGAGGACCCCATTCAACAGTGGGTGAGGGCCCCCCCAGACCCATAATCCTCCAGCAGCCATGATGCATTATGTGAACAATCACTGGAGCCTCCCTGGAATCTCTAACATGTTAATTACGTGTTATTATGTGTCCAGTCATATTGTATTCACCGTAAATAATGATTCCTGTGTGATATGCGTCACCTGTGCATTCACCTTACACCCCCCGCCACATCATGTGACCCGCCACACCATGTGACCCGCACACAGGACCACCAACCCGAGGAAAAGCAACATATTACCTGATAATGACCGAGCGTGATGTAACGACTTGCAGAGGCGCAACAATAACCGTGCAAACAGGTGAGTGACCTCAGAATACATTGAACCCTGCAAACAGGTGAGTGACCTCAGAATACACTAAACCCTGCAAACAGGTGAGTGACCTCAGAAAACATTGAACCCTGCAAACAGGTGAGTGATCACAGAAAACACTAAACCCTGCAAACAGGTGAGTGACCTCAGAATACACTAAACCCTGCAAACAGGTGAGTGACCTCAGAAAACATTGAACCCTGCAAACAGGTGAGTGACCTTAGAAAACACTAAACCCTGCAAACAGGTGAGTGACCTCAGAATACACTAAACCCTGCAAACAGGTGAGTGATCACAGAAAACACTAAACCCTGCAAACAGGTGAGTGACCTCAGAAAACACTAAACCCTGCAAACAGGTGAGTGACCTCAGAAAACACTAAACCCTGCAAACAGGTGAGTGACCTCAGAAAACACTAAACCCTGCAAACAGGTGAGTGATCTCAGAAAACACTAAACCCTGCAAACAGGTGAGTGACCTCAGAAAACACTAAACCTTGCAAACAGGTGAGTGACCTCAGAAAACACTAAACCCTGCAAACAGGTGAGTGACCTCAGAAAACACTAAACCCTGCAAACAGGTGAGTGAGTGATCTCAGAAAACACTAAACCCTGCAAACAGGTGAGTGACCTCAGAAAACACTAAACCCTGTAAACAGATGAGTGACCTCAGAAAACACTAAACCCTGCAAGCAGGTGAGTGACCTCAGAAAACACTAAACCCTGCAAACAGGTGAGTGACCTCAGAAAACACTAAACCCTGCAAACAGGTGAGTGACCTCAGAAAACACTAAACCCTGCAAACAGATGAGTGACCTCAGAAAACACTAAACCTTGCAAACAGGTGAGTGACCTCAGAAAACACTAAACCCTGCAAACAGGTGAGTGACCTCAGAAAACACTAAACCCTGCAAACAGGTGAGTGACCTCAGAAAACACTAAACCCTGCAAACAGGTGAGTGACCTCAGAAAACACTAAACCCTGCAAATAGATGAGTGACCTCAGAAAACACTAAACCCTGCAAGCAGGTGAGTGACCTCAGAAAACACTAAACCCTGCAAACAGGTGAGTGACCTCAGAAAAACACTAAACCCTGCAAACAGATGAGTGACCTCAGAAAACACTAAACCCTGCAAACAGGTGAGTGACCTCAGAAAACACTAAACCCTGCAAACAGGTGAGTGACCTCAGAAAACACTAAACCTTGGAATTTCAAGAACTGAATTAGGAAAATAAGGAAACAGAGAATCAGGAAGGTTGTAAGAGAAGCCACACAACCATGAAGCTGAGTTATGACATCATCAGTGAGCATCAGACAGACCATCTTCAGGATACACAGGTGTGTTAATCCACATGGAAAGCACAGGGATAATAAGTAACATTGTCCAAACCCTCTGCATCTCTTCTTTAAGGTTTTTTTAAAGGATTTTTTTCAGGTTATTAGCAAAATTTACCATTTTGTACTTAAAAAGAGACAGCAGAAACTGTTGGTGCCATGGGACGATAATACTCAGAAAATGCTGCCGTGGCACAAGGTGATCATGGGACACCAGCACAAAAAGCCTGGGAAACCCATTCCTCTCACTACCAGGGTAAGGCTAGGGTCAGACTGAGGCAGTGCGAACGCGCGTGCAGCCGCACATAATCACGGCCGTGCTAGCAGCAGATGCCGGGCAATGACGGCCAATATACGAAGTACGGTCGCACAAAAGTGCGGCTGCGCAACGCAAGTGGAAAATGAACGCATTTTTTCGAGAACGTGAAACCACTAGTACTGACGTACAGAGTGCGCTGCGGCCGCATAGCGGCGTGTGTGCGTGATTAGGAGACGTCAGACGCTGCTAATGTCCGGCCAACATAAAGTCCAGACGCAAAAAGTGTTTTATTGATGATCCGTACAAAATCACGGATGAAACTGCGCATCGTATGACCGCTATCGCGTATTCCGTGAAAAAATACGTCCATTCGTTCGAACGCACTTTTTCACGGACAACGTGAAAAATGCGTTAGTCTGACCCTAGCCTTAATCAGACCCGTGCTTCTCACTTCACTGGGTATCTGACCCATCCTTTCCACCCCATGGAATCTGTCTCTAGCCCCAACCCCTAACTTCTAAACCTAACCTTAACTTCTAAACCCTAATATTTAACCCTTGCTATGGAAAATGACACTCTATTTAGGGCCTAGAGTTTCCAATTTGGCCGCAGACAGATTCTGAGCAGACATACAGTGGCAACAAAAAGTATGTGAACCCTTTGGGATTACGTGGAGTTTTGCATGAATTGGTCATAAAATGTGCTCTGATCTTCATCTAAGTCACAACAATTTGAAACACACAGTCTGCTTAAAATAATACAACACAAACATTATATGTTTTCATGTGTTTATTGAACAGAACATGTAAACATTCACAGTGCAGGGTGGAAAAAGTATGTGAAGCTTTGGACTTAATAACTGGTTGACCCTCCTTTGGCAGCAATAACCTCAACCAAACGTTTCCTGTAGTTGCAGATCAGACCTGCACAACGATCTGGAGTAATTTTGGACCACTCCTCTTCACAAAACTGTTTCAGTGTAGCAATATTCTTGGGATGTCTGGTGTGAATCGCTCTCTTAAGGTCATGCCACAGCATTTCAATCGGGTTGAGGTCAGGACTCTGACTGGGCCACTCCAGAAGACGTATTTTGTTTTGTTGAAGCCATTCTTTTGTTGAATTACTTGTATGCTTTGGGTCATTGTCCTGTTGCATCACCCATCCTCTGCGGAGCTTCAGTTGGCGGACAGATGGTCTTACGTTTCCTGCAAAATGTCTTGATAAACTCTGGAATTCATTTTTCCATCAATGACAACAATCCGTCCAGGCCCAGAGGCAGCAAAGCAGCCCCAAGCCATGATGCTCCCTCCGCCATGTTTTACAGTGGGGATGAGGTTTTGATGTTGGTGTGCTGTGCCTTTTTTTCTCCACACATAGTGTTGTGTGTTTTTTCCAAACAACTCAATTTTGGTTTAATCTGTCCACAGAATATTTTGCCAGTAGTGCTGTGGAACATCCAGGTGCTCTTTTGCAAACTTCAAACGTGCTGCAATATTCTTTTTGTACAGCAATGGCTTCCTCCGTGGTGTCCTCCCATGTACTCCATTCTTGTTTAATGTTTTCCTTATTGTAGATGCGTCAACAAAAATGTTAGCATGTGCCAGAGATTTCTGTAAGTCTTTAGCTGACACTCTAGGATTCTTCTTTACCTCATTAAGCATTCTGCGCTGTGCTCTTGCAGTCATCTTTGCAGGGCGACCACGCCTAGGGAGAGTAGCAACAGTGCTGAACTTTCTCCATTTGTAGACAGTCTGTCTTACCGTGGACACATGAACAGCAAGGCTTTTGGAGATACTTTTGTAACCCTTTCCAGCTTCATGCAAATCAACAATTCTTGATCGTAGGTCTTCTGAGAGCTCTTTTCTGCGAGGCATGGTTCACATCAGGCAGTGCTTCTTCAAACCAGTAAACCCAAAACCGGTGTGTGTTTTTAAAGGGCAGAACAGCTTTCAGCAACACATCCAATAATATCACACTGATTGGACTCAAGGTTGGCTCACTCCTGGCTCCAATTAGCTCTTGGAGAAGTCATTAGGCTAGGGGTTCACATACTTTTCCACCATGCACTGTGAATGTTTACATGTTCTGTTCAATAAACACATGAAAACATATAATGTTTGTGTTGTATTATTTTAAGCAGACTGTTTTTCAAATTGTTGTGATTTAGATGAAGATCAGAGACATTTTATGAGCAATTCATGCAAAACTCCACGTAATCCCAAAGGGTTCACATACTTTTTCTTGCCACTGTAGTTGGCTGTGACCGAGTTTGAGTGGTTTTTTACGTCTCTTTTATAGTATTATTATTGTCATCATTTATTTGGCGCCAACAGTTTCCACAGCCCTTTACAATAACCAAAGGGAATAAGATAAACGGAAATATGATGGAAACAAGAGGTGTAGAGGGCCCTGCTCATAGGAGTTTACAATCTAGAGGGATTGGGGGTTGAGGAAGACAAGGGGAGTTTTACTGGACGGCAGGATCATTAGTGCCAGTGGTTCGGGAATGGTGGAGCCATAGAAGCAGCTTCAATCATGTGTGAGTAGGTGAGCAGAGGGATGAGTTGCGTCAGTGATGTGGTACAATAATCTGAAGAGATGGGTTTTGAAGGATTTCTTGAAGGTCTGAAGATCTGGGGGAGAGTTTGATAGGGCGAGGCAAGTCATTCCACAGGACCGGAGCGGCCCTTGAGAAGTCTTGAAGGCAAGAGTTGGCCGTGTCGGTGTAGACAGATGACAGGTAGAGATCACCAGCCGATGGGACGTGCTTGCAGAGTATCTGTAACATGTAGGGAGGAGTTGAGTTATTGAGCGATTTGAACATGATTGTCAGTATCTTAAACTGAAACGTACAGGAAGCCAATGGAGGGACCGGCAGAGTGGGGAGGTACGCGAGGTGCGCCTGGTGAGAAAAATAAGCCTGGCACCTGCATTCATTACAGATTGCAAAGGGGTAATACAAGAGCATGAACCAGCGCCTTTGCAGTATCTTGCGTCAGAAAGGGGAGGACGCGGGTGATGTTCTTGAGTTTATACCCAGTGACTGACAGCATGGCCTCAGTGGGCCTGAACATTTGGGGGCACATACCATAACCCCCCCAGCTCTTGCCACCCGCACAGAACCAACACAACAACATCACTAGGCCGGTGTTTTCATATCACTGTGCGGCATCGATCGCAGGGTGTGCTTTCAACGGGCGTCACTATATTCTGCAGTAGATTAACATGAAGAGCTGGAGGTGCAAAATCTGAGCGGTAACACGGAGGACTGATAGGATCAGCCATAGCAATGCATTGTACATGCAGCCTCCAGCTCTCCCTGCATGGGGCAGGAAGCACAGGCCCTGTATGGGGGGGAGGAAGCACAGGCCCTGTATGGGGGGGGGGGGGCAGGAAGCGCAGGCCCTGTATGGGGGGGGGCAGGAAGCACAGGCCCTGTATGGGGGGGGCAGGAAGCACAGGCCCTGTATGGGGGGGAGGAAGCACAGGCCCTGTATGGGGGGGGGCAGGAAGCGCAGGCCCTGTATGGGGGGGGCAGGAAGCACAGGCCCTGTATGGGGGGGAGGAAGCACAGGCCCTGTATGGGGGGGGGCAGAAGCACAGACCCTGTATGGGGGGGGAGCAGGAAGCACAGGCCCTGTATGGGGGGGGGGAGGAAGCACAGGCCCTGCATGGGGGGGGGGGGCAGGAAGCGCAGGCCCTGTATGGGGGGGGAGCAGGAAGCACAGGCCCTGTATGGGGGGGGGGAGGAAGCACAGGCCCTGCATGGGGGGGGCAGGAAGCGCAGGCCCTGTATGGGGGGGGGGCAGGAAGCACAGGCCCCTGTAATGGGGGGGAGGAAGCACAGGCCCTGTATGGGGTGGGGCAGGAAGCGCAGGCCCTGTTATGGGGGGGGGGGGGGGCAGGAAGCACAGGCCTGTATGGGGGGGGCAGGAAGCACAGACCCTGTATGGGGGGGGGGCAGGAAGCACAGACCCTGTATGGGGGGGGGGCAGGAAGCACAGACCCTGTATGTGGGGGGCAGGAAGCACAGGCCCTATGTGGGGGGGCAGGAAGCACTGGGGCCTGTATGGGGGGGGGGCAGGAAGCACAGGCCCTCTGTATGGGGGGGGGGCAGGGAGCACAGACCCTGTATGTGGGGGGCAGGAAGCACAGGCCCTGTATGTGGGGGGCAGGAAGCACAGGCCCTGTATGTGGGGGGCAGGAAGCACAGGCCCTGTATGGGGGGGGGGCAGGAGCACAGGCCCTGTATGGGGGGGCAGAAGCACAGGCCCTGTATGTGGGGGGCAGGAAGCACAGGCCCTGTATGTGGGGGGCAGGAAGCACAGGCCCTGTATGGGGGGGGGGGCAGGAAGCACTGGGGCCTCTGGCCAGTTTGACTCACAGAGATCAGGTTCCTGCTCCTTCCTGAACAAATGAAACCAATAGAAAAGTAAATGCCCGGTGGTTAATGATTTCCCCGCGTAAACCAACAAGAGAAAAACTAGATAAATTGTAAAACTAATCCGTTAATCGAACAAAAGTTCTCCACCTCACCGCCCCAGGTAATATGGCGGCACGAAGCTGACATAGCCGGTCACGTGCGCCACCGCGCTTCCCGCCTCCGTGCGGCTGCCAATAGGTGCGCTGAAGGGGCGGTGACGCCAGAGACCCCATGACTGGCTGTCACTTCCGCTGGGAAGCACAGGGTTGGTAGGGGAGGAAGCAGAAGCGAGCGGCGGACCCGGCAGGCTGAGCAGCACCGGCACAGGACACGCAGGAACACCGGACACCGAACCAGGCAGGTGAGGAGCGCCAGCAGTGACCGATGCCAGGCCAGAGCGTGGCCCGACCGAGATCCCAGCGACCACCTGGGCCCAGGAGAGGCCTGAGGAGACCGAGAGCCCAAACCCAGGCCAGACCCCCCCCCCCCCGCGTCTGTGTGTCCTCCTCCCCCCCTTTCTCTGTCTTCCAGGCGTCTGTGTGTCCCCCTCTCAGCGTCTGTGTCCCCCCTCTGCTCCAGCGTCTGTGTGTCCCCCCCGCTCCAGCGTCTGTGTCCCCCCCCCCGCTCCAGCGTCTGTGTCCCCCCCCTGCCTCCAGCGTCTGTGTGTCCCCCCCTGCTCCAACGTCTGTGTCCCCCCCTGCTCCAGCGTCTGTGTCCCCCCCTGCTCCAGCGTCTGTGTGTCCCCCCTGCCCCAGCGTCTGTGTGTCCCCCCCCCTGCTCCAGCGTCTGTGTGTCCCCCCCGCTCCAGCGTCTGTGTGTCCCCCCCCCCTGCTCCAGCGTCTGTGTCCCCCCACTGCTCCACGTCTGTGGTCCCCCCCCCCGCTCCAGCGTCTGTGTCCCCCCTGCTCCAGCGTCTGTGTCCCCCCCCTGCTCCAGCGTCTGTGTGTCCCCCCCTGCTCCAGCGTCTGTGTGTCCCCCCCTGCTCCAGCGTCTGTGTGTCCCCCCCCTGCTCCAGCGTCTGTGTGTCCCCCCCTGCTCCAGCGTCTGTGTGTCCCCCCCCTGCTCCAGCGTCTGTGTGTCCCCCCCCCTGCTCCAGCGTCTGTGTGTCCCCCCCCCCTGCTCCAGCGTCTGTGTGTCCCCCCCCTGCTCCAGCGTCTGTGTCCCCCCCTGCTCCAGCGTCTGTGTCCCCCCCTGCTTCCAGCGTCTGTGTGTCCCCCTGCCTCCAGCGTCTGTGTCCCCCCTGCTCCAGCGTCTGTGTCCCCCCCTGCCTCCAGCGTCTGTGTCCCCCCCTGCTCCAGCGTCTGTGTCCCCCCTGCTCCGCGTCTGTGTCCCCCCTGCTCCAGCGTCTGTGTCCCCCCTGCTCCAGCGTCTGTGTCCCCCCCCCTGCTCAGCGTCTGTGTCCCCCCCCCTGCTCCAGCGTCTGTGTCCCCCCCGCTCCAGCGTCTGTGTCCCCCCCTGCTCCAGCGTCTGTGTGTCCCCCCCCCTGCTCCAGCGTCTGTGTGTCTCCCCCCTGCTCCAGCGTCTGTGTGTCCCCCCCTGCTCCAGCGTCTGTGTGTCCCCCCCTGCTCCAGCGTCTGTGTGTCCCCCCCTGCTCCAGCGTCTGTGTGTCCCCCCCCCTGCTCCAGCGTCTGTGTGTCCCCCCCCCTGCTCCAGCGTCTGTGTGTCCCCCCCCTGCTCCAGCGTCTGTGTGTCCCCCCCCTGCTCCAGCGTCTGTGTGTCCCCCCCCCTGCTCCAGCGTCTGTGTGTCCCCCCCCCTGCTCCAGCGTCTTGTGTCCCCCCCTGCTCCAGCGTCTGTGTCCCCCCCCCTGCTCCAGCGTCTGTGTCCCCCCCCTGCTCCAGCGTCTGTGTGTCCCCCCCCCCCCGCTCCAGCGTCTGTGTCCCCCCCCCCCCTGCTCCTGGGTTCTGTGTGTCCCCCCCCCGGTACTCCTGGGTTCTGTGTCTCCCCCCCCCCCCGGTACTCCTGGGTTCTGTGTCCCCCCCCGGTACTCCTGGGTTCTGTGTCCCCCCCCCGGTACTCCTGGGTTCTGTGTCCCCCCCCGGTACTCCTGGGTTCTGTGTCCCCCGTCCTCCCCGGTACTCCTGGGTTCTGTGTCCCCGTCCCCCCTCCCCCCGGTACTCCTGGGTTCTGTGTCCCCGTCCCCCCTCCCCCCCGTACTCCTGGGTTCTGTGTCCCCGTCCCCCCCCCCCCGTACTCCTGGGTTCTGTGTCCCCGTCCCCCCTCCCCCCCGGTACTCCTGGGTTCTGTGTCCCCGTCCCCCTCCCCCCCGTACTCCTGGGTTCTGTGTCCCCGTCCCCCTCCCCCCCGGTACTCCTGGGTTCTGTGTCCCCGTCCCCCCCCCCCCCCGGTACTCCTGGGTTCTGTGTCCCCCCCCCCCGGTACTCCTGGGTTCTGTGTCCCCGTCCCCCTCCCCCCCGGTACTCCTGGGTTCTGTGTCCCCGTCCCCCCTCCCCCCCGGTACTTCCTGGGTTCTGTGTCCCCGTCCCCCCTCCCCCCGGTACTCCTGGGTTCTGTGTCCCGTCCCCCTCCCCCCCGTACTCCTGGGTTCTGTGTCCCGTCCCCCCTCCCCCTCGGTACTCCTGGGTTCTGTGTCCCCGTCCCCCCTCCCCCCCGGTACTCCTGGGTTCTGTGTCCCCGTCCCCCCTCCCCCCCGGTACTCCTGGGTTCTGTGTCCCCGTCCCCCCTCCCCCCCGGTACTCCTGGGTTCTGTGTCCCCGTCCCCCCTCCCCCCCGGTACTCCTGGGTTCTGTGTCCCCGTCCCCCCTCCCCCCCGTACTCCTGGGTTCTGTGTCCCCGTCCCTCCCTCCCCCCCGTACTCCTGGGTTCTGTGTCCCCGTCCCCCCTCCCCCCCGGTACTCCTGGGTTCTGTGTCCCCGTCCCCCCTCCCCCCCGGTACTCCTGGGTTCTGTGTCCCCGTCCCCCCTCCCCCCGGTACTCCTGGGTTCTGTGTCCCGTCCCCCTCCCCCCCGTACTCCTGGGTTCTGTGTCCCCGTCCCCCCTCCCCCCCGGTACTCCTGGGTTCTGTGTCCCCGTCCCCCCTCGCCCCCCGGTACTCCTGGGTTCTGTGTCCCCGTCCCCCTCCCCCCGGTACTCCTGGGTTCTGTGTCCCCGTCCCCCCTCCCCCCGGTACTCCTGGGTTCTGTGTCCCCGTCCCCCTCCCCCCCGGTACTCCTGGGTTCTGTGTCCCCGTCCCCCTCCCCCCCGGTACTCCTGGGTTCTGTGTCCCCGTCCCCCTCCCCCCCGTACTCCTGGGTTCTGTGTCCCCGCCCCTCCTCCCCCCCCGGTACTCCTGGGTTCTGTGTCCCCGTCCCCCCTCCCCCCCCCTGTACTCCCTGGGTTCTGTGTCCTCCCCCTCCCCCCCGGTACTCCTGGGTTCTGTGTCCCCGTCCCCTCCCCCCCGGTACTCCTGGGTTCTGTGTCCCGTCCCCCCTCCCCCGGTACTCCTGGGTTCTGTGTCCCCGTCCCCCCTCCCCCCCGGTACTCCTGGGTTCTGTGTCCCCGTCCCCCTCCCCCCCGGTACTCCTGGGTTCTGTGTCCCGTCCCCCTCCCCCCCGGTACTCCTGGGTTCTGTGTCCCCGTCCCCCTCCCCCCCGTACTCCTGGGTTCTGTGTCCCCGTCCCCCTCCCCCCCGTACTCCTGGGTTCTGTGTCCCCGTCCCCCTCCCCCCCGGTACTCCTGGGTTCTGTGTCCCCGTCCCCCCTCCCCCCCGGTACTCCTGGGTTCTGTGTCCCCGTCCCCCCTCCCCCCGGTACTCCTGGGTTCTGTGTCCCCGTCCCCCCCTCCCCCGGTACTCCTGGGTTCTGTGTCTGTGCTACCTGAATCCGTCCAAATATTGCTGTTACCCTCATTCTATGATCTGTGCCTTGTTTTTCTATTTAGAACACTCTGCCCTTAATCGTTCTCCTCCTGCCGCCTCCGGTTTTGTGGCACTTGTCGGCTCCGGTCACGTTTCTGTGTGGCTGGAATGTGTCGCTTCGCCACACGTGACGCTCGGTGTTGTAATCCCTGATTAATCAGATCTTTTGTATTTTTTTTTTTTTTCTGCCTTCATTCTTACAAAATCACTGATCGCTGCTTCCTGAGTCAACCTGCTCGCCCCGGGGTGTCTGGGCGACCTGCTCGCCCCGGGGTGTCTGGGCGACCTGCTCGCCCCGGGGTGTCTGGGCGACCTGCTCGCCCCGGGGTGTCTGGGCGACCTGCTCGCCCCTTACAGGCTTTTATTATGTACATTTTTATTTAAGACAAAAATCCTGATCAGATCTTGAAAGTGCCCCCCCCCCCCCCGCATGCTCCGTTTCCCTTTCCTTTGTCCTGTGTCTCCCTGATCTCGTTATAAAATCTCACCCTGGTGTTATAGAATACAGGTTCCAGGTTTTGTTCTGTTTCCTGGTTTGGCGGCTGCTGCCTTTCAGTTTTTGTTTCATGTTTGGGTTTTTGTTTGACCGGCTTTGACTTCACTCCTCCGTGCTGCCTGCGGGGGGGTCGGGGGTCCTCCGTGCTGCCTGCGGGGGGGTCGGGGGTCCTCCGTGCTGCCTGCGGGGGGGTCGGGGGTCCTCCGTGCTGCCTGCGGGGGGTCGGGGGTCCTCCGTGCTGCCTGCGGGGGGGTCGGGGTCCTCCGTGCTGCCTGCGGGGGGGTCGGGGGTCCTCCGTGCTGCCTGCGGGGGGGTCGGGGGTCCTCCGTGCTGCCTGCGGGGGGGTCGGGGGTCCTCCGTGCTGCCTGCGCTGATGTATGTATGTGTATATTATTTCTCTAGATTGTAAGCTCCTATGATCAGGCCCCTCTGCACCTCTTGTCTCATGTGTTTATTGTAAAGCGCTGCGGAACTTGGTGCTTTTATAATTAACCGAAAGCCAGCACTCGCCCAGAACATGTATATCTCATAACGCTGCCGCTGGGTAGAGCCGGATTCTCAAGGAAACGCAACGAGAGGGCGACACTGCTATGACTTCTATCCTTATTGTGCATCAGAACTACGTATCCCATGATGCCCAGAAGTCTCCCAAGGTGCCAGGCTTTGCCATCGCGGCCACTGACAGGCGATAAGATACAACGTGTTTGGTCATCGGATCCATAAAGATTGTTGTAGTAATTCTGTGCCCTTTTGCGACATTCTGAAAACCTAAGGCTGGAGCCGCGTGGACGTGCTTTCCGCTCGGGCTCCTGTGTGTCACATTTGTGCGCACGGTTCCTATGGAGACTTGCGCTCTGTAAACCCGTTTGACGGGAGGTAAAACCCACGAGCAATGTAACTCTTAAAAAGTACACACGTTACGTGGTCTGGTCCTCCCAGCCGATCCATCAAAATGCTACAACCTGCACGGGGGGGGGGGTTCACACCAGACACGGTGTATCCATGTGGCCCCAGCCTGATTGTGTAAATGCAGTAATTTGTGTTACAGCACGGCCGTTGTACTTGCAGGGACCCACAATCTCGCATCGCAACCTGCGGGCCAATCACAGCTGCTGCTAATTATAAAGCCGGCCTATAGGAGCGGGCGATGGTGGCACCCTGCAGGTGAGCAAGGCAGGTGCACTTAATTGGGTGTTTATCAGGAGTTGTTGTGGGGCCCAGTAGCCACATTGGCTTGTGTATGTGTACGGTCTGTCGCCATTCTCTTGTTGTTAATGGTTGCAACTTTTTATGGAGCGGCCGGATGGTCTCCTCGTTCCAGTGAGGTGATATTTATACGCCGTGTGGTTACACCCCCCCCCCCTCATGGTTTCGTCCTAATTGGGGTCTGGAGCTGCAGGTGATTGTATGGGAGGTGAGCTGCGCTCTGCCCTGTGTGAGCCGTTCCCGGATACCTGGGGGGATGCAAACGGCCGCCATCATGCAGGACCTCATCCAGGCCCTGAGCCACCTCTGTATAAAGGGGCCACTCGGCTCCTGCCCCTGTATAAAGGGACTCTGCCTGGACAGAGAAGGGGAGCAATTACTAAATTGGGTTGTTTTTAGGATCTGGACTGGGAAGGTGACGCTCAGGGTGAGCAGTTTCAGCCATGAGGCTGCCTGAGCATGATGGGCCACATAGTTATGAATCAGTCACAGGTTTTGAGGATTTTTTTTTTTTTTTTTTAGCAAATGGTGAAATGGAAATCAGATCTGACGGATCAGGAACGTGTTGGATCACATTGTGACGAATCCTCTGGTTTCTGCCCAGTTTTTCTCCCATGTTTTGGTTTTTGAGGTGTCGGCTGCCCCGTCCAGCTCCGCATTTGATCATAAATGTAATAACTTGTTTAAAATACACCTTGGAATAGAGATCTGTTTTCCTGGGGCTGCAGGTGCATTTATTGTGTTTTTTTTATACAGATAAATGCCTCAACCCATATATACACTGTGCCTTTTTTACTTTAATGCCTCGCTGGACGCTCCTGATGTCTTATCTGTGATTTGGACACCGCAGCCTCCAACCAGACCATTTCATATCACATTTAGGAGCCAGTAATCCTGATTTTTGGGAGCCAGGCTTTGTGCAAACAAGCTCTCTATAATATTGGGGTTACCCTGCTCTTACTTTGGGGTGTTTTTTTTTTTTTCTTTTGGTGACTAAGCTGACGTTTGCAGGATTTTACCCTCGTGCTCTTGTTTTTGGGCTTTTCTGGCTTTTACAATGTGTGTATATAGTAATTTTGTGCAGATGTATCCAAAATGTAACAACCGGAGCTGAAATCCCAGGCGCCTGTGAATATCTGAGTCCTGACTCTGCCCTCCAGTGATTCTGTGCTTTAGACCCGTGTGCCCTCATATGATTAACCCCTGACCCGGTGGTGGGCGTTGTGATTGCATGGGGGTGTACATATGTGTGAATTGGGGGGGGGGAGGTTACACTGCAATTAACTGTTCCAAACAAAACGCCCGCGGACTTTCTGATCTCCTGCGACCTGTCATTTATACATTTTAATATCTGACAGGCTGGAAGAGGATAGTGGGACTGAGAGTCACTTTTATTTAGTCCCAGGGAACAACTTTAACCCCTCGTAACCCTGTAATGTGCATAGATCGCAGAATCCACATGTGTAAAGATCTATAGATTGAGGTAAACCTTTCCCTGTTGCTTATAAATCCCGTTAGTCGGTGAGACTCTGGCGTTTCCGTCCCATCACTCTCAGGCGTATAAGGCACTGCGTGCAGGATCTACATTATAGGACTTGGCAAACGTCATATGAGCCGACAGCGCGCAGTGAGAGCCGGGCAAAGGTTCCTGCTTATCGGTTTGTGTGGCGCAGGGATCTCCAGCCCCCCCCCATGTTTCTGAACTACAGCTCCCATGATTCTCTGGGGCTTGCAGGCTATAAACACAGCTGGCGGGGACGTAGTTTGAGATTCCTGGTGTGGAATCGTTAATACAGGGGAGGGTCTGGGTACATGGGTTCCCCCAGATTTATCATTTCTAATCGCTTTTTCATGACGGCCACGTTCTGTAAAACGCGTCGGCTTCTCGGAGAAGTGATACCGATTGTGGTTTCTTTGTGAAACTAGTCCTTTTTTGCTGATCCCTTATTCTTCTGCAACGAGACACTTTAACATGTGTTTTATATTGCCGTGTGCTGGCCCCTCCAGGCCGATCACTAATGGTGGTTAAATAAAGCGGCCATCTTGGTTGGGGCAGAATCCAGCTTGAGGGGCACGTGTGTCACATTGCACACGTGCTGCACCTGCCGCCAGTACCCAGCAACTGCATCACTCCTTGCAGTAATGCGATGGGGGCCCTTGTGTGTGGCCGACGTCCTGCCAGTGTGCCGGGCGGCATTTCCGTTCCTGGTCCCTAGCTGGCATGGAGATCCGCGGCCCAGTCCTGACACGCTGGGTTACGGGCTCTTTGTTCGCGCGTGCCGTCCCCTCCCTTGTGACTCGAGCAGCTGATTAACCACATGATTCCTTCTACAATAATTGGGTCTTGGGATTTTTTTTGCCCTCCAGAGCCCGTCTGCTGCCGTTAACCCATTGTGCTGCGGCACAGCGGTGAGTTGGCAGGCTTAACTTCAGTCCGAGGTGCGGTTCTGATGCAATGTGAGCGGCTTGTGGGGAAGTGAACCTTTTAATCGATGGATCGCTGGCCCGGGCTGTGCGCGGCTCGTTCCCAATGATCCTCAGCCAGCCGGAGTGTCATGCGCCTGTGCCCTGAGGGCTGCACGCCGCTCTGCCAGTCCTTACACTAATAAAGTGTTTAGGGACGGGATGTTTATTTCCGCTCGGCCGCTGCTCCCGCAGTTCGTTTGTTTTTTCTGCCGTGAAGTTTTAATATTGTTCGGGTTGTGGTGATTTGGATCGGAGCTGCCGGTGGGTTTTATCCCCGCGGCCGGGATTTAATACCCGTACCCGGCCTGCCCGCTGCATGGTGCCACTCAAGGGCTTTCTAAGTGCTTGCGGTTTTTGGAGAGGACCCGGAGGAATTTCTTCACTTCCAGGAGTCGCTCGGCTGCTTGAGGTGAGAGTGGAACGTGCGATGCTCTGCGGCGTCTCCTTCAACCAACGAATTGATTCTAATGGTTACGGGGAAACTCAGACTTTTCATGAGCGCCGCACGGTGGCCCCTGCTTGGGAATGGACGTTAAGCGCTCCTGGTTTTGTTTACTACACGTGATCCTTTCCTGGACTGTCCTGGTTCTGACGGCTTCTCCTGCTGTCCTGATAAATGTCCCAGAAGTCTCTGCAGCTCTGACCAGTGTGAATCATGGGAAATGTAGATCTAAAACCACTGGGGTGCAGTGGGAACTGATTCCCCCCCACCCCCATTAAAGGTCTTCACCTTGTATGCTTTACACCTGCCTCATTGCATGATGGGAGCTGTAGTTCTGAATTAACTGGACTTGGTTTGCTGCGCTTAGTCTGTTCCACTGTAGATTGTTCTGCTGTGTGGCGCCGGCGGGTCCGTTCCCTTTGCGGTGCGGCGCCGGCTTGCGTTTGGGTAGTGCTTCCCTGCAGGTCGGGCGTGTCATGGAGCTGATGTAACGCTCCGCGCTTCAAACCCCAAGAGACTTTCTGGTCAATTGTATCGTGTGATTTTAAATATATTTTACATCGTTTGGTTTTAGTTTAAATTAGTTTAGTGTAAAATGGCGTAACTTTAGTTTTAAATATACTTATATTCCTGTAGGTAAATGTTTTTGTATAGCCAGTAAACAAGCTTTACTGCTGTGTAATTTATACAACAGGGCTTTTCCCCTTATCTGGCTGCATGTTTGATTCAAGAAGTCTGGGATAGTGTTTGTCTTTAATCTGTGTTAGAACAATAGTTTATGCAAATGTTGTGTAAAGGCTAAAGAATGTAAAGAATGTTTCTTGTAAATACCTAATTAGTATATTGGTAGGACGAGGTGCGTCATTTATGCAAATTATGACTGTTGGATTTCAGGATAAATGGTGTTGTTTTTGTTCATTAAAAGTCAGAGAATCCTGTGGGAACATACAGCTCGTTTGGTGTCTCATTCAGGGTACCCACTATCACCCTCAGAAGGCAGAGAGCGGCCCTCTGGAAATTCCTAACGGCTCCAGGGCAGAGAATCAGAAGCAGGCGGGTCAAGCTGCTCGAGGCGCTGAGGACAGCGCTCCCAGTAGCCGGGCTGACCGCAACGAAGGTGTCTGGAGAGTCAGGACAGGCGGAAGAGAACGGTTCCGTCACAGGGCGTGCGGGATTCCCTTTAACCCCTATATTGACGCAGCTTCAGTTCATTGAGTGACTTGAGGTCAAGAGTAACGTTGGCTTTTTTTTTTTTTTTCTTTCCAATCTTCCTCATTCTTTGCACATTATTCTTATTCTGCAAAACGTCACATCGAACTGAAGCTCTTTTTTAATATATTGCAAATACAAAAAAGTGGGACCAAAGGTCCCAACGGGGTTAAGTTCTACTTTTCCCATAACTCTCCGTTGCTGCGGTAATAACAAACACTAGACCTTTTTCTGTGTATACAGGAGCCTGGCTCTGTACAACACACCATGACCACTTCAGCTTATTGACGTGGTCAGGCTGTCCTGCTCCCATGTATCCTCATCACCTGGGGCAGAATTCAATACTTATTTTTTTCCTGGTGTATATATTCTCTACGTACAGATCGTTCTCTTGAAGCACTGTAGATCTCTCCGTTTAGGGATCCGTTTTATTTAATGGCTTTACGGTTGATTCACGGTTACGGAAATCTGTCAGGCGTTGCATTAAATGGCGTCTTGTTAAATAAGGTAACTTTAACAACCTTCGCGCTTGCAACCCTTTCAAATCACCAAAAATAAATACATTGACCTAAAGGAATGTGGTGGATGGGATCGTGATGTGTCAATTGTGTGTGTGTGGTTACACTGTAACTTTCAGGGTTCCCCAGACGTTTTTAACCCCACTTGAATTATCCCATCTGCTTCTGCTGGCCATGGCTTGTTCTGCGGCGGTTTTGTCTGTGCCGTGGTATACGGCGAGTGGTGGGTCCAGCTTTTATTTGCTCAGATAAGTGGTTTCACGACATTCTTCGGTGCGATGGAAATCTTGGCTCCCGTACACAAACCCCTCGTACCGTCCTGTTTGTTCAAATGTCTCACTCCGTGCTTTAAATAATCCAGCCTAATACAAAACCCATTTAATCACAGAATCTGGTTTAATTCTCATCCTACAAAGAGTTAGTCCTATTTACCCCCTCCCCTGCATCTTCCATGAGAGGATAGCGATCAAGTTACAGAGAGATGGCAGCAGAATAGAGCCGAAAGCTACTCCTCTAGAACAGTAGACCTGTCGCTTTGTCAAACCTTTCACAGGTTTACAGAGAATCCGATGGGTTTGTAGTGCATTTAATTAATTTCTGAGATAAACTGGCTGCAACTATTAGTTGGCCGATCTTTTTTTTTTTTTTTATTTCGATTAATCGATTCATTGGCTAAATTTTCATTTTGAGTAAGCAAATTTTTTTTATGTTTAAAAAAAAAAAAAACCTCCGTTTTTCATAAGCAAATTGCGTATCTTGCGTACTTCTCACACAAGGTATGCGAGCGCTTGGTCAGTGGGATGGTTTGGTGCTGGGAGCGCTTGGACAGAGGGATGGGTTTGGTGCTGGAGCGCTTGGACAGAGGGATGGGTTTGGTGCTGGGAGCGCTTGGACAGAGGGATGGGTTTGGTGCTGGGAGCGCTTGGACAGAGGGATGGGTTTGGTGCTGGGAGCGCTTGGACAGAGGGATGGGTTTGGTGCTGGGAGCGCTTGACAGAGGGATGGGTTTGGTGCTGGGAGCGCTTGGACAGAGGGATGGGTTTGGTGCTGGGAGCGCTTGGACAGAGGGATGGGTTTGGTGCTGGGAGCGCTTGGACAGAGGGATGGGTTTGGTGCTGGGAGCGCTTGGTCAGAGGGATGGGTTTGGTGCTGGGAGCGCTTGGACAGAGGGATGGGTTTGGTGCTGGGAGCGCTTGGACAGAGGGATGGGTTTGGTGCTGGGAGCGCTTGGACAGAGGGATGGGTTGGTGCTGGGAGCGCTTGGACAGAGGGATGGGTTGGTGCTGGGAGCGCTTGGTCAGAGGGATGGGTTGGTGCTGCATGCCGCTGCTTAAGCCCATGTGTTTCTCAAATGAACACAGCTACAAGCACTTGGTCATAGATGATGTCAGCATGAAATCAGGTTTTATAAGCTAAAGTGGTCAGGGTGCGTAGTGTCCCTTTTTTTTTTTTAGTTTCATGAACAGAGTGTGAGGAGGGACTGGAGGTGGAAGGGAGTGACTTTGCTCAAGTAACTTGACCTGAGGGAGTGGGTATGGACGAAAGACCGGATCTGAGTGTGGTAGTGAGTTTGGGGAAAGGGACCAGACCAAACAGGGTGTGGTGGGGTGGTGGCACAGGACTCCAGTTTCAAGTAAGGATAAAACACAGGCATAAAGCTCCTTCACCCAGTGACCGTATCCTATTGTTTGTGTTATAGCACGGCTGCTGTTGTAAACGGATTAAAAACCAACTGGTTTTGTCTGACCTAAACCTAGAACTAAATCATAGCGAGTAAAGCAGCGGCGCGTCTTCTCCAATCAGCTCCGAAGCTGAGGTTATTTACGTTTAACTCAGTCTGACTCTACACAGTGTGAGCTGCACACAGGACCATTAATCAACACCCATTAATCCACAATGGAAATAGTTGACTATTTGATCAATCGACAACTAATCGATGATTAAATTTGTTTCAGCTCTAGATCTCACAGATGGCAGCTTCCGTCTGGCCCCTAAACCGGCTCAGATTTGGCTTTATTTAAATCGAAACTTGAACCTGTAGATTGAACCAGGAGCCAAACACCCCCCCCCCCCTCCCCGTCAAGTCTTGGTCTGTTTTTCTATACGTATTATGTTTTATTATACACACCAGGCCTTTGTCGGATTAATCCGAGGTGACACAGGTTTCTCCCTTGGTTGATCCACTTGCCGTCCCAGGTTGTGAGTTACTTGGTGTTTTGTTATGGTGTTGCTGTTTTGTTATGTTGTGTCTTGCAGCTCCCCGGGGTTTCCCGTCCGGCCGCTCCTCTTTCATGCGTTGTTTCTGTGCTTCAAGCTTTACGTGTTTCACCTTTTTATTGACTTGTTTCCCAAGAACATACAGAATTAAAAATGGATATATCTGATCTCTAACTCAAACCCCCCCCCATCTCTGCTGAGCGCGGTGTGACCGATGGGCTATAATGAGGGGTCGCCACCCTGAGCCGTGATGTCTCATCTCTTCACTTTGGTTTGACTGTCCTGTTTTGGGGAGGCTGGTCAGTCTGTGGATAATTACAGGGGCTGCTGGTATCGATTTGGGGGTGTTACCATGACCTCCTTCCCGGCCTGCCTCGGTGCTCGGGTGACGGTCAGTAACGGTCCCTGGGTGTTTACGGCGTTGGCAGCACGTGGCGTTGGTTTGCAGCCAGGGAAGGTGACTCAGCTGGGCTCGGCTTTCTCCAGGGTTTTGTTGCTCGAGCGCTTTTCCTCTTTAACGGGTTTCATTGTAAGCTCGTCCCAGGAGCTGCCAATTAAATACCGCGCCTGGGGCCGGTTATATCCCAGCTGGTCATCAGTCTTGGTACTGAAACTATGACATCACACCTCATCCAGTGATCCTGGGGGTGTCCCCATGTATTAAGAGGGGACCCCCTGCTTTTAACACTTTCTCCGCTGCTCATACTTCATTTCCACTGGTTAAACTGGTGTGGTCTCGGGTTCTCAATCACATCCGGCACATTTCTGCGGTCAGATTTGGTCAGATCCCCAGGAAGGACTGCAACTCCCACGATGCTTTCCTAGATTACATGGATGATGGGAGTTGTGGTACCGCAGACGGTAAATTTATGTTTTTAAACTGGCCCATTCATCTGAGGATAAGGAAAGGGTTAAAGCCAAGTAATAGACGGGCGGCTTTCTTCCCCAGTTGTCCCCTCCTGAGAATGCGCTTCTCGGCTTAGAGTGATGGGGCCGGCTGGTCTCTCCTGTGACGTCTAAAATGGAATGAATTCTATCCATATTGCGTCTTTCAGCCCAATTCCCGGGGCCGCGTCCCTCACCATTAAAGGATTATTGGGAATATCGCCTCTTCTGACACCTCGAGCAAAGTTCCGGCGTCTCAAGGAAAAAGCTAATTGGGCTACAATTAAATTCTCCCTAATAATTCTCAGACTGTGTTTTTCTCCCGATCTGAAACAGTGTGGGGACGATAGGTTTGCAGTGGCCGTCTGGGACGATAGGTTTGCAGTGGCCGTCTGGGACGATAGGTTTGCAGCGGCCGTCTGGGACGATAGGTTTGCAGCTGCCGTCTGGGACGATAGGTTTGCAGCGGCCGTCTGGGACGATAGGTTTGCAGCGGCCGTCGTCTTGTGCTAAGCATGAAACGGCAGCAAACCATGAAGAAAGCATCAACTCGTTCACACAAGTGAGGCTTCACATATCTATGCAAACAATCTTTAAACTGGTTATAGTGTATTTTGCTGTGACGCACACGTCATCTTTGGGGTAAATGTTGGTGTATTTGTAATGTGTATACGGATGTATGTAGCGCCTGCGCTCCATGGTTTGTTATGTATGTCTAATAGTCACGTTGTGTTTTTGTCACTGTGTGTCGCGCCCGTGTGCCCTCTGGTGTAAGGTGTTTATTTTTAAGTCTCTCCCCCCCCCCCCCCCCCCATGGAATCCGCCGCACGTGGTAGCGATGTCCAGCGGGACGGTTCCTGGAGGTTTGTGTCAGGTTGCGCAGTTGTGTGTTCTCTTGCACAACACTTCGCCCTCCTCTTGTTTCGTCTGTGACAGCAGGGGGTTTGTGACGCGTTGGGAAAGAAAAGGCTCCTTTTTAAAGGGATATCCTTAGGTTTTACACTTCCTCAAAAAAAAATCCTCACTTCCCTGAAACAAATTAAAGTCTTAAACGCAAGCATTTTACCCATCCGGACTGGAACCACTGTACTGCGCTGTGGAATAGGTTGGCATGTTATGTATAAACAAATAATAAAGTGTTTGGAACAGAATAGATAAATTGGAATCATTGCAGTCAATTCTAGAAGGTAAAACCTTCTCATACTATCCAGAATATTCCGTTATCCCATAGTAACTATTATATCCGGAATATTCTGTTATAACATAGTAACTATTATATCCGGAATATTCCGTTATCCCATAGTAACTATTATATCC
This sequence comes from Leptobrachium leishanense, assembly GCA_009667805.1. Classification (NCBI taxonomy): domain Eukaryota; kingdom Metazoa; phylum Chordata; class Amphibia; order Anura; family Megophryidae; genus Leptobrachium; species Leptobrachium leishanense. Next base: position 162,091,457 of record CM019070.1, on the reverse strand, counting down.
GGAATATTCTGTTATAACATAGTAACTATTATATCCGGGATATTCCGTTATCCCATAGTAATTATTATATCCGGAATATTCTGTTATAACATAGTAACTATTATATCCGGGATATTCCGTTATCCCATAGTAACTATTATATCCGGAATATTCCGTTATCCCATAGTAACTATTATATCCGGAATATTCTGTTATCCCATAGTAACTATTATATCCGGAATATTCTGTTATCCCATAGTAACTATTATATCCGGGATATTCCGTTATCCCATAGTAACTATTATATCCGGAATATTCTGTTATCCCATAGTAACTATTATATCCGGAATATTCTGTTATCCCATAGTAACTATTATATCCGGAATATTCTGTTATCACATAGTAACTATTATATCCGGGATATTCCGTTATCCCATAGTAACTATTATATCCGGAATATTCCATTACCCCATAGTAACTATTATATCCGGAATATTCTGTTATCCCATAGTAACTATTATATCCGGAATATTCTATTATCCCATAGTAACTATTATATCCGGAATATTCTGTTATCCCATAGTAACTATTATATCCGGAATATTCTGTTATCCCATAGTAACTATTATATCCGGGATATTCCGTTATCCCATAGTAACTATTATATCCGGAATATTCTGTTATCCCATAGTAACTATTATATCCGGAATATTCTGTTATCCCATAGTAACTATTATATCCGGGATATTCCGTTATCCCATAGTAACTATTATATCCGGAATATTCTGTTATCCCATAGTAACTATTATATCCGGAATATTCTGTTATCCCATAGTAACTATTATATCCGGAATATTCTGTTATCCCATAGTAACTATTATATCCGGGATATTCCGTTATCCCATAGTAACTATTATATCCGGAATATTCCATTACCCCATAGTAACTATTATATCCGGAATATTCTGTTATCCCATAGTAACTATTATATCCGGAATATTCTGTTATCCCATAGTAACTATTATATCCGGAATATTCTGTTATCTCATAGTAACTATTATATCCGGAATATTCTGTTCTCATAGTAACTATTATATCCGGAATATTCTGTTATCCCATAGTAACTATTATATCTGGAATATTCCGTTATCCCATAGTAACTATTATATCCGGAATATTCTGTTATCTCATAGTAACTATTATATCCGGAATATTCTGTTCTCATAGTAACTATTATATCCGGAATATTCTGTTATCCCATAGTAACTATTATATCTGGAATATTCCGTTATCCCATAGTAACTATTATATCCGGAATATTCTGTTATCCCATAGTAACTATTATATCCGGAATATTCTGTTCTCATAGTAACTATTATATCCGGAATATTCTGTTCTCATAGTAACTATTATATCCGGAATATTCTGTTATCCCATAGTAACTATTATATCCGGAATATTCTGTTATCCCATAGTAACTATTATATCCGGGATATTCCGTTATCCCATAGTAACTATTATATCCGGAATATTCCATTACCCCATAGTAACTATTATATCCGGAATATTCTGTTATCCCATAGTAACTATTATATCCGGAATATTCTGTTATCTCATAGTAACTATTATATCCGGAATATTCTGTTATCCCATAGTAACTATTATATCCGGAATATTCTGTTATCTCATAGTAACTATTATATCCGGAATATTCTGTTATCCCATAGTAACTATTATATCCGGAATATTCCAGCTTTCAAATAAAGTATCTGTTTCATGTAAATGTGTAATAATGTGTCGCCGCTCTTTTATCCGGTGCTTCTTGCTGCAGGTTTTGTGGTTATGTTCATGAAAATCCTATTTTTTTTTTTTGAGGCCCCTCCCCCTCAGCTTGCGCTGATCCGGTGTTTATCCCTCCCTTCCATACTTTGACCTTTAACAATGCGTCTTGTCCTGTGTTTTCCCGGCGATGCTTTCAGTGTTCAGCTGCTTTTAGCGAAGATTGTGTATCGAGCGCGTGAGACGCTAAAACCTGTAGATTACAGCATCGCGCTTGCTGTGCGGCTTCACATACACAAACTGCTTATTTTGGCTTCTGTATCTTGGTTTTGTTTCACTCGTTTTTAGTTTTGTTTATTGCATGAAGCCTGAGACGCAATGTGATTCATGTAGGAGGAATGACTCGCAGCGCATTACATGGACAGCCATGTGCAACAATCACCGCAAACAAAGCACACTGTATCTGGTGCAGGGGACCATCTATATATCCATGTGACAGTGCAAGACACCCCATCCCCACCACAACTCACACACCTATAACCCCTCCCCGACACAAATCAGATATAACCCGACCCCCTCCCCGACACAAATCAGATATAACCCGACCCCCTCCCCGACACAAATCAGATATAACCCGACCCCCTCCCCGACACAAATCAGATATAACCCGACCCCCTCCCCGACACAAATCAGATATAACCCGACCCCTCCCCGACACAAATCAGATATAACCCGACCCCCTCCCCGACACAAATCAGATATAACCCGACCCCCTCCCCGACACAAATCAGATATAACCCGACCCCTCCCCGACACAAATCAGATATAACCCGACCCCCTCCCCGACACAAATCAGATATAACCCGACCCCCTCCCCGACACAAATCAGATATAACCCGACCCCCTCCCCGACACAAATCAGATATAACCTGGTTTCCTTTTCCTTAGTGATTCGTTGCTATTAAATGAGTTAGAACAACACCGTGTATCTGTGTGTTGTGTATACAGGTCGTAGTCTCACAATGATAAATATTTAGTGTTTGTATCACGCTTGTCTCTGTCCTCGGTTCTGCACGGGTTTTATTGATCACAATGTATCCAAAGAACTTGCAGCAAATTGTAAATGTTCTCAGGATGTATGTGCAGAGGTGTGGAAATTTAAAAAAAAATCTACTTGTCCAACGGACTAAGTGGTAGCCCAATCTACTTGTCCCTCAGGATGATCTACTTGTCCTGATAACGCTATTTTGTTGAAATTTATTTTTCTTAGAGGTCTTTTATTCATAATAGCCTAGTGGGGCAGCATCAGATGTGACGCTGCCTCTATATAGGCTGTTATGAATAAAGATCTTTATTTAAACACTATTTTGTGCGTGTGCATTTCAAAACTCAGTATGTATACACACACACAGCCCTCTGTGTGTATATATGTAATTACACACATATACATTGCAGCTGTGCTAGGAGTAGTAGTGCATGGTTAGTGGCTCGGGTAGAGCATGCTGGGAGTAGCAGTGCATGATGCACTGTTACTCCCTGCATGCTCTGCCCGAGCCACTAACCATGCACTACTTCCAGCATGCTCTGCCCGAGCCACTAAGCATGCACTGCTACTTCCAGCATGCTCTGTCCGAGCCACCAACCATGCACTGTGCATGGTTAGTTGCTCAGGCAGAGCATGCTGGGAGTAGCAGTGCCGGGAGTAGGGTCAGGGTACAATACACGCACCTGGCGTCTGTCGAGTGGCTGCAGATTGGAGAGGTGCAGCGGAGTCTTCCAGGGCTGCAGGAAGTCACTCCCCTCGTGACTGGGGTCCCGTGTGAGCCTCCCCCGTGCTCCCCCTCAGCTTCGAGCGCAGCTCAAGTAGAGACATGGACAGGGCGAAAAGTCAGCAGCCCAGGGGCAGCCGCATCCCGAGGGAGGAGGAGCCAGGCTCCGGGAGTGGTCCTCGGACAGGCAAGGCGGAGCCATGTCACACTTTTTAAAGGAGTGGCGGGGACACCGAGGTGGGGAATGGCAGCCGAGGGGCCCCCCCCCCCCCGGACTGAGTGGCTTACCTCGCCGAGACTCAAGATACGGGCAGGGATCACCTACAGTGCCATGAGCAACATGTCAACATGCAGCCGCCGATCCGGCACCGTATGAACTAAGCACAGCGGCTGGGTGCGAAGGACGCCACGCCCTCGCGGTTGGATACACACCTGCAGTCTGGCGGGTTTCTTGCCCGACGGACTGCATCTGAAAAAAAAGTACATGTCCGGCGCCTGGATCTTCATGTCCCGGGCATCGGGCGATAGGATTCCCACACCCTTGATGTGGGAGGTTTTATTTAAGTGTTCTGATTCCAGGACCATCACAGGGAACCAGTTTCCATAACCAGGTGCTTTGTATCTTCTCGCTGTCTCATGATTTGTGCCTCTCGTTACTGTGAGCGAGAGCTCATCGTGTAAATGTTAACGTGCGTGTCCTTGTGTAATGCGCACACATGTCCTCACATCATTTTTTTTTTTTCCCCCTAGTTTTGAAAGATGACGTCCAGAAAGAAAGTGCTGCTCAAGGTCATCATTCTAGGAGATTCCGGGTAGGTGGATTCAGTGCAAGACGTGTTTTCTGCCATGAAGCGACTCGTCCTTATCTGCTGTTATCCCTGTGTCATGTCGTGCAGGGGTTAAATCTACATGAAATGAGCACGGGTAACATGCAGAGCCTGGAAGCTACATTAACTCTATATATTAATATATAAAGGGGGCGGGGCTCTGGCACATTGTCACATCTCTTTATTTGGGGCTGTCGTCTGTTTCGGGGCATCAGGTGACTCTCTTGCTCCCTCTGCTGGCAAATGTGCTGGAAATGAAGACCGCATGTACGCGAGCTCTGCAGGAGCAAAAATGTGGCAACATGACATGTATCTCATCAGCAATGTCTCGTTTCATGTTTGAGCACCAGGCGGCTTGCAAGGAAGTGGGCAGAGCGAGCGCCGGGCGGCTTGCGAGGGGAGCGCCGGGCGGCTTGCAAGGAAGTGGGCAGAGCGGGCGGCTTGCAAGGAAGTGGGCAGAGCGGGCGGCTTGCAAGGAAGTGGGCAGAGCGGGCGGCTTGCAAGGAAGTGGGCAGAGCGGGCGGCTTGCGAGGGGAGCGCCGGGCGGCTTGCGAGGGGAGCGCCGGGCGGCTTGCGAGGGGAGCGCCGGGCGGCTTGCGAGGGGAGCGCCGGGCGGCTTGCGAGGGGAGCGCCGGGCGGCTTGCGAGGGGGGCGCCGGGCGGCTTGCGAGGGGAGCGTCGGGCGGCTTGCGAGGGGAGCGCCGGGCGGCTTGCGAGGGGAGCGCCGGGCGGCTTGCGAGGGGAGCGCCGGGCGGCTTGCGAGGGGAGCGCCGGGCGGCTTGCGAGGGGAGCGCCGGGCGGCTTGCGAGGGGAGCGCGGGCGGCTTGCGAGGGGAGCGCCGGGCGGCTTGCGAGGGGAGCGCCGGGCGGCTTGCGAGGGGAGCGCCGGGCGGCTTGCGAGGAAGTGGGCAGAGCGGGCGGCTTGCGAGGAAGTGGGCAGAGCGGGCGCTTGCGAGGAAGTGGGCAGAGCGGGCGGCTTGCGAGGGGAGCGCCGGGCGGCTTGCGAGGAAGTGGGCAGAGCGGGCGGCTTGCGAGGGGAGCGCCGGGCGGCTTGCAAGGGCAGAGCGGGCGGCTTGCAAGGAAGTGGGCAGAGCGGGCGGCTTGCGAGGGGAGCGCCGGGCGGCTTGCGAGGGGAGCGCCGGGCGGCTTGCGAGGGGAGCGCCGGGCGGCTTGCGAGGGGGGCGCCGGGCGGCTTGCGAGGGGGGCGCCGGGCGGCTTGCGAGGGGGGCGCCGGGTGGCTTGCGAGGGGGGCGCCGGGCGGCTTGCGAGGGGGGCGGCTTGCGAGGGGGGCGGCGGCTTGTTGTGGTCACATGACATGCAGGGATATGACGCGTTTCGCTTCCTCCCGCAGGGTGGGTAAAACTTCTCTCATGAATCAGTACGTGAACAAGAAATTCACCAACCAGTACAAGGCCACCATAGGAGCCGACTTCCTGACCAAGGAGGTGATGGTGGACGATCGTCTGGTCACAATGCAGGTATGTCCGTGGGGGCTGCTCACATCGTGCATTAACGCTGTCCGGTCACTGTTCACCTTTTGGCAGCGTTGCGCGTCCTGTGATGTCACCGCGATGTGATTTTATCATATTAAAATTGTGTCCGCTTACTGCGCTTCCAGCTCCGCGATGAGAAATGGTGCGCGCGGAGCAGAGTATTGCACCGGGTGGGGGGGGGGGTCCTCCAGCTTGTTACCGTATTAATGACCTCGCCCCTCTTTTTGCAGATCTGGGACACGGCCGGGCAGGAGCGCTTCCAGTCTCTCGGCGTGGCCTTTTACAGAGGCGCGGATTGCTGCGTGCTGGTTTTCGACGTGACGGCCCCAAACACCTTCAAGACCCTGGACAGCTGGAGGGATGAATTCCTGATCCAGGCGAGCCCCCGAGACCCCGAAAACTTCCCCTTCGTTGTTCTGGGAAATAAGATCGACCTTGAAAACAGACAAGTAAGGGTCACATGGCGCAGCGTGTCTGGTGCCCCCCCCCCCCCCCGCACAGGACATGAGGACAAAAAATCATTGCTCGCCCACCTGGAACGTTATAACGGGGTGTATTCCTAACGAGTCTACAAGCCGCACAGCCCCTGGATGTTCCCCATATTACAGGTGGCAGACCCTTTAATGACATTGGGGAGGGGGAGATCCGTCCATTAACCCCTTCCCTGCTGCATGAGGAGATTAAGGACCAGTCGATACCCTAAAGGTTTCTAAGCCGAGTTTTTGGCCGTATCCGGTGCAGGAAGTCACGGCTGCCGCGTCTCTTTCAGGTCACCACAAAGCGAGCACAGGCTTGGTGTCACAGCAAAAACAACATCCCCTACTTTGAGACCAGCGCCAAGGAGGCCATCAACGTGGAGCAGGCGTTCCAGACCATTGCACGCAACGCACTGAAACAGGTAAGCGTCACACGGGGGCAGTAACGCCATGGCTCCCCCCCCCCCCCGACCACATGGGGGCAGTAATACCATGGCTCCCCCGACCACACGGGGGCAGTAACGCCATGGCTCCCCCCCCCCCCCCGCGGCCACACGGGGGCAGTAACGCCATGGCTCCCCCCCCCCGCGGCCACACGGGGGCAGTAACGCCATGGCTCCCCCCCCCCGCGGCCACACGGGGGCAGTAACACCATGGCACCAACTGATGTATCATGTCCTGTGAATTCTGGTGACATTTCCTCATTTTTTCCCCCCAGGAGACGGAGGTGGAGCTTTATAACGAATTCCCCGAACCCATTAAACTGGACAACAACGGCTCGAAGGCGGCAGCGGAGACCTGCAGCTGCTGAGACGGGGAGGGCAGACCCGGCGTCCTTCACTAACCGATATCACACTTAGGCCTTCGAACACGAGAGACCCCCCCCCCCCTCCGTTCCCATCCCCCTCCCCCGGAGTGTAAATGATAAATATTAATCTCCTGCACCCCCCCCTCCCCAGAAACCAACACCTGTATCATAAGCGGAACCTGCTGGATCGTCCCATGCCCGCGCCCCCATGGACTGTCAACCCGCGTTGGTTTAACCCTTATGTTTCCAGGTGGTCTGCAATATGTATAGCATTGCTGCCCCCCCCTTCCCCGGGTGCAAAGCGGTTTAACAACATATACTGTTTAAACTTAAGTTAAATTTTCTTTTGTGGAGAGAATAGACCGGAAAATGCCCCCCCCCCCCGCCTTCCCATCGTTTCTCGCTTTCTTTTTTTTACAGTTGTCTGTGTATAATTAACACATTACATGCTAAAGGAAAACAATATGTACAAACCTTTTAACCCTTCCTGTACTGAAGCCTTCGATCAGAAAAGCATCCCCCCCCCCCCCCGTGCTCTTTGCAAGCTCCGCACCCAGGCTCCGCCACGTTTTTTGTGTTTCTCCCTTCTTTCCTGCGTTTTGTTTCGGTTTAATTGCTTTCGTTACTTTTTAAACCAATCGGAAACTTTTTTACAGGATCCACTTTATTATTGTGTATCGCTCGCTCGTGTAGATGAAGAATCATATAGAACATGTTAATATATGCAACGATTACAAACACAACTATGTATAAATATTAGGCATAAGAATGATTTTTTTTCCTTTATTGAATATTTAGATCGTAAGCTCCTGGACACGGTAACATTATTCCTCGTATCCCTCTGCGTGCTCGGCCTGCAAACGATAAGAACCCAGGTAGAACCCGCCATCACTTTCCAAGGGGTCTCGGAGGATAGTCTCCTGATTGGCTGCTTTCTGTCTCTGCATCTTTCCCTCTTTAACATTATATCCGTGTTGGCGATTGTGCTCACTGGACGCCATCGATTTGCTGGTTCAGTGCAGGTTTGATGTCATTTCCTCCCAATATTCCCTTTTCTTCGTTAAAGTGTCATGTCTGTAAGGAAAATGTCCCGTGGTGCAGCCACGGGAAGAAATCTGCAGCTTAATCGGAGTGCATGATGGATCACCACCACGACTACATGTCCCATGATGTTCGGTTAGTTTTAAGGCCTGCTGAGCACAGTGGGACTTGTAGTCCTGAGACACCCAGACTGCTAAGGTCAGCCACTGCTGCCTTGCAGGTGTCCCCGTCTGACGCATTTCCTTTGCTCTGGCAGATGATGCTCCGAGACCCCCCCCCCCTGCTGTGTTGCAGCTCAGCCCACCCTGTCTCCATTCTCACATTTGTAGTTCGCTTTCCATACGGCGATTCTACCTTCTATTCGTTTTGTGTTTTATTTTTGTTTCCCAGCGGCCGACGTGCTGTTGTGTAGGTCTGGATCTTCTGTAAAGATGAGAATAATGCCAATAAACTTAACAAGAAAAAACAACCTCTGGCTCCGTTACCTCTCGCTGCCCGGCTACGTTACCTCTCGCTGCCCGTAATATGCCTTGATTTGGTTTTATGAACCATCAATTCCTACAGCTTTATTTCCAGCAAATGTTACATTTAAATATCTGTAAAAGCAAAGATTCAGATGTCACAAACCAGAAACTGCTCCTCTGGGTGTATGCTGTGAGAAGCGGGGTTGGTGGAACAGTCTAGAGGAGCTTGCAATCTAGAGGGTCCGGCTCCTACAGTTCCTGTGTCGGTGAGTTTGTTCACATGATGTTCCCTGGGCGGTTTGAGGCTTTAATCTGATCATTTATTTGGTGCCAACAGTTTCCGCAGCGCTTTACAATAACCAAAGGGAACAAGATAAACTGCCAAATGCTGGAAACGAGGTGTAGAGGGCCCTGCTCATAGCAGCTTACAGTCTAGAGGGATTGGGGGTTGAAGACCAGTTTTACTGGACAGCAGGATCATCGGTGCCGGTGGTTCGGGAATGGTGGGGCCATAGAATGGTATATTCTTAATGTAGCTCCTAGCAAAGGTTCACCCGGTCTCGCTCTACCTGCAACAGAGTTAATACAGAAAAGAGCCTCATCACTCCCAGCCACGGCAGCTCCCACCACACACAACCGGCCTCCAGTCACTGTCAGGACCCACCACTCCTTTCACTCTCGGCCCAGTCTCTGCAGCTCCCATCACTGTCGGGGTCAACAACGACAAGCCTCCTGCGCTCACATCACTCACAGCTTCCATCGCGTCATGGCCAGGATCCACTGCCCCATCACTCGGCCTCCACAGCTCCCATTACAATAGATAACGGGATGTAGGGATAAAACGGGATATAGAGAGAACAGGATGTTAGATCTGATAGATAACAGGCTATAGGGATAATGTAATGGGATATAGGGTTATTAGAACTCTATCCCGTTAGGATGGGATATAGGGATATGAGTTCTAAGAACCCTATATCCCGTCCTCTCTAACCCGTTATAACAAGATATAGGGATATAACTCTATCCCGTTATAATATCCCTATAGCCGTTATGGATACATAGAGATAGGATATAGAAAGATAACGAGCTATAGGGATAATATAGTGGAATATAGAGAACCATATCCCGTTATCTCTAACGGCTATAGGGTTATTAGAACTATATCCTGTTATCTCTCTATATCCCACTATATTATCCCTATAGCTCGTTATCTTTCTATATCCCATCCTATATATATCCTGTTATAACCATAACGGCTATAGGGATATTATAACAGGATATATAGAGATAGGATGGGATATAGAAAGATAACGAGCTATAGGGGATAATATAGTGGGATATAGAGAGATAACGGGATATAGTTCTAATAACCCTATATCCCATTAGATTATCCCTATAGCCTATCTAGTCGCCCAATTACATGGATACTTTACCTGGATTTATCTTTTGTTTAGGATAGCCTTATGCCTATCCCATGCCTGCTTAAATTCAATCACTGGTTTGGCCTCTACCACTTCTACTGGAAGACTGTTCCATGTATCCACCACCCTCTCAGTAAAATAATGCTTCCTGATGTTACTTTTAAACCTTTGCCCCTCTAATCTAAGACTATGTCCTCTTGTTTTGCTACTTTGTTTCCTTTTAAATATACTCCCTTCCTCTACCTTGTGGATTCCCTTTACGTATTTAAATGTTTCTATCATATCTCCTCTGTCTCGTCTTTTTTCCAAGCTGTACATGTTAAGCTCATTAAGCCTTTCCTGGTAACTTTTCTCCTTCAAGCCGTACACCATTTTAGTAGCCCTTCTCTGAACTCTCTCTAAGATGTCTATATCCTTCTGGAGATACGGTCTCCAGTACTGCACACAGTACTCCAAGTGAGGTCTCACCAGTGCTCTGTACAGTGGCATGAGCACTTCCCTTTTCCTACTGCTAATACAGGCTCTCCCTACAAGACCAAGCATATATCCCGTGAAAATAACTATATCCCGTTATATCATCCCTATATCCTGTGTGGGGGGGTATAGCTCAAATGGAGGTTACCTTTGTTTGGAAAAAGGTGGTCCAGGCAGTAAAAGTTCTTTATTTAAATGGTTGCAATAAAACAGAAAATAAACCCTTGCCGCTCAGGCTCTTACTAAACAGCTCACCATTTGTTATGGAATCTAACCTCAGCCACCTTTTTAAATGAACAAAAGTACTTTATGCAACCTTTTCACACACCTTCACCTTGCAGCTCCCTCAGAAGGCTGAGTCCCAAGCCAGAGCAACTTCCCGGTTCAGCTTCCCCTCTTAACAACCCAGGGGAGAGACACAAAACCTGGATATGCAGCCTGAAAACCTGGTCTGGATTCAACTACTTTTGCATATGACAGAAACCGAAGGAAAATGTATCGCCCCTCAATGACCTTACCTTATCTCACATATCCTCCCCCCCCCCCCCTGCTCAAGCCCCTGTGGTTGAGCAACTGTAACAGAGGCAGTGGACACGCGAGAGGGCATCTGCATTGGTTCTGCAACTGCACTGTAAACTTAAAAGCTTGTAAAGCCAAGAACCACCTCGTAACTCGACTGTTCCTTTCTTTATTTTCACACATCCACTTGAGAGGGCTATGGTCAGTGACCAGTCTAAACGGTCTACCCAACCGGTAATACTTGAGGGTGTCCAGGGCCCGTTTGATAGCCAAACATTCCTTTTCAACGATGGCATAATTTTTCTCCTGTTTATTGAGCTTCCTGCTGAGAGACCACAGGGTGCTCCCCCATCTCTGATTTGGGACAGTACAGCACCCAGACCCACATCAGAGGCATCTGTCTGTACTACAAACGCCTTCATGAAATCTGGGGTCACAAGCACTGGTTGAGCACACAAACCTCTGAAATGCCTCATTTGACTCAGAATTCCACGTGATCACGACGGACCCTTTACCCTTCGTCTAATCAGTCATTGGAGCCGCAATGGTGGCAAAATTGGGGATGAAGTGCCGATAATGGCCTGTGATCCCAAGAAATGCCCTCACTTGCTTTTTATTTATAGGTTGGGGCCACCTTTTTAATCTCAACCATATCGATTTTGAGGCTTAACCAAACCCTGACCAATGGTATACCCCAGGTATTTTGCCTCCTCCAACCCCATGGCACATTTCTTTGGGTTGGCTGTGAGTCGTGCCTCCCTTAGAGTCGATTACCGCTTGCACCCTTAACAAGAGTCTGCAAGTCTGGGCTGTGTATCACTACATCGTCCAAATAAGCTGCTACGTATTGTCGATGAGATCTTAGTATTCTATCCATCATTCTTTGGTCTGCATGGTGCCCCTGCATCATTCCAAATAGCATTCTCTTATACTGGAAAGACCCCCTCGGGTAGAGAATGCAGTCTTTTCTTTCACTTTGTCAGTTGGGTATTTGCCAGTATCCCTCAGATCTAAAGTGGTTATGTATTGGGCCGTTCCCACTCTGTCAATGAGCTCATCCACCCGAGGCACCGGGTAAGCATCAAATTTGGACACACTATTCAACTTTCTAAAATCATTGCAAAATCTTATGCTTCCATCTGGTTTTGAAACCAGCACAATCGGACTTGACCAATTACTATGGGACTCTTCGATGACCCCCCCCCCCTTCCAACTTTTTATTTCGTCAGACAGCTTTTCGTCTAGCTTTGGGTATTCTATACTGCTTTATATTTACACTAGGTGGAAAGTCTGCCCAGAGGGCAGTCTATTGTTGTTGTCGCCAGGTCAGAATTCACGTCCAGTTTTTTTTCTTCAATGTCCTATCCAAGAGTATCTCTCTATATAAATACATTTGTAACGCATCCATCTCCATCCGCAACAGGAGGGCCGACTGAGCAGCTGTGATGGGTGCGTGCACAGCTGACAGCGCATTACAAAGTCATTTATATATTAGAGTAGGTTCCTCTTCCCTCTTAGATTGTAAACTTACGGAAACCGGACCCTCAAATTGTAAGCTCATGGGGCCCCTTAGATTGTGTTGGGCTTGGGCAGGCATTTGTTTGTAGCGTATACATTATGCGTATATATTTAATGGCACGTGGTATGCATGGCACGGCAGGCTGGTATTTAGGCACACTGGTATTATGAATGGCAGACTGGTAATGTGCATGGCAGACTGGTAATATGGCAGGGAACTGGTATTGTTTTTTTTGGCGATGGACACGCCAGCCCTTACGCTTTTATAGTATAGATGAACACAGGGTTCAGTAGTTTTTCCCAAACTCTTACCTCATTATGTTGAGCCACTGATAAGGTTTCAGCTATTGGGACCTCAGGTGTGGAGGGGCCTGTGTCGTTTGGTGGGGTTGGGATAGCCACCAGGGCTTCTCTGTCCCTCCAGGGCTTTAAGAGGTTAATGTGATAAATTTGCTCAGGTTTCCTTCTCCCTGGCTGGTGAACTTTATAGTTTACTTAACCTATTTTTTTCATAGGGGCCTTGCCACTTTGCCAGGAATTTACTCTCCACTGTTGGGACTAGCACTAGGACTCTATCCCCAGGGTTAAAGCTACGTACTTTGGCACCCCGATTATAAACCCTCCTCTGTGCTTCCTGAGCTTGCTCCATATGTTCCCGCACCAGGGGCATGACAGCCGCAATTCTGTCCTGCATCATTGAGATATGCTCTGACACTCTTATAGGGGGTGGTTTCACCTTCCCATGTTTCCTTGGCAATATCTAAAAGGCCCCTGGGATGCCTGCCATACAAGAGTTCAAAAGGGGGAGTATCCTGTGGATGCCTGAGGTACCTCCCGGATTGCAAACATGAGATATGGCAATAAAAAAAAATCCCAATTCTTCCCATCTTTGTCCACTACCTTTTTTAAAATGTCCTTAAGTGTCTTATTAAATCTCTCCACCAGTCCATCTGTTTGGGGGTGGTAGACAAACGTGCGCAAGTGAGATATTTTGAACAGCCTACATATCTCCCGAGTTACTCTAGACATAAATGGCGTGCCCTGATTGGTTAAAATTTCCTTTGCAATACCCACATGACTAAATACCTGAACAAGCTCCTTGGCAATAGTTTTAGCTGAGGTATTACGTAAGGGAATTGCCTCAGGATACCGCGTAGCATAATCCAGTATTACTAATAATCACTGGACCCACCAGATCCATGCCAGTTCTCTCAAAGGGTACATCAATCGGCAAAGGTACCAGCGGACTATGAAAATGGGGTGAGGGTGCCGAATACTGACACCCTGGGCATGATTCACAATATTCATTTACATCTGCATGTAAACCCGGCCAAAAGAATCTCTGGCTTATTCTTAGTTTTTTCTATACCCAGGTGTCCACCCATTATGTGACCATGAGCAAGAGCTAACACCATCCTGCGGTATGGTTTTGGGACTACCAATTGTTCCACCACATCCTCGCCTTGCTTCACCACCTGATACAGTAAATCCTTTTTTGCGCCATGTAGGGAAAATACATTCTTACATCAGGATCAATGGGTTTCCCATCTATCATTTTTATGTTTTCCCTGGCTCTAGTCAGTGTGGAGTCCTTTTTGTTCTGTACGGAAATAATCCTTCCTGATTTCTAAGTCAGGCATATCATTTGATCCACTTTCGGTACTAGAGCCAGGTACAACATCCTGTTCAGTGTTCCCACCCTCTGGGTCAGGTTCTATATCCTCCTGTTCCCCAGCCAACACAAAGAGGGAAAGGCATAACCCCTTCCTTAGACAAGCCCACAATATCCTCTAAGTTCCCTTGGTTTACCTGTAAAGGAAGCACAATCCACCTGAACCTTTTTAATTTGCCAAAGTCTCCAAAACTGTGGAAAATCCCTCCCCACTATAGCTTCAGGAAGCAGGGAGGCTACTACACCCACCGACTGTGTCACAGAGCCCCATGGAGTACCAATTTCCACTACAGCAATCTGGTAATCACATGTGTCACCATGTACACAAATAACCCCAGCCTGTCGAGGCTGATAAAGTCAGCTCTGACTAGAGTTACCACACTACCAGAATCTAGCAGAGCTATAACTGGCTTTCCATCAATGGAAAGAACACACATTTGCTTCTCAATCCGTTCCTGACATGATGCATACTACACCACTTGTGCAAAGAAAGACATGTGTTTCCCCATCTTAGCATTATCACATTGCATAGGTTCATCAGTAAATGGACAATTAGCAGCAATATGTCATAACCCATGGCAACAAAAGCATTTTATAGGGTCAGCACCCAGTCCTGTATATGGCCTGATGGTCATTCCTGACCTACCAAGCTAGTCTTTAGGTCCAGAGCCTGTAGTCTCTTCATCTTTGGCAAATGTCTTATAAGTCTCTCCCATGCCCTTAACCCCTGGAACAGGCTTACCAGGTCCTCTGGGCAGGTGTCCTCTGGGTAAGACTGGACGCTCAAGCACGGGGCTACTTAGCAAGTCAGTTGCTGTGGTGTATCGCTCAATCATGTCCACTAGTTGGGTAGCCGTTTTGGGGTCTCCATGGCTGGCCCATTTCCTTAGGGAGGTGGGAAGAGCCCACAAAATAACGGTCCATCACCACACGCTACACCATCTCCGGTGGCGACAATGTCTCAGGCTGGAGCCATTTCCTGGTGAGGTGTATAAGGTCAAGCATTTGGGACCTTGGGGGCTTTTCAGCCTTATAGTTCCACCGATGCCATTGCTGTTCATGCCCAGCGGGTGTAACACCTAGTCTTGTCAGGATTTCAGCCTTAAGTACATCATAATCCTGAGCAGCCTCAGGTTCCAAGTCACAGTAGGCTTTTTGGGGTTCACCTGTTAGGAATGGTGCAACCAGCCCCGCCCACTCACATCTCTGCCAACCTTTTCGTGTAGCAATCCTCTCAAACTTAGTGAGGTAGGCTTCCACATCATCGGCAGCTGTCATCTTTTGCAGGTAATAGCTGGCACACTTCACCTTTTGTTCCACAGGCATTGAAGCCACAGAGTTACTCTTCGAGTACCTCTCGATCTGCTTGCTGGGCATCTCTGTCAGCTCGCTGGGCCAACATCTGCCGCTAAGCCTCTGCAAACTGGTGATTTGTCTCTTGCTGGACCGCAGTGGCTTGAGACAAAACTTTTACCACGTCCTCCATCATGCAACTTGTACAGGGAAAGTGCCTGCAATCTCACACCATATGTGGGGGGTATAGCTCAAACGGAGGTTACCTTTGCTGGGAAAAAGGTAGTCAAGGCAGTAAAAGTTCTTTGAAATCTGTCCAGCAGACAATAGTTATTTAAACGGTTGCAATAAAACAGAAATGCAGGGGCGTAACTACCAGGGTGCAGCGGGTGCCACTGCACCCAGGCCCCTGACTCCAGGGGCCCACATCTGGGTGGGTGGGGGGCCCAGACTGGCCCCGCTTGCCCCACAGTCCAGGCAGGGGTCAGGCACCTGGTCTCCCGCTTGATCGGCAGCGTGTGGGATCAAACTCCCACACGCTGCACCAGAAGTAAAGGCCCCGCCGGGGGAAGGGGGGAGAGGAGGAGGAGGAAGAAGAGGACAGCTGCTCACATGAGGATGTGCTGGCCCCGCCCCTTCCCCCTCCACAGCCACACAAAGCAGAGCCTCCCTGCCGTGCTGGAAGTGTCCAGCATGTGCAGGGAGGGGAAGTGGAGAGAGTGGAGACCATACTTAACTATGGTAAGTATGTAACAAGCTGGGGTGGGGTGTCTGATATCTGGGGCCCGCACAGAGGATGGGTCTTGAAGGCGCGGTACTTGTTTGTGAGACCTGAGCGGGCACCCACCGTAGAGCAGGCCATTGTGCTGTTGCTCGTTCTCAGGACCCTCACAAACACCCCCCTTGTTTCTTGCGGTACTGAAGTAGCCCACCTCGGCCCCTCCCCACAGCCGACAAGGGGGAGGGGGGGTCCTTCATGGATTCTTGCAGCAGGGCCCTGAGGTTTCTAGTTACTCCTCTGCAGAAACCGGCTGGGAGGAGTAGAGGTAACATCACTGCTCTGCGTGGAGAGAGACTGTGGGGACATGGGTTCAATCCCAGCAAGAGCACCTCTCCAGTAAGTGTCCTTGGCAAGACACCTAACGGTACATACTCGCCACCCAGGACATACTTGAAAACGAGAGAAATCTCAATGTATCCTTCCTGGTAAAATACTTTCCCCAAAAAAAAAAATGAAAACAGAAAATAAACCCTTGCCGCTCAGGCTCTTACTAAACAGTTAGCTCACCATTTGTTAGTGAGGGAATCTAACCTCAGCCACCTCAAACACCTTCACCTTGCAGCTCCCTCAGAAGGCGGAGTCCCAGGCCAGAGCAACTTCCTGGTTCAGCTTCCCCCTCTTTTATCTCCCCCTGATAAACATCAAGTAATTAACAACCCAGGGGAGAGACACAAAACCCGGATATGCAGACACCACATGCAGCCTGAAAACCTGCTCTGGATTCAACTACTTCTGCATATATGACAGAAACCGAGGGGAAATGTATAGCCCCCTCAATGACCTTCCCTTTCCTTATGTCACACCTGTTATCTCTATATCCCGTTATAATCTCTCTATATCCTGTTATAACCTCTCTATAACCCGTTATAACAACCCAATATCCCGTTATAATCTCTCTATATCCTGTTATAACAACCCTATATCCCGTTATAACAACCCTATAACCCGTTATAACAACCCTATATCCTGTTATAATAACTTTATATTCCGTTATAACCTCTCTATAACCCGTTATAACAACCCAATATCCCGTTATAATCTCTCTATATCCGTTATAATAACTCTATATTCCGTTATATCTCTATATCCCGTCATAATATCCCTATATCCCATTATAATAACTCTATATTATTATAATATCCCGTTATATCCCTATATCCATTTTTAATATCTGTATCCCGTTATAATCTCTCTATATCCCATTAGTCTCTCTCTATATCCCTATATCACGTTATAATATCCCTATATCACGTTATAATATGCCTATATCCCGTTATCTCTCTATATCCCCTTATAATATCCCTATATCCCGTTATAATAACTCTATATCCCAATATCCCGTTATATTAACTCTATATCCCGTCATAATCTCTCTATAGCCTGTTATAATATCCCGTTATAACTCTATCCCGTTATAATATCCCTATATCCAGTTATATCTGTATCCCTTTATAATCTCTCTATATCCCATTTCAATCTCTCTATATCCCGTTATAATAACTCTATATCCCGTTATAATCTCTCTATATCCCGTTATAATCTCTCTATATCCCGTTATAATCTCTCTATATCCCGTTATAATAACTCTATATCCCGTTATAATCTCTCTATATCCCGTTATAATCTCTCTATATCCCATTATATCTCTATATCTCATTATAATAATGGGATATAGAGTTATTATAATGGGATATAGTTATTATATCTATATCCCTTTATAATATCTCTATATCCTGTTATAATATCTCACCTTATCTGTTCCCTGCCTGTCTTCTGTTTTTTTTTTTTTTTTTTCCCCTTCCTCTTCTCTCCTCCACCATTTTCTAGAAAGGTTTTCCCCTCTCTTGCTGCTTCTTTCTTCTACCACCATTCTCTCTAAATATACCCTCCCTCCCTATACACCCTACAAATTACACCAAGCAGAGAAATAAACCCAAATACACCATAGCCTACTCAGCTCTTTTAACTTATCAGCTGAGAGCTGGTGGAGAGTGTTAAAATGCAGCCCTCCCACCCCCACATGGAGTTTTAAGACTCTCCAATCACAATTCTCCAAAAAGAAAACTGTCCAAATTCCTATTTATTCTGCTGCTTGCCCTGGCAAATGATGTTGAATCCAACCCTGGTCCAACAGATGACACCACATTTAGTCTCCCCACTAAAAAAGGACTCTCCTTTGTGCACTGTAACATCCGCAGCTTACTCCCTAAACTGGACGAGCTTAAAGCTTGGTGCCTCCATTACAAACCTAAAGTCATTGTGCCGACAGAATCATGGCTAACCCTTAAAGTCCCAGACTCTGCCATATCAATACAAGGGTATTCATGTAAGGACAGAGCAAAGAGAGGAGGAGGAATTGTTATTTATGTTGACGAGTCCACAAAGTTCACCCCTCTGCAAAACTATAGCACCCCAGCCAGATTTTGTTTCTGGTATTATTGAGATCCCTTTCAGTAAACCAATTATTGTTGCTGGATTCTATCGCCCACCGAGCTCCCCAGTGCATTCACTTTCTGACATAACCCAAATCCTAAGTAATTTGGTAGCTCAAAACCAAAAAAGTGAACTGTTGGTCCTCGGCGATTTTAATGTTGATTGGCTGAAACCTAAAAACAATAAACACTGCTCCCAGTTTAAGGCTTTCCAGTTAACACAATTAATCTCCTCCCCCACTCGCATTAATAGGAAAAGCCTTAACCATACCTTGCTGGACTGGATTCTCTCCTCATGTCCTGATAGAATACAGGAGGCAAGCGTTCTCGCTAATAGCTTCAGTGATCACTGTCTAGTGTACTGTGTGCGCAAAATTAAGGCCACAAAATCTCCCCCAAAAGGTAATACTCACCAGGTCCTTCAAAAAATTTAATCTTGAATCCTTCCTAAATGATCTCAAACAGCTCATGTGGTACAGGCTAAACCTAATCCCAGACCTGGACTGTGCATTTGAATACTTTCAGTCAGGGCTCCTGCAAGTCTGGAATGCCCATGCCCCGCTCCGTAAAGTGCGAGTCCACGGGGCACATATCCCCTGGGTTACAGCTGACCTCACACACATGTACCAGCTTAGAGATTCACTCTAACTAAATTTCAAGAGTACTGGATCCATGAACGATCACTGTGAATACCGAAAATGGCGGAATGCACAAAGCAAACAAAAATGGCTAAAGCCCAATACTTCAATGAAGATCTAAACAATAACATATCAAACCCGAGAATTTTTTGGAAAATCATAAATAACATACAATCGTCCCCTGTCCACTCCCAACCAGCTGCTGCCAAAGTAAACAACCAAACCCTGCAACACCCCCTAGATGTAGCAAATGCCTTTAATAACTATTTTGTTGGATGCGCCAACACCCTGATTGCTAAGCTAGCAATTGAAACACATTCAGAAAGGCAGCACACAAGTCAGATCCTTCCAACTGTGCCAAAACCCGGTATCAAAGGGAAATTCAGTTTTAGACCGGTGCCTGTCGGTGCCATTACTAAACTTCTCTGTAACCAAAAAATGAAACACCAGTCAGGACCTGCACAAATCCCAGCAATGCTGCTGAAAATCAGTGCGCTGGCAATTGCAAAACCTGTCGCAACGCTAAACATTGAATCACTGGCGACTGGATATATACCCAAACTCTGGTAGACTGCGAGAGTGGTACCTATCCATAAAAGTGGAGACAATACTTTGGTATCCAACTACCGTCCAATATCATTGCTTCCTGTAATGTCAAAAATTCTGGAAAAATGTGTTTACACTCAATTACACGATTACTATCAGTATTGAAACTATTTAACCTCAGATCAATCCGGCTTCCGTCCAAATCATTCAACCACAACTGCCCTTTTAAAAGTTTCCAATGATATCCAGGATGGTATGGAACAAGGAGACCTACAGTGGCAAGATAAAGTATGTGAACCCTTTGGGATTACGTGGAGTTTTGAGTGAATTGGTCATAAAATGTGCTCGGATCTACATCTAAGTCACAACAATTTGAGAAACACAGTCTGCTTAAAATAATACAACACAAACATTACTTTTTCCACCCTGCACTGTGAATGTTTACATGTTCTGTTCAATAAACACATGAAAACATACAATGTTTGTGTTGTATTATTTTAAGCAGACTGTGTTTTTCAAATTGTTGTGACTTAGGCTAGGGACAGATGAGCGCATTTTCTGCGGCCACCGTCAAAATGTACGTCGATGCGTGCGCACGCATTTTTTCACTGAATACGCTTAAGTGGTCAGACGACCACAGTCGCACAGTCGCAGGTACTCACCAACGCAATTCTAGGGAAATCCGGCTGTTTGAACGTTATGTAGGCCGCACACTAGCAGCGTCTGACGTCTCCTAATCACGCACACACGCTGCCATGCGGCCGCAGCGCACTCTGTACGTCTGTAGCAGCGGTTTCACGTTCTGAGAAAAATGCGTTCATTTGCCGGTTGCGTGGTGTCGGCGCACTTTTGTACGCACGTACTGCGTATATTGGCCGTTATGTGCTGCTACTGCCGCCGTGATTTAGTGCGCCTGCACGCGCGTTCCGACTGCCCCACTCTGACCCTAGCCTTAGATGAAGATCAGAGACATTTTATCACCAATTCATGCAAAACTCCACGTAATCCCAAAGGGTTCACATACTTTTTCTTGCCACTGTATATATATATATAGATAAGATATATATCTATATTCTTATAAATATATATATCCAGACTTGTATTACACTGCTGCTGATGTAACTTAATAGATCGGGGATCTCTTCTGCATTACCAAAACCTCCACCACTGCACTCAGGGCCGTCTTTAGTGCGGGGCAAAATCATGGCATCGTGTGCTGTGTAAGGACATGTCATGTGACCGTATAGAGGAGGTGAGGCCTCGCGAGAGATGCAGTTGGCTCCTCCCCTCCTCTTCAATATGCAGTTCCCCTTCTCTCGCCGGGTCCCGGCTGGGCATGTGAAACTCTGCTGGGCGTGATGTGATGAGAAGTGAAACTCTGCTGGGCGTGATGTGATGAGAAGTGAAACTCTGCTGGGCGTGATGTGATGGGAAGTGAAACTCTGCTGGGCGTGATGTGATGGGAAGTGAAACTCTGCTGGGCGTGATGTGATGGGAAGTGAAACTCTGCTGGGCGTGATGTGATGGGAAGTGAAACTCTGCTGGCGTGATGTGATGGGAAGTGAAACTCTGCTGGGCGTGATGTGATGAGAAGTGAAACTCTGCTGGGCGTGATGTGATGGGAAGTGAAACTCTGCTGGGCGTGATGTGATGTGATGGGAAGTGAAACTCTGCTGGGCGTGATGTGATGAGAAGTGAAACTCTGCTGGGCGTGATGTGATGGGAAGTGAAACTCTGCTGGGCGTGATGTGATGGGAAGTGAAACTCTGCTGGCGTGATGTGATGGGAAGTGAAACTCTGCTGGGCATGATGTGATGGGAAGTGAAACTCTGCTGGGCGTGATGTGATGGGAAGTGAAACTCTGCTGGCGTGATGTGATGGGAAGTGAAACTCTGCTGGGCGTGATGTGATGGGAATGTGAAACTCTGCTGGGCGTGATGTGATGGGAAGTGAAACTCTGCTGGGCGTGATGTGATGGGAAGTGAAACTGCTGGGCGTGATGTGATGGGAAGTGAAACTCTGCTGGGCATGATGTGATGTGCATGTGAAACTCTGCTGGGCGTGATGGGAAGTGAAACTCTGCTGGCGTGATGTGATGGGAAGTGAAACTCTGCTGGGCGTGATGTGATGGGAAGTGAAACTGCTGGGCGTGATGTGATGGGAAGTGAAACTGCTGGGCGTGATGTGATGGGAAGTGAAACTCTGCTGGGCGTGATGTGATGGGAAGTGAAACTCTGCTGGCGTGATGTGATGGGAAGTGAAACTCTGCTGGGCGTGATGTGATGGGAAGTGAAACTCTGCTGGGCATGATGTGATGTGATGGGAAGTGAAACTCTGCTGGGCGTGATGTGATGGGAAGTGAAACTCTGCTGGGCGTGATGTGATGTGATGGGAAGTGAAACTCTGCTGGGCGTGATGTGATGGGAAGTGAAACTATGCTGGGCATGATGTGATGAGAAGTGAAACTCTGCTGGGCGTGATGTGATGGGAAGTGAAACTCTGCTGGGCGTGATGTGATGGGAAGTGAAACTCTGCTGGGCGTGATGTGATGGGAAGTGAAACTATGCTGGGCATGATGTGATGGGAAGTGAAACTCTGCTGGGCGTGATGTGATGGGAAGTGAAACTCTGCTGGGCGTGATGTGATGGGAAGTGAAACTGCTGGGCGTGATGTGATGGGAAGTGAAACTGCTGGGCGTGATGTGATGGGAAGTGAAACTCTGCTGGGCATGATGTGATGTGCATGTGAAACTCTGCTGGGCGTGATGGGAAGTGAAACTCTGCTGGGCGTGATGTGATGGGAAGTGAAACTCTGCTGGGCGTGATGTGATGGGAAGTGAAACTCTGCTGGGCGTGATGTGATGTGATGGGAAGTGAAACTCTGCTGGGCGTGATGTGATGGGAAGTGAAACTCTGCTGGCGTGATGTGATGGGAAGTGAAACTCTGCTGGGCGTGATGTGATGGGAAGTGAAACTCTGCTGGGCGTGATGTGATGTGATGGGAAGTGAAACTCTGCTGGGCGTGATGTGATGGGAAGTGAAACTCTGCTGGGCGTGATGTGATGGGAAGTGAAACTCTGCTGGCGTGATGTGATGGGAAGTGAAACTCTGCTGGGCGTGATGTGATGGGAAGTGAAACTCTGCTGGGCGTGATGTGATGGGAAGTGAAACTCTGCTGGGCGTGATGTGATGGGAAGTGAAACTCTGCTGGGCGTGATGTGATGGGAAGTGAAACTCTGCTGGCGTGATGTGATGGGAAGTGAAACTCTGCTGGGCGTGATGTGATGGGAAGTGAAACTCTGCTGGGCGTGATGTGATGGGAAGTGAAACTCTGCTGGGCGTGATGTGATGGGAAGTGAAACTCTGCTGGGCATGATGTGATGTGATGGGAAGTGAAACTCTGCTGGGCATGATGTGATGAGAAGTGAAACTCTGCTGGGCGTGATGTGATGGGAAGTGAAACTCTGCTGGGCGTGATGTGATGGGAAGTGAAACTCTGCTGGGCGTGATGTGATGGGAAGTGAAACTCTGCTGGGCATGATGTGATGTGATGGGAAGTGAAACTCTGCTGGGCGTGATGTGATGTGATGGGAAGTGAAACTATGCTGGGCGTGATGTGATGGGAAGTGAAACTATGCTGGGCGTGATGTGATGAGACCCCGTATATATTTATATAAGGTTATCAGATCCCCTCTAAGGCTAGGGTCAGACTAGCGCAGTTTTAACGTGCGTTTAGCCGCACGAAATCACGGCCGTGCTAGCAGCAAATGACGTCCAATGCCGGGGAACATACGACGAACGGCCGCACGAAAGTTCGTCCGTGCAACGCAAGTGGCCAACGAACGCATTTTTTCGAGAACGTCAAACCGCTACTACTGACGTACAGAGTGCGCTGCGGCCGCATAGCGGCGTGTGTGCGTGATTAGGAGACGTCAGACGCTGCTAATGTCCGGCTAACATAACGTCCAGACGCAAAAAGTATTTTATTGACGATCCGTACAAAATCACGGACGAAACGGCGCATCGTATGACCGCTATCGCGTATTCCGGGAAAAAATATGTACGTTCGTTCGACCGCACTTTTTCACGGACAACGTGAAAAATGCGTTCGTCTGACCCTAGCCTAAGGCGCCGTTTCTCTAAACTAAACAGGTTTAAGCTTGTTAGTCTTGCCTCATAACTTAACCCTTCCATTCCCCTTATTAATTTAGTCGCCCGTCTCTGCACTTTTTCTAGCGCTATAATATCCTTTTTTAAGACAGGTGCTAAAAATTGCACGGCAAATTTTTATTTTTTTTTGATCAAGGATTTTACCAGGAAGGATACATTGAGATTTCTCTCGTTTTCAAGTATGTCCTGGGTGGCGAGTATGTACCGTTAGGTGTCTTGCCCAAGGACACTTACTGGAGAGGTGCTCTTGCTGGGATCGAACCCATGTCTACACAGGCTCTCTCCACGCAGAGCAGTGATGTTACCTCTACTCCACCCAGCCGGTATTCAAGGTAATGTTGGGTGAAGAGGTCTTCTTTCAGACCCAGACAAACTCTAATGTTGGGTGAAGAGTAGGGATGAGCTGTTCGGTTCGATCTGTTCGGAGTTCGCATCGAACATCGGCCGTTAGAAAGTTTGCGAACTTCGAACTTTTTGGGACGTTCGCCAAAAGTTTGAATTTTTTTTTTGAAAAAAAAGTATAAAAAATGCTTAAAAAAATACTAAAAAATCTAGAAATAAAGAGACTCTTTAGAGCAGAATATTATAAGCAACAGTTTATTAGATATTGAATTAAAATGGGAATATTTTTAACATTGAAGCCTATGGGATAAAACATTCTTGTCACTAAAACATCAGGTATTATTATTATTATTATTATTCTTTATTTATAAAGCGCCAGCATATTCCGCAGCGCTGTACAATAAGCACAGTATAGACAGGGTTACAATACATTGAACAACATTTGACAAACAGTACAGGAGGAGATGAGGGCCCTATTCCCGTAGGAACTCACAATCTGGGAGGGTTGGGGTTGGAAACAGGAGGAGAGGACTGTAAGGTGAGAGTGATTGATGGTTGCGTCAGTGAGTTGGGGGGTCGGCTTCCCTAAATAGGAATGTTTTCAGGGAGCGTTTGAAGGAAGAGAAGTTAGGGGAAAGTCTGACAGTACGAGGGAGAGCGTTCCAGAGAGTGGGGGCTGCGTGTGAGAAGTCCTGCAGTCTATCATGGGAAGAGGTGATGCGGGGAGAAGCTAGGCGCAGGTCACTGTTTGACCTTAGGGAGCGGGCTGGGGTGTATTTGGTGATTAGTGAGGACAGGTAGTGGGGAGCTGAGTTAGTGAGGGTTTTGTAGGTAAGGATAAGGATTTTGAACTTAATTCTGCAGTGGATGGGGAGCCAGTGAAGGGACTCGCAGAGGGGAGCGGCAGAGACAGAGCGGCTAGTGAGGTGAATTAGCCTGGCGGAGGCGTTCAGGATGGATTGTAGGGGGGAGAGGCGGGACAGAGGGAGGCCAGATAAGAGATTATTGCAATAGTCGAGTCGGGAGATTACCAGGGCGTGTATGAGTTGTTTTGTGGTGACAGCGGTAAGAAATGGCCGAATTCTGGAAATATTATGCAGTTGGTATCGGCAGGAGGAGGAAAGAGACTTGATGTGGGGGATGAAGGAAAGAGCAGAGTCAAGTGTAACTCCAAGGCAGCGAACTTGGTTTGATGGGGAGATGGTGATACCCTCCACCGTGATAGAGAAGTCAGGAGGTGGGGAGGCATTGGAGGGAGGAATAAGTAGGAGTTCAGTCTTTGACATGTTGATCTTTAGGTGGTGGGAGGCCATCCAGGAGGAGATGCCAGATAAACAGTCACTGACTTTTGAAAGGACGGGGAGAGAGATCAGGGGTAGAGAGGTAGATCTGAGTGTCATCAGCATAGAGGTGGTAATTAAAGCCAAAGCTGTTGATGATTTTGCCCAGAGAGGAGGTGTAGATGGAAAAGAGCAGAGGACCAAGGACAGAGCCTTGAGGTACACCAACAGATAGAGGCAATGAGGAGGAGGAGTTACCAGCAAAGGACACACAGAAGGACCTGTTGGATAAATAGGAGTCAACCCAAGCAAGTGCAGTGTCACCGAGACCCAGAGAGTTGAGGGTCTGTAGAAGGAGGGGGTGGTCAACAGTGTCAAAAGCAGCCGAGAGGTCAAGCAGGATGAGAATAGAATAGTGGCCGTGTTTTTTAGCAGTTAGGAGGTCGTTGGTGACTTTGGTGAGGGCAGTTTCAGTTGAGTGTAGGGGACGGAAGCCAGATTGCAGGGGGTCAAGTAGGGAATTGGAGGACAGGAAGAGGGAGAGGCGGTTGAAGACTAGTTTTTCTAAGAGCTTTGATGTGAAGGGAAGCAGGGATACAGGGCGGTAGTTGGATGGAGAGTTGGGATCGAGGGATGGTTTCTTTAGTAAAGGGGTAACTAGCGTGTGTTTGAAGGCGGATGGAAAGGAGCCAGTGGAGAGAGATAGGTTGAAGATGTGTGTGAGAGCAGGGGTGAGGGAGGAGGAGAGGGGAGGAATTAGATGTGAGGGAATGGGGTCGAGCGGGCACGTGGTGAGATGTGAGGAGGACAATAAGGAATTTACTTCCTCCTCAGTGGCTGGGAGGAAGCGGCAGAGGGTGGCAGAGGGGACCTGTGGGAGTGGAGGTGGCAGATAACTATCTTGTGTTGGGATGTTGCTTCTGATATTTAGAGTTTTACTGAGTCCAAGGGAGGACGTGAGTGAAAGAAGTTTGGAGGCAGCAGGGGCGGAAGGATCGTCAATGGGAATGTTGAAGTCCCCGAGAATTAAGCATGGAAGATTAGAAGACAGGAAGTGAGAAAGCCAGGTAGCAAAGTGGTCAAAGAACTGGGAGGTTGGTCCCGGTGGGCGGTAGATGACTGCCACCCTGAGAGCCAGAGGAGAGAACAGGCGGATGCAGTGTGTCTCGAAGGAGAGGGATGGGGGTGGAGGGAGATGCTGGTCGGTACAGATGGGAGAGAGCAGGAGCCCGTCCCCGCCACCATTTCTCTCACCCGGTCTGGGGGTATGGCTCAAGTGTAGACCGCCATGTGAGAGAGCAGCAACGGAGGCCGTGTCAGAGGGGATTAGCCAGGTTTCAGTTAAAGCTAGGAGGTTGAAGGAGTTTGAAAGGAAGAGGTCATGGATTGCTGTGAGTTTGTTGCACACAGAGCGAGCGTTCCAGAGGGCGCAGGAGAAAGAGGACAGGCGCTGAGGGATTATGGGAATGAGGTTGCTGGGCTTGCAGGGAGGTGATTTATGTGCGATGGAGATAGGATAAGAGGGAAGTATTGGATGTGTTGTGGGGCCAGGGTTAGGGGATATGTCACCTGAATAGAGTAACAGCAGGAGGGTGATAAAGAGAAGGTGGGAATGGGATTTGTGGGAGTGGGAGTGATTGGCAGCACGAGAGTTAGAGGGAGACCATGTTCTGAGGAAACAGAGGAGCTCATGCGAGGCCATCATGTGGGACGAAAGGAGGGAGGGAGAGATGCAGATAGTGTAGGGGTCGGTGGTAGAGGGGCAGGAGTTCCATTTAAGGAGAAAGGTAGAAGTAAAGAGTAGAAGCGTGAGAGAAAGCATGATATAGATGTGTGTTTACCCGGAGTAAAAAGTAGGCCTTGCAGTCCCTTCCTCCAGTCCCGCAACTCCAGGAATCAACTCTGAACGTCCACTTAGGGATGCCACTCAACTCCAGGAATCAACTCTGAACGTCCGCTTAGGGATGCCACTCAACTCCAGGAATCAACTCTGAACGTCCGCTTAGGGATGCCACTCAACTCCAGGAATCAACTCTGAACGTCCGCTTAGGGATGCCACTCAACTCCAGGAATCAACTCTGAACGTCCGCTTAGGGATGCCACTCAACTCCAGGAATCAACTCTGAACGTCCACTTAGGGATGCCACTCAACTCCAGGAATCAACTCTGAACGTCCACTTAGGGATGCCACTCAACTCCAGGAATCAACTCTGAACGTCCACTTAGGGATGCCACTCAACTCCAGGAATCAACTCTGAACGTCCACTTAGGGATGCCACTCAACTCCAGGAATCAACTCTGAACGTCCACTTAGGGATGCCACTCAACTCCAGGAATCAACTCTGAACGTCCACTTAGGGATGCCACTTGGGGATGTCACAAGAGCCAAGGCTCAGTGGAGCTGGTCTTAAATGTTATATAGGGCGGACTGATTACTTTTTAACTGCCTGAATGTAAACACCTGAAGCTGGATGGGCTGTGTCAATAGGGCAGGAGATTCACATGCTAATTAGCAAAGCAAATGGTGGAGAAAAACAAAAATAAATAAAAAAAATACAGAAAAAGACCAAGGTAACGTTACAATGTGGGTGCCTGCGAATACTGGGTGATGGGGGTCTTACCAGCAAAAGTATGCAGGGGATCAGTTGAGATGTGGGTGTCTGTGGATGATGGGTGATAATGACCTACCAGCAAAAGTATGTATGGGATCAGTTGAGATGTGGGTGTCTGTGGATGATGGGTGATAATGACCTACCAGCAAAAGTATGCAGGGGATCAGTTGAGATGTGGGTGTCTGTGGATGATGGGTGATAATGACCTACCAGAAGATCTAAGTGTTCACTTTGAAGGCTTCACTTTGAAGGCTTGACAAGCTTAATTAGCAAGCTAATATCCCCAACCTTTATATAGTCACCTAAGTACACCTCCCCCAGCAAGGAGGTAGACACGGCCCTCTAATCAGGCACTGTAGAGGGCAGCCTGCAGGGGTCTCCCAAGGATCCCCTTGAGCTTGCAATGACAGAGCTGCGACTGTGCGGGCTAGCCGCCCCAGTGCGTGTGGCAGAGACAGGCAGCGCAGGGAGGGAGCCACTGCACCTGCAGCCACGGCAGACCCCCTCCCCCACAACCAGGATCCAGGGAGCCCCCACTGACCACCAGGCTAAGGTAAGGCGACACATTTCTAAAAAAAATTAAATCTGAGGACATTTTTAAATGTCCCTGGGAACATAAAATAAAATGTTTTTTTTTTCTTTCTCTACCTGGCTGAATGTATTTAATTATATAGATTAGATACATTCAGCCAGGTAGAGGGGGGTGGCATGTGGGCTGTGTGGGGTCTCAGGCAGTGGTTTGTTTTTTTTGTGTGCATATTTTTAGCAAATATATAGCGGAAGGTAACGGCAGGTATGATATATACAGTGGCAAGAAAAGTATGTGAACCCTTTGGGATTACGTGGAGTTTTGCATGAATTGGTCATAAAATGTCTCTGATCTTCATCTAAGTCACAACAATTTGAAAAACACAGTCTGCTTAAAATAATACAACACAAACATTATATGTTTTCATGTGTTTATTGAACAGAACATGTAAACATTCACAGTGCAGGGTGGGAAAAGTATGTGAACCCCTAGCCTAATGACTTCTCCAAGAGCTAATTGGAGCCAGGAGTGAGCCAACCTTGAGTCCAATCAGTGTGATATTATTGGATGTGTTGCTGAAAGCTGTCCTGCCCTTTAAAAACACACACCAGTTTTGGGTTTACTGGTTTCAAGAAGCACTGCCTGATGTGAACCATGCCTCGCAGAAAAGAGCTCTCAGAAGACCTACGATCAAGAATTGCATGAAGCTGGAAAGGGTTACAAAAGTATATCCAAAAGCCTTGATGTTCATGTGTCCACGGTAAGACAGACTGTCTACAAATGGAGAAAGTTCAGCACTGTTGTTACTCTCCCTAGGCGTGGACGTGCTGTAAAGATGACTGCAAGAGCACAGCGCAGAATGCTTAATGAGGTAAAGAAGAATCCTAGAGTGTCAGCTAAAGACATACAGAAATCTCTGGCACATGCTAACATTTTTGTTGACACATCTGCAATAAGGAAAACATTAACCACTTCAATGCGGTGGACGCGCTCAGCGCGTCCAACCGCATTGCTACTTGGCTGCGGAGGACGCGCTGAGCGCATCCTCCCTTTGCAGCCCGCGATCAGCCGGTATTCCGGCTGATCGCTCGGCCCCCCGGTGTGGGCTGACATCATCGATGTCAGCCCAACCTCCGGGACCCCGGCAGGCACGATAGGCGTCATCGCGCATGTGCGATGACGTCTATTTCAGGCACCCCCCCCGCCATTGCAGGGAAGGTGCCTGAATGGGAGGGGGGGTGAGGTCCTTCGGACCTCTCCCCCTCCCCATCCGTGCATGCCAGCGGTTAAAGGCAGGCACCGCCTGGAAGGGCACAGCCTGCCCTTTCAAGCGGCGGCTGTCTTTAACCCCTAGGGGGCTGGATCGCGATATGGCGCCAACATGCGCCGTATCGCGGTCCCCTCCCGGAGCTGGCCGACATCTTGGATGTCGGCCAAGCTTCCGAGATATCCCCCTAATGACTGGCGTCATCGCGCAGAGCGCGATGGCGCCAGTTTTCAAATTAACCCCTTGCTGCCACCTATAGTGGAGATAGGGGGTTCCAATGAACCCCCTATCTCCCGATCCGTGACAGCTAGGGGTTAATGTTTACTATCATTGGAACGGCCAGAGCGTGGCCGTTCCAATGATACCAAACATGACCATGTAAACTGTAAAAAAATAATTAAAAAAAAAAATGTTTTTTGGTTTTTTTTTTAGATTTATTAGTGCAACAATATTGTTCCCATTTCAATTATAATGTGAACAATGATGCTGCGCTAACGATTTTTTCTATGGGGGGGCTTTTGCTAAAAAACACGTAATTTCCCCCCAAAAAAAGTAACGATTCCTCATTTCTAATTTTTTTAACAAGCGCACCCCATAGAAAATATAACCGCAAACGATCGCATTTTAAAATGTGAAAAAAACCACTTTACACATTGTAAATTATTGAAAATTCAAATTTTATTGCATATTTTGTTATAATATACAGACATGACATAACGTATACATATAATAATGACATATTATGAATCTGCACAGTCTGCCGGAAAGAACGATATATAATATGTCTGGGTCATATATTAAAATAAGGCTTCAAAACGCGGTTAAACATGATGAGCGAAACCGGTAAAAATTACCTCAGCACAGAGGTGTGAAAAGCCTCAGCAGCGAAAGGGTTACACAAGAATGGAGTACATGGGAGGACACCACGGAGGAAGCCATTGCTGTCCAAAAAGAATATTGCAGCACGTTTGAAGTTTGCAAAAGAGCACCTGGATGTTCCACAGCACTACTGGCAAAATATTCTGTGGACAGATGAAACCAAAATTGAGTTGTTTGGAAAAAACACACAACACTGTGTGGAGAAAAAAAGGCACAGCACACCAACATGAAAACCTCATCCCCACTGTAAAACATGGCGGAGGGAGCATCATGGTTTGGGGCTGCTTTGCTGCCTCAGGGCCTGGACGGATTGTTGTCATTGATGGAAAAATGAATTCCAGAGTTTATCAAGACATTTTGCAGGAAAACGTAAGACCATCTGTCCGCCAACTGAAGCTCCGCAGAGGATGGGTGATGCAACAGGACAATGACCCAAAGCATACAAGTAATTCAACAAAAGAATGGCTTCAACAAAACAAAATACGTCTTCTGGAGTGGCCCAGTCAGAGTTGTCGGGTATATTACAGAAAGGAAAAATTAAAATGGATACCTGTAGCCATTTTGTTTTTAAAGACAGTCTTTTCTTTCAATTTTCTCTAGTTTAGGAATGAACCGAGATTTTTTTTTTTAAAGGTTCATGGCTAGGTGAAATTTCTTTTAGAAATACCAGACATGAAGGAACCTTAAAAATGTCTTTGTGTGATATAATGCCCGAGCTAAGTATT
Organism: Leptobrachium leishanense; assembly: GCA_009667805.1. Classification (NCBI taxonomy): domain Eukaryota; kingdom Metazoa; phylum Chordata; class Amphibia; order Anura; family Megophryidae; genus Leptobrachium; species Leptobrachium leishanense. Next base: position 162,059,726 of record CM019070.1, on the reverse strand, counting down.
AGACGTGCTATAATTAAATTTATTGGTCTGTCTTAAGTCTTTAAAATAAAAAAATATTTTGTCTTTGGGTATAAAGAAATGAGAATTTAAAATCTGTTTAAGGTAAAATATATATTCACGAAATATATTTCTATAATCAAGGTATATTCTATTATATTTACAGTAGAAAATATATGCTCCAATAAATATTATATAAGTATATAATTGGTAAATAATATAATTATTGAAGAATAGATTCTGTTGAGTTAACTAGAAAAGAATTCAACTGATAAAGACTCAGTAAAATTTAGAAAGGAGTAAGAGATATAAATTTGATATGACATGTAGAGACATAATGTCTATACATTGGGAGAAGAGAAGGTCTTTGTGTAGATTGACCTTTTGACCCGAGATAGGAATATTAAAAAGAAATGGTGGAATTAAATAAGAAGTGCAATGCTGCCCTCTAGAGGATAGTAAATATAATTGATATTATAAGGATATTGCTAGTGACGTCAAATTGACTATAATTGAAGCGGCAATGTTGGTTGCAGTCATTCTGACACTCCGAGACCGAGATTCTGAGATGCTGAGATTCCGAGACATACACCACAATGCATTCAGACGTTCAGTACACAAAGCAGTCAGAGACACACCACAATGCATGCAGATGCCAGGACATGAGACATTCCGAGGCTGACACACATCACTAGCAGACCATTCCGGGACAATGCACTCTGACTCTCACCAAATCTCTAACTCACATGCATTGATTATCTAATATTGATAATCTTCACATATTACAATATTACATAAGGAATTCCAAGGCAGACTCATCAAAATCCAGATTGGAGAGATAATGTATGAGAGCTATTTAAATTAAGGAATTAATGTAAATTATATATATTTGTAGATTCTTGCAACATATAGACTGAGATTTCTCAGATTCTTGGTAGCTCCAAAAATCTAAATATCTCTATTCTGCAGATAAAGATATGAAGTGGACATAAGGATTTATCCTAAAAGAAATGGTTGTAAGATTGATACAAATATATATATATTGAATTTGGAAATTACTGTGATTGAAATTAATAAGCAAGGAATTATATAACTAGAAATAAAAAGCAAAAGATTAGAAGTTTAATTCTCGAGATTAGGGGAGGATTCACTAAATAAGTTTTATTACTTATTATTTTAAATTAACTCATCTTTTGTTGATCCATGTAATATATATATATATATCTATAAGATCTAGCTGGTTAAACATTGTTTGCTGGGAAATGCATGTTGTATTAAGCAGAAATGTTTATTAACCATTTGTGTATTAGTTACTAACTGATAAGGTAAATGATATTAATAATATATGCAGTTACTAACCAGAGATACATATATTGTGAAGCTAGTTTTTATATGCTAATGGATTGTGGTTTATAAATCTTTGTTTATGATATGAGATTTGAAACTTTTTTGTATACGTAATAAATATATATATATATGTTTTTATCCGATTATTGATTATTGTATTTTTCAAAGCAAAACACAGACAATTAAAAGAATTTAGGAGAATTTCTAGGAAATATAAACGATTGATATTTGTGTCTCGTATAAATTTCTTATGAAATAATAATCCCTGACATATTGGAGGTTTGGCTGAGAAGTCAAATATATGACGTGTTGTATTCACGTGCAGAGATTATATCCCTGACAGAGTCCTGACCTCAACCCGATTGAAATGCTGTAGCATGACCTTAAGAGAGCGATTCACATCAGACATCCCAAGAATATTGCTACACTGAAACAGTTTTGTGAAGAGGAGTGGTCCAAAATTACTCCAGATCGTTGTGCAGGTCTGATCTGCAACTACAGGAAATGTTTGGTTGAGGTTATTGCTGCCAAAGGAGGGTCAACCAGTTATTAAGTCCAAAGGTTCACATACTTTTTCCACCCTGCACTGTGAATGTTTACATGTTATGTTCAATAAACACATGAAAACATATAATGTTTGTGTTGTATTATTTTAAGCAGACTGTGTTTTTAAATTGTTGTGACTTAGATGAAGATCAGAGACATTTTATCACCAATTCATGCAAAACTCCACTTAATCCCAAAGGGTTCACATACTTTTTCTTGCCACTGTAACTGGAGCATCTTCCTTTATTTTGCCAAGGCCTTTGACACAGTAGACCATGGCATTTTATTACAAAAACTTAAAAACTCCGGTATTGGTGATCACACGCTAACCTGATATCAATCAGATGTATCTGATCGGTCGCAATATGTGTCCATTTCTGACAGCACTTCCCTCCCCCTCCCAGTCACGTGCGGTGTACCCCAAGGCTCGATACTCGCCCCCTGCTATTCACAATATTCATAAATGATCTCCCCAATGCCTGCAAAGCCTCAACTGTACACATGTACGCAGACGACACTGTAATCTATACCAGCAAACCAAATCTCCCACAGCTGGAGGCCGTGCTGCAAGAACAATTCACAGAGGTAGAAAAGTGGATCAAAAACAACAAACTTTTTCTGAATACTGACAAAACTGTTACAATGCTATTTGGAACAAAACCTAAACTACGCAAATTGCAAACACCCCATCTATGTGTCAGGACAAAATCAAATGGCACGCTGACCCCAGTCACTTCTCTCAAATATCTAGGTATGTGGTTACACCCAAACCTATCCTTTGGCCCCACATCGAAAAACTCTCATCTAAACTTTACCCCAAACTAGGTGCCCTGTACAGAAACAAATCCTGCCTGAGCCCCGCGGTAAGAAAGCAGATTGTACAGCAAATGCTTATGCCAGCCATTGAATACAGAGATGTATTGTATGCAGCCGCCCCGCAAACACACCTCCAGAAACTTACTACATTGTATAACTCATTCTGCCGCTTTGTGCTACAATGTAACTACATGACCCACAATTGTGACATGTTAAAAGAACTAAACTGGCCGTCGCTGGAATCTAGACGCACCCTTCACCTTTCCAACCTGGTGTTTAAGAGCTTTTCTGGGAAGCTGCCACCCTATCTGAATAGTCTGCTTCCCCCAGCAGTTCCCTCATCCTATAACCTCCGATCCAGGACAAGCACCTTACTTGCAATACCACAATACAAAAAGACAGTGGCTCGATCCTCATTTTCCTACAGAGCACCACAAATATGGAATAATCTCCCAGACGCCATCAAATCTTCCCCCAGTCTAAAGTCCTTTAAGAGCTCCCTATTAACATACCTCAATATGGAATGCACCTGTAAACATGTAACACAGTGACTATATACAGAATGCACCTGTAAACATGTAACCTAGTGACTATATACAGAATGCACCTGTAAACATGTAACACAGTGACTATATACAGAATGCGCCTGTAAACATGTAACACAGTGACTATATACAGAATGCGCCTGTAAACATGTAACACAGTGACTATATACAGAATGCACCTGTAAACATGTAACACAGTGACTATATACAGAATGCGCCTGTAAACATGTAACACAGTGACTATATACAGAATGCACCTGTAAACATGTAACATAGTGACTATATACAGAATGCACCTGTAAACATGTAACATAGTGACTATATACAGAATGCACCTGTAAACATGTAACAGTGACTATATATAGAATGCACCTGTATACATGCAACACAGTGACTATATACAGAATGCACCTGTAAACATGTAACAGTGACTATATACAGAATGCGCCTGTAAACATGTAACACAGTGACTATATACAGAATGCGCCTGTAAACATGTAACACAGTGTATATATACAGAATGCGCCTGTAAACATGTAACACAGTGGCTATATACAGAATGCACCTGTAAACATGTAACACAGTGACTATATACAGAATGCGCCTGTAAACATGTAACACAGTGACTATATACAGAATGCGCCTGTAAACATGTAACACAGTGACTATATACAGAATGCGCCTGTAAACATGTAACACAGTGTATATATACAGAATGCACCTGTAAACATGGAACACAGTGACTATATTTCCTACATATTTATTTTCTGTCAATCTGTATATTTGTGTTTTTTTTTATTATCTTGCATTGTATTACTTTGTATTCCTGTAACAACTGTCAGGGTTATCCAAAGAGATCCGAATGGCTGGAGAAAGGTAACCGAATGCTGAAAATCAGCGTTCGGTTGCCTTTCTTGGCCATTCGGCTATTCAGAGAGCAGGCAATACACCAAATCCTGACGAATTGCCTGCACATACGGTGCCTGTTCGAGGACAGTGAAATCCCCATAGAGAAGCAATGCCTCGGCTATTCAGAGAACACAAACCAGCAGTGAAATACCCTGCCATTCAGTGGTTTAATTCGGAAAGTTTATTCAGGCGAATCCCATAGGCTTCAATGTTAAAAATATTCCTGTTTTAATTCGATATCTAATAAACCATTCATTACAATATTCTGCAGTAAAGAGTCTCTTTATTTATAGATTTTTTAGGATATTTTAAGCAATTTTTTTTCAACTTCACTTCTTTTTTCTGTAACAGTCCTTTTTATTATCATTCATTGGATTCTATATGTAAATTTCAGCCCAGTAGTTTCTTTGCAAACAGTGTTTCACTTTTCAAACATTGAAGCAAACTGTTTTCCTAATTTATTCACTCCATTCGTCTGCGTTGTCAGCTTTTTCAGGCGGCTTCGCTGCGTGTGATCAGCTCTTGCTCGGGTTTTTCCGGCGTCTTCGACGGGTTAATCCAGATGTTTTTACGGGTTTTGGGACTGCATTCGCCGGGTTTTCGGCAGCTTTTCCCTGCACTTCGACAGCCCCGTGGTGTTTGCTGAATACACTGCAGGGTCGCCGAAATGGGAAAGCCGATTTGCACCGAATTGAAGAGAACGAAAAGTCACTGAACGTGCAGTGACTTCTCGATTCTCTGAATAACTCTGTGTAACATTTCAATGTTCTTGAATCCAGGACATAGTTGAAAACGAGAGATCTAAGGGTAAGTAGTCAATGTAATAGAGCAGCAGGAAATGCTGGCAGAATGCTTGGAAATGCTGGCAGAATGCTTGGAAATGCTGGCAGAATGCTTGGTTGTGTAGGGAGAGTCTGTATTAGCAGTAGGAAAAGGGAAGTGCTCATGTCACTGTACAGAGCACTGGTGAGACCTCACTTGGAGTACTGTGTGCAGTACTGGAGACCGTATCTCCAGAAGGATATAGACATCTTAGAGAGAGTTCAGAGAAGGGCTACTAAAATGGTGTACGGCTTGAAGGAGAAAAGTTACCAGGAAAGGCTTAATGATCTTAACATGTACAGCTTGGAAAAAAGACGAGACAGAGGAGATATGATAGAAACATTTAAATACGTAAAGGGAATCCACAAGGTAGAGGAAGGGAGTATATTTAAAAGGAAACAAAGTAGCAAAACAAGAGGACATAGTCTTAGATTAGAGGGGCAAAGGTTTAAAAGTAACATCAGGAAGCATTATTTTACTGAGAGGGTGGTGGATACATGGAACAGTCTTCCAGTAGAAGTGGTAGAGGCCAAAACAGTAATTGAATTTAAGCAAGCATGGGATAGGCATAAGGCTATCCTAAACAAAAGATAAATCCAGGTAAAGTATCCATGTAATTGGGCGACTAGATGGGCCGAAAGGTTCTTATCTGACGACATTTTTCTATGTTTCTATCTCAATGTATCCGTCCAGCTAAAATCCTTTATAAATAAATATATCCCGTTATAATTTCTCTATATCCCCTTATTATAACGGGATGTGGAAACCAAATTAATAAGGATGGGGAGGTCCTCCATTATACAGTGATATGTGGGAGGTGCACCCCATTATACGGTGATATGTGGGAGGTGCACCCCTAAACTCGCCATTATACGGTGATATGTGGGATGTGCACCCCATTATACGGTGATATGTGGGAGGTGCACCCCTAAACACCCCATTATACGGTGATATGTGGGAGCTGCACCCCTAAACACTCCATTATACGGTGATATGTGGGAGCTGCACCCCTAAACACCCCATTATACGGTGATATGTGGGAGGTGCACCCCTAAACACCCCATTATAGGGTGATATGTGGGAGCTGCACCCCTAAACACTCCATTATACGGTGATATGTGGGAGGTGCACCCCTAAAGACCCCATTATACTGTGATATGTGGGAACTGCACCCCTAAACACCCCATTATACGGTGATATGTGGGAGCTGCACCCCTAAACACCCCATTATACGGTGATATGTGGGAGGTGCACCCCTAAACACGCCATTATACGGTGATATGTGGGAGGTGCACCCCTAAACACCCCATTATACGGAGATATGTGGGAGGTGCACCCCTAAACACCCCATTATACGGAGATATGTGGGAGCTGCACCCCTAAAGACCCCATTATACTGTGATATATGGGAACTGCACCCCTAAACACCCCATTATACGGTGATATGTGGGAGCTGCACCCCTAAAGACCCCATTATACGGTGATATGTGGGAACTGCACCCCTAAACACCCCATTATACGGTGATATGTGGGAGCTGCACCCCTAAACACCCCATTATACGGTGATATGTGGGAGCTGCACCCCTAAACACCCCATTATACGGTGATATGTGGGAGCTGCACCCCTAAACACCCCATTATACGGTGATATGTGGGAGCTGCACCCCTAAACACCCCATTATACGGTGATATGTGGGAGCTGCACCCCTAAACACCCCATTATACGGTGATATGTGGCAGCTGCACCCCTAAACACCCCATTATACGGTGATATGTGGGAGCTGCACCCCTAAACACCCCATTATAGGGTGATATTTGGGGCGCTCTCTCTTGCCCCTGGAGGAGGTAAATCCCTTTGTTTCCTTCCTACCCCCCTATAACGTGTGTTTGGGAGGATTTCCCGTTATCTCCTGGGGGGGGGGGTTGGGCAGATGAGCCCCTGGTTCCCCCATTCCAGGCTGGGATTTAGGGAGGGGGGGGGACTGAGCATTTCTCTGATTTTTCATTAAAATGTTACCCCCCCTCCTCTTTGTAATGGGGGGAGCAGTGAGGTGGTGATAGTGTGTGGGGGGGTGACCCCTGGCCCCGTCACCCCACCCCCCTGGCCCCCCCAGCCCTCGGGTCACGTGAAGAGCTCCCTGTGTTACTTGCCGCAAATTAACCCCCTGTTCCCCGCGACCCCTCCCACCCGGAGCCCCCCGCAACCCACCCAGCGCTGCTCCCCGATGTCTTCTCTCACCCTGGGGGGGCGCCACCCACCTCACCCCCCCGGCCCGGGGTCCCAGGGGCCCCCAAACCTTGTGCCTCTCCTCCCCTGTGCCTCTTCCGGCCCGGGGTGCGCCCCTTCCCGCGGCATTTTAAGGGTTAATCCGGGCGCTGGGCCGGGGGGCGCCTGTGCAGGGTTGGGGGGGACTGTCCGGGGGCTCCGGTGGCCCTTTGTCCGGGCTCTCGGGGGCCCCGGGTTCCGCGGGAAAAGAGGGAGAAAGCGAAGGAGAAAACACAAGTGTCAGAGCGCGCCGAGCCCGGCTGTTATTGTTCCCAACGTGGTCCGCTCTGCGTCTATAAAGGGGGCGGGGCCAGAGGAGCTGGGATCAGACTGAGCGCAGACACCGAGGAGGGCGGAACCGCATCCTCCGAACCGGGTCTACACGAGTCTACAGAACCGGGGCCAGGAGCTCCACGATCAACAGATCCAGCCGGAACCAGCAGCGAGTCCTCCGCGTCCAGCATAAGATGGCCCAGGAGCAGCAGGAGGTGGCCCCGAAAGCCAGGGGGGCCCAGGGAGCCGGCAAGAAGAAAAAGAAGAAGTCGCAGCCGGGCCGGTACAGTCAGCTGGTGGTGGACACGATCCGGAAGCTGGGCGAGCGCAACGGCTCCTCACTGGCCAAGATCTACAGCGAGGCCAAGAAAGTGTCCTGGTTCGACCAGCAGAACGGCCGCACCTACCTGAAATACTCCATCCGGGCGCTGGTGCAGAACGACACCCTGCTGCAGGTCCGCGGCACCGGCGCCAACGGCTCCTTCCGCCTGAATAAGAAGAAGCTGGAGGGGCTGCCCAGCCCGGAGCCCAAGAAGAAGACCCCGGCCAGGGCCGCGCCCCCCGCCAAGAGCAAGGCCAAGAGCAGCCCCAAGAAGAGCAAGGCCCGGCCCAAGAAGACTGACAAGCCCAAGAAGGCCCCCAAAAGCCCGGCCAGGAGCCCCAAGAAGAAGGCGGCGGCCAGCCCGGCCAGCAAGAAGGCCAAGAAGACCACCAAGTCCCGAGCCAAGAAGGCGTAAACCCAGGGGGGACATGGACTCTATGCCTGCACCCCAAAACCTTACACCCCCACCCCCTGCTTGGACATTATTGGACTCGCCCCCCCCCCTTATTCTTTTTTTTTTACGTTAAAGAATTATCTTTTTGTGACCCCTGTCTCCCTGTGCGGCGAACGAAGGGTTAATGCGCATTTGTTTATGACGTCACGTGTGTTTTTTTTTATGCGTTTTATATTTGTTTTGAGACCCGGCAAGGAGGGGGTTAATGTGTGCCCCCCCCCCTCTGGTCCATTGGGTTGTTCCGGTGCCGCAGAATTAAAACAATGGCAGATTTTGTTTTTGTAATAATGTGTTTTGTCTGATCATTACCGTGGGGGCGGATTCACTAAACAGGGATTTAAAAGAAAGATTCTTGTGTAAATTTAAAAAAATATATTGTTTTTACTTTTTTTTTTTTAACCCAAATTGTTCTGGGTCATGATCCGGCGTTAACCCCCTAAATCAGGGGCATCTGCCTCGAACAGGATTGCAGGATTTGGGTCTTTTATGTCAATGCTTTATTTTACAAGAAACAGAACTTGCAATCCTCAGTTTATCCAGTGAATCGATCTCAGTGGAATCCTCACTGTGAGGGGGGGGGGGGGCAGGGGCTGGGGATTATTCACTAAGCGATGAGCAGGAGAAATGTAAAGGAATCAATTTTGGGCAACAATCACCGAATCCATAGTGTATTTACTGCAATAAATCAACGCTTAGTGAATAAACCCCAGCACATGTGTCATGAAGGGCTGATATGCAAATTGGGGAGACTGTACAGAGGAGTGAGACAAAATGTGTAACGGGTACATGGGGGCTGCTGTGGGCAGAACAAGGGTAGAGGGGGACTAGATGTGTATGGGAAGATATGAGGTATATAGGAACAGCTGACCCGACACAAAGAAACACCAACTGTTATGGGGTAATTATGTATACATATAATACACAGTGTGACCTCAACCATGACAATATGTACTACATCATCAGCACATCAAACAATGACATCACTACCTGAGCGATTCATACATACACAAAATATAACCCCTCCCTGACACAAACCGGAGATATAACCCGGCCCCTCCCGGACACAAATAACACACATGTAACCCAGCCCCTGTCATCTCATAAGGGTGTGAAGACTTTTCCATTTGTAAATGTTTCCATGCCTCTTTTTACACCGGGCGGTTTGTAACATCAGTGGGGCTGGAGTTAGACTTGCTGTGTATTGCTGTAAAGTTCCTGCACCAGCATTTAATGAGTTAAGATTACACATTTTATAAACCCAGGGCTTATAAATGCTTCACACACAATATACATATAACCATGAATGTTCTATTAAGCCAGCGCTTACTGTGTCCTGGATGCGTTGCTGCTGGTGGGCGTAGCCTAAACATGTCCAGGCACTGGATCACAGGTGTTAGGGAACCTCTGTCTGGGCACCCCTTTCCACTGCAACCCAGGAAGTATTCGTACCCACAAACCGTGAGAGGAATCCTTGCAGATTCAAAATCCAAAAGGAGTTTATTAAGATTTTGCAGATTGTGTTGGTACAGAAACAATGGAAACACGTCCAGCATTGGAACAATGGCTTCGGAGTCAGATAACAATCATCTGAGTGCCATAAATTGCTGGGGGCGGTGTGGATTGATGGGAGCATGTGAAGACAAAGGAATTCATTACTTACGGGGGGGGGGGGGGGGTGGTGGTGGTGGAGGCAGATAAAAGGTTAAATTGTACGCTCTTGAGCAGGGTCCTCTCCTACTGTTCTGTGAGTGCAACTTGCATGCACATGTTATCCTGTCTTGTCCATTGCACAGCGCTATGGAACTTGTTAGTGCTTTATAACAACTTGTAACTAACATACAGATACACTTTTTGACCACAGCACATCACACAACACTCTACCCTATGTACAGAGCAATGAAATGTAATGGAAAAGAAATGCAAATAAGCATTGAAGCAGCCGTCCCGACACAACAGGGATTTATGAGGTCATACACGGCTGTGTTTGTGTTTCACATCCCAGAGCTGCGACCATTTCCTCAATCTACAAAGAGTTATACGTTTTAATATAAAAGGGATAATGTATTAGACTTGTTTTGCCCTTAAATATTTGGTTTAACCCCTTAAGGACGGGAGTAATTTTACAACTTCGGCGCTGTTTTGGAAGTAGAAGTTTGCGGAGCTCATTTTGACCATTTTTAAGTCACGTATTATTATACCACCCAGACAAATTGTAGATCGTTCTTTCCGGCAGACTAATAATATATCATTATTATATGTATATGTCATGCCCTGCCAAAATGCTAGAACAAAAAACGTAAAAAAATTTGAATTATCAATAAAACTTCAATCTTTCACAGTGTGTAAAGTGGTTTTTTTTTTTAATATTATTAGTCTTTGCGGTCATATGGTATGGGGTAGACTTGTTAAAAAAATTAGAATGGGGAACCCATTTTTTTTTTTGGGAGAGATTGCCTGATTTTAGCTAACCCCCCCCCCCCCTCCAAAAAAAAAAAAAATCACTAAGTGAAGCATCATTGTTCACATTATAATTGAAATGTGAACAATAGTGCCGCATTAATTTTTTTATTTAATTATTTTTTATTTTTACTTTTTTTAAACTTTTATTTTACTTTTAACTTGGTCATGTTTGATATCATTGGAAAGGCCATGCTCTGGCCTTTCTAGCAATATCATACATGACCCCCTAGCTGCCACCGATCAGGAGATGATAAAGGGGTTCAAAGAACCCCCCTATCTCCTATATGGGATTTCCACAGGAAATCCCTTTGCAGCTAGGGGGTTCCCCGGTTAACTGACATCGCGCATGGCGCGATGAGTCAGTTGACGCGGGGGGGTGGGGCAGAGAAGGGGGCTGCCATCCAAGATGGCGGCCCCCACTGGAAATAGGCCGCGATCGTGCACAAATTAGTGCCCCGGTCGCGAGCTGGCAACTAAGGGGTTAACCCCCATACATCGCTGGAAAGGTCAGGCTGTGACCCTTCCAGCGATGCTGGCCACAGCGATGGGGAGATAGGCTTCCCCTGCTCCGGCAGGGGGGGGGGGACGCCTGAAACTGACGTCATCACGCCCCCGGCGCGATGACGTCAGTGCACCGGAGGAGGAGGAAACCCTGCCGATCTGACTCCGTGGGACTCAGATCAGCGAGGGAGCCGCCGGAGGAGGGGAGTATCTCCCGGGGGGGGGGCTGAAAACGCCAAGGACGTACAATTACGTCCTGCGGCGTCAAAGCCCGCCTAATGCAGGACGTAATTGTACGTCCTGCGGCGGTAAGGGGTTAATCCTGGTTACAGCCGCTCTGCCCAATTATTTTTTGGTGATTTTATGCATCACATGTCCCTTGCTGCACGGGCTCCTCCTCTTCGGCTCAGAGACTCTCGAACCCAAAAGTCCCTGAAGCTTTTCTGCGTAATCTACGTTCCCATACAATTTGTAGCGCAGGAATAGGGATGAGCCGAACACTCCCTGAGTTCGGTTCGGAGCCGAACCCGAACTTTCCAAATGTTCGTATCCGAACCCGAACTCAATACAAGTCAATGGGGCTGAAAATTCAGTTTTTAGAGTGCCCTCCAAGAGGGCATATATGCTAGATATTTGCCATAAAAAGGTGTATGGGGGTCCGGGTAGTGCCCTGGGGGACAGGAAACAAGGACAAAAAGTTTAAAAAAAAACGTTTTTAAAAAGGGACAGTGAGTTTTCCATGAAATAAGGGTTAAAAATAAAAACAAAAAATTCCTTCAAATATCGTGCCTAGGAGGTCCCCATAACCTGCCCGTGAAGTGGCGGATTTCTAGGATGTATAGAAATATGTAAAAACCAAAAAATGACATTTCAAATGACGGTAAATGCTTTTCCTTTAATCTATCCATAAACAACTGCTTGGGACGGCAGTCTGTATGAAAAGAGGAGACATTTTCGTACACGCAGAAAAAGTTTACTGATTTTTTTGGCGGTGAAAAGCAGGAGAATGACTGGAGAATGGAAAATTCTAGACCAAATAGCCGATTTGGAAAGTGAGATAAATGGGAGAATTTTTCTGGTTTGGCTATTTTGACCTAGAATTTTCTCTTCAGTCATTCTCCTGAGTTTCACCTTTCTCTGAATAACCCTGTCAGGGTTATTCAGAGAGCGGTGAAGAGCAGGCGAATGACTGGAGAATGGAAAATTCTAGGTCAAAATAGCCAAACCAGAAAAATTCTCCCATTTAGGCTAGGGTCAGACTAGCGAATTTTTAACGTGCATTTTAGGCGCACTTAATCACGGCCACACTAGCAGCAAATGACGGGCAATGACGGCCAATATACGAAGTACGGTCGCAAGAAAGTCCGGCTGCGCAACGCAAGTGGAAAATGAACGCATTTTTTTGAGAACGCAGAACCGCTAGTACGGACGTACAGAGTGCGGTGCGTCCACTAGCGGCGTGTGTGCGTGATGTGGAGACGTCAGATACTGCTCTTGTCCGGCCAACATAACGTCCAGACACCCAAAGTTTCCTGGTTTGGATCCGTAAAAAATCATGCACAAAAATGCGCATCGTATGACCGTTTTCACGCATTCCGTGAAAAAATACGGCAATGCGTTTGGACGCACTTTTTGACGGTCACTGCGAAAAATGCGTTAGTCTGACCCTAGCCTTATCTCACTTTCCAAATCGGCTATTTGGTCCAGATTGTTCTCTTTTCCTGCCATTCTCCTGGTTTTCACCTTTCTCTGAACAACCCAGAGAGAAAGGTGAAAGCCAGGAGAACTGGCAGGAGAAGAGAACAATCTAGACCAAATGGGAGAATTTTTCTGGTTTGGCTATTTTGACCTAGAATTTTCACTTCTCCAGTTATTCTCCTGCTTTTCACCGCTCTCTGAATAACCCTGTGAATGTTTAATCCCGAGGTGAAAAATGTCCCGAGTGACATTGCTTTAGATGTTCTTTTGAATTTTTTTCAAACACCAGTTAAATGCAGCATATTAGGAAGTTTTAGGAGGGAAATTAATTCTCAAATCTCAATCAAAAACAGACACCACCCCACCCCACCAGTATAGTGTGCAATGTATCAAATTGATTACCAGACTAAAAACACCTGGTGTTATGTCCTTTTGTGAACAGAGGTCATTTAGAGTTGAGAATCTTTCCACGTATACATTCGTTTTTAATTCAATATCTAATAAACCGTTGCTTATAATATTCTGCAGTAAAGAGTCTCTTTATTTCTAGATTTTTTAGTATTTTTTTAAGCATTTTCTATACTTTTTTCAAAATTTCTTTTTTTTTCGAACTCGAACCGAACACACCCAAAAAGTTCGAAGTTCGCAAACTTTCGAGCTGCCAAAGTTCGGGCCGAACTCTGAACCGTCCGAACCCGAACAGCTCATCCCTACGCAGGAACCACAAATTGTGCAGCGCTACGGGACTCACATACTCTACGAACACAAGTCCCATAGCATCTGCGCAGAGCGATGGATAGCATCTGCACGCGTATGCACAGATCTGAACTATTGCTGCCTCTTAGAGGGTGACGACTACCGCTCTGTGTGTGACATCACTAGTGCGTAACCTGGTGACCAGCAGCTGGGAAATTCAAAAATCCTGACTTGTTGACGCTCTGGCAGGACTGAGGACGCTCCTCCACTTCACCCACTGATATCTCCAGTTGGGGGCCAGACAGGAGAGAAGAGGGGGCACTCCTCACATCCTCACCTCTTTAAAACTATAAAGTGATCAGCTGGAGTAGAGAGTCCCTTTAAAAACTGAAGAAGTCTAAAAGAAAAAAAGTTTAATTGTTCTGTCTTTCTGCCCCAGAACAGAAGCTGAAGCGCCGCATCCCTCTGGGGCAGAACTCCTGACCCCGTCCCAATGAAAAGTGAATGGGTGGCATCACCAGTCCCCACTGGAAGTGCTTTGAGCGTGTCTGAAATGGGCACAGACAGGGCAGCCTGTGTAACTGCCCCAAGATCTGGACCTGCTTACCTGACCCCCACCCCTTTCCTCTCCCGGCAGCGGCCAATCAGGGAGGCCAGAGCGTTCCAGGACTGTATTTATTAAAGAAACAGATTCCTCACAGGTTTTTCTTACGTTTATCACAGATAAGTTTATTTTCACTGGAATTTCCATGGATCAAAAAAGTGCGATTATCCTTTACCAAAGCCAGGTGGCGTTCCCAGATCACCCACATTCACGGTTCATTAAGTCACAGTAATTGAGGAATTTTCCTATTTCCATGACGGAAAGTTCTAATTTTAATAAGGACTCGGAGGCGAGTATTTTGCCATCTCTTTCTTTACTTTATTTATAGCAGCAAAGGTTTAACAGTATGAAGAACAAAAAAACGTCCCCAACAACAGGGGGTAAACACGCCCACACCCTCTCCCAGTCTGTCCACTTAGTCCCGCCCAGAGACAGGCTCCTCCTCTTTCTTTGCAGGTCAGAAGTCAGAATCTCCAGGACGAGACGGAGCTACCCGACGGGGAGACGAAGAAGCCAAACACGGCCGGGCATGGGGAAAACATGAAAAACGCCGCCAGGGCAGATCAATCAGCGTGAGGCTGGAAGAGAAGAAGAAACACGGGGCAGAGGTTAAAACCGAGCCATCAACAACTTGCAACGCAAGGCGCAGTCAAGGAATACGAAACACCAGTCACAGTAAAAGTCTTTATTCAGGAACATGCACGCAGACGCGGCGTAGATGACAACGCAAGGCGCAGGCACACGCAGTAAAGAAGACACGGACAACCAGAGGAAGCTTTAATAAAGGAACAGTCAACAGGGGGGGAAACAATATGGGGGGGAAAATACTCGCCTCCGAGTCCTTATTAAAATTAGAACTTTCCGTCATGGAAATAGGAAAATTCCTCAATTTTATCCCAGGACTCGGAGGCTCCTATTTTGCCAATTCAAAGCTGAGCAACAACAGTCTCTGTCCAGTGTCGCACAGGGCGTAGGTAGAAAAGACGAGCAGTCGACTCCCTCGACCAGTCCGCGGAACGCATGATGTCCTCCAGGCGACAGCCAGCTGCAACAGCCGAGGAAACCATGGCGGCCCGGACCGAGTGGGCCCCATAGGAGGCGGTATCAACCCCCGCCAGTTCCAGCAACCAGCGCACCCATCGAGCCAAGGTCGCCGAGGACACAGGGCGATGCGGAGCACGGAAGGACAGGAACAGGGGGGAAACGGCCCCAGTCCGGAAACCCACCAGTCGATTCTCATACAGTCGGAGACATCAAACCGGGCACAACAAGGGACGGTCCGGGTAAGATGGAAAAAACACAGCCGATATAGAAGTCTTAGTACGTCTAGACATGTCAAAGGTGACACCGTCCGGGCCGAAGGAACGCAAAGGGTAATCCAGTGCCTGAACATCACCCACACGTTTACAGGACAATAAGCAGAGAAGCATCACCAGTTTTGCCGACAATTGCCGCAGAGAGAGATCCCCATTGTCCGGCCAAGACTCCAAGAAATGCAAGACCCGGGAAACATCCCATGTGGAGGAGTACCGAGGGAGGGGGGGCCGCTCAAAGCGAGCTCCCCGCAGCAGACGGCAAACCAAAGGATGTTGACCCAGAGCCACCCCGGCGAAACCAACATGACCCGCAGACATAGCCGATCGGTACACGTTCAAGGTGCGGAAAGCCAATCCAGAGTCGAACAGGGACGTCAGAAAGTCCAATGCCGAATTTAGAGATGCTGAAACGGGATCCTGATGCCGTCCCAGACACCAGTCAGCCCATCTGCCCCAGGCAGAGCCGTACGCACTCCGGGTGCCGGGAGCCCATGCTTGCAATAGGAGTTCCCCAGTCCGGATCGAAATCTCTTGGCTTTGCCAGGCAAACCGGAAACCAGCCACGCTAGAAGATCCAGCCTGCCGTCCGCCACCAGAGGATGGGGCGCGTCCAACGCGTCCCGAAGGAGGTCTGGGCGGCGAGGTAGTATCCTGGGGGTATCGCAAGTTCCAGTAGTGTCGGGAACCAGGGCTGAGTCGTCCAAAAAGGAGTAATCAGGACCAACATCGCTCCTTGAGCCCGGAGTTGCCCTAGGGTCCGAGCAATCAGGGCGAAGGGAGGAAAGGCATAATGACGGGTCCCGGACCAGTCTTGAAGGAAGGCATCCACTGCCAGAGCATCCGGATCCGGCCTCCAGCTGAAGAACTCCCGTAGTTGAGCGTTCAACCTCGAGGCAAACAGGTCCCAGCGGAGAGGTCCCCATAGTGAGTGAAGTTGATCGAACACTGAAGACGGTATCCGCCAGTCGCCTGGATCCGATAGGTGACGAGAATTCCAGTCGGCGATTTGATTGGAGAGGCCCGGGATGAACTGGGCTTGAACCCAGAGATCGTGGCGAAGGCAGTACCCCCAGAAGTCCGAAGCCATGAGAGATAGAGACTCCGATCTGGGGCCCCCCATGGCGTTGATATAACGCACTGCCGGGAAGTTGTCCAAGCGAAGGAGGATCGAGCGATGTGGGGAATTCCTCGTGAAACATCGTATGGCGAAAAAGCCCGCCAGTAGTTCCAGGACGTTGATGTGTTGAGTCTGTTCCGAGGGAGACCAGCGTCCCCCTGTCTCCGCACCGTCGCAGTGGGCACCCCATCCGAGGCCGCTGGCATCGGAGTCTATAGTGAGAGTCGGGGCCGGAGGAAACAAGTGTTTGCCGTTCCAAGGCACCATCTGGGAGGTCCACCACGTCAGGTCCGATCGGGCGTCTTCCGTCAGGGACACCAGATCCGAGTACTCCGAACCCGCCCGGAGGGAACGGGCCTTCAGGCGTTGGAGGGCCCGATAGTGTAGAGGCGCCGGCACGATCGCTAGGCGAGCCGCCGCCAGAAGACCTATCACTCTGGCCAAGATCCTCAGAGTAGGCGCTGAGTGTCGGAGGAGAGAGGAAGATTCCTTGCGGATGTCCCGAATCTTGGAGGGAGGCAGGAACAACAGCAGGTCGTGGGAGTCCAGGAGAAACCCCAGGAAGTCGATGCGGTGCTTTGGAAGCAGTAGAGATTTCTCCGCATTGATCAAGAAACCCAGTTCTTGCAGGAGGGAGATCGTCCAGTGGAGGTGCGTCAGAAGTGTGTCCTTGGACTCGGACATTAGGAGAATGTCGTCCAGGTAGATAATCAGGCAGACCCCTCTGGTCCGCAGGGAAGCGACCACCGGCTTCAATAGTTTCGTGAAGCACCATGGCGCCGAACGGGAGGCACGTGAACCGCCACATTCGGTCTCGCCAGAGGAATCTGAGGAAATCCCTGTGGGCCAAGCAGATTGGCACCGTCAGGTATGCGTCTTTCAGGTCCAATTTGACCAACCAATCGTCCATCCGGAGGACATGTCGTAAGGTGTGAATACCTTCCATCTGGAAATGGCGGTAAACGACCGATAGATTCAACTGTTTTAAGTTGATGACTGGGCGGAAACCCCCGCCCTTTTTGGCGACCAAAAACAAGTTGCTGAGAAAACCGTTCGTGGACGGTGGGGCGGGTTCGATCGCCCTTTGGACAACAGGTCCCGAACCTCCGCTTGCACCAGCAAATCCTGCGCGTGCGCAAAGTGGAGCGGCGCGGGGGGTTGTGTCTGCGTAGGCGTGTCCACAAAGTCTATGGAGAAACCCCGTATCGTGGCCAGGACCCACGCATCGGTAGTGAGGCGCGACCACGCGTGCGCAAATCTGGCCAGACGACCCCCAACCCTCTCCCCTGACGAAGGGATAATCTGAAAGGTGCTCACCTGAGGGTCTGCGAAAGGAGGATCTGCCTCCTCTATAGGTGTTTCCTCGCCAGGGTCTGGCTCTGGATGGGAAGAACCGGGAGCCGGAGCTGGGGTTGTCGGCCGCATATCGAGCGGAGTTGAAGGCGGGGCCAAAGGAGCGGGGGTAACCCGCACGGCCGGCAGAACGACCCCTGTCTCTGCCGGCCCTATGAGACCCATCCTGGGAACACCCTTTTCATCGTGGCTTCGGCCTTATCCAGCATGGAGAAAGACCCCACGTAGGTGTTAAGTTTTTTGGCAAATGGTTCGCCGAAGAGTTGGCTGTCAGCTTTAGCCCCCAAATCTGTAGCGGCCATGTGGGTCAGATTAGTATCCATTTTTAGCAGGATAGTCTTTCTACGCTCCGAAGCTAGCGCAGCGTTCGCATTTCCTAGCAAGCAGAGGGAGCGCTGTAGCCATTCCTCAATCTCAGAGGGTCTAGTTGGAGCTCCGATAATTTGGCGTGGTTCACGATGTCTAGGACTTTCACCAAAGGGCCAGCCGTATCAAGTAATTTGTCCTGAATGTCTTAATGGCAAAGTCTATGCCTTTCTTAGCCGACCAACCTTTGTTGGCGATAAACTGCTGGAAGGCTTCATCCACCTCGGGGGTGATACAAGTCTTGCCAGCATTGGTGGGCCGAGGGCATTCCGCCCGCAGGTTTAAACGGGTTCCCTTGTCAAGAGGGCAGCGCATAACGCTGTCGACCCAGCGTTCAATATGGGGTTGGGGGGGGTCCAAGCGGTAGAGCTCGGGTGGGAAATCTCACGGGGATTAAACATGGGATTTCCCGCTGATCGTAAATCGTATCCCCAACCTGCATAGGGGGTGGCTCCACCATTAGGTCCTCATCATGGACCGGGGCGTATAGTGTTATGGAGTCATCTCCGTCATCGCCCTCAGGATCGCCGTCCCCTGAACTTGTCCCTCTTGGGACGAGACTCCAGGCTGACGCCTTGGATCTCTTACTCTCGGCCGCATTGTATGCCAGGGGCTCTCTTGCGAGAATCACTCGCTAATCAGTAAAGGCAATTTTATGGGGTTGCCAGCCCCTCCATAAGCACCAAGTGGATGAGGGATATGGGGGTCATTATGCCCTAAGGCTGGGGGGGTCTAAGACCCTTTGAGGGGAGGCGTCCTTAGAGCGATCTCTGGGGTGGGCAGGTTCTGAGACCTGGAGCACATTTTCTGGCAAGAACGCGGAGCATGAGGCTACTTGGGGGGGCGCTTGGAGCGCGTTGACTGCTTCCTCCATGGAGCATCTAAAAGTATAGTGCATATCTGCTACAGCCGCAGACATGGACTCAGTAATGGAGGAGCGGAGGGAGGCCTCGAGGGCCGCAAATTTAGTTGAAGAGCTCGATCTCTTATGTTTTTTGGGCAAGGGAGGGTTAATCTCCTCAGAAGCCGCCGACGTATTGGCAGAGCTACACTCTGACTCGGAGCCCCGGGAGGGAGAGCGAGACATGCTGCGGTTTTGGGAGCTCGACATCATCCGTACCTTGCGGGATTGCGTATTGCAGGAAATGGCAGCCAGCGCGAGGGAAGTGGGCGTGGTTGAGCGCCGTCGCGTACCACGAGCGGGAAGCCCGCGAAACCTGAGAGGAATGCACGCAGCCGAAATTGGGAGACTGCCCCGAACGAATGTGGATGCCGTCCGAGCGGGGTCCGAAAAGGGCGTGCAAATACCGGGTCAGACGCGGGGACCTAGTCGGTCTCTTGGTAGGACCCGGTGGGAAGCGCCGACCCCCGCGGCTAACACCGGAGGGCAGCGGCGTCCCCAGGCACAATGAGTGTTGAAGTCCGAAGACACTAAACAAATTCAGTATAACAAACATAAAAATTTTCAGGAGAAATTATGAACGCTACTTAGCTGTTCGAAGAGCAGCAAAGAAAGAGGAGGAGCCTGTCTCTGGGCGGGACTAAGTGGACAGACTGGGAGAGGGTGTGGGCGTGTTTACCCCCTGTTGTTGGGGAAGTTTTTTGTTCTTCATACTGTTAAACCTTTGCTGCTATAAATAAAGTAAAGAAAGAGATGGCAAAATAGGAGCCTCCGAGTCCTGGGATAAAATTAGCGCAGACGCCCCTTAGTGACTTTATGTGAAAACAAAACCAGAGTTTTCTACATTTCCCACAAAATAAACGTAACCCAGCATTTCCTTAAAATGTGTTTCTACGCGAATTGCACAACCCCCCCCCCCCCAATAATTATATGGAACAACCTCATTGGCCGTCAACGCTTACTGCATTGAACAGTTCAGTGGCCTGAGCCAGTCCTGTTTTCTGTACATAGTCCCCAATTTAAACACGGTACAGGTCGGGACATGTTCTCCAGCTCACAGGCGCCCCCTGGGCTTACGTACGGCAGGTAATAAAGCTCCCGCTACAAGGCTTGAATCTCCCCCCCCCCCTCCCGCCTGGCACGTCTGTCTAAAGCCAGGACTGGTGCAGAATGACCACACACATACAATAAATACACATACAATAAACAGGACTGGTGCAGAAGTGGACCACCGGCACCAGAGCAGAACCTGCAGCGCCCGGATCACCGGCACCAGAGCAGAATCTGCAGCTCCTGGACCGCCGGCACAGAATCTGCAGCTCCCGGACCGCCGGCACAGAATCTGCAGCTCCCAGACCGCCGGCACAGAATCTGCAGCTCCCAGACCGCCGGCACCAGAGCAGAATCTGCAGCTCCCGGACCGCCGGCACAGAATCTGCAGCTCCCGGACCGCCGGCACAGAATCTGCAGCTCCCGGACCGCCGGCACAGAATCTGCAGCTCCCAGACCGCCGGCACAGAATCTGCAGCTCCCAGACCGCCGGCACCAGAGCAGAATCTGCAGCTCCCGGACCGCCGGCACAGAATCTGCAGCTCCCGGACCGCCAGCACAGAATCTGCAGCTCCCGGATCGCCGGCACAGAATCTGCAGCTCCCGGACCGCCGGCACAGAATCTGCAGCTCCCGGACCGCCGGCACAGAATCTGCAGCTCCCGGACCGCCGGCACAGAATCTGCAGCTCCCGGATCGCCGGCACCAGAGCAGACCCTGCAGCTCCCGGATCACCGGCACCAGAGCAGAACCTGCAGCTCCCGGATCACCGGCACCAGAGCAGAACCTGCAGCTCCTGGACCACCGGCACAGGACCTGCAGCTCCCGGACCACCGGCACAGGACCTGCAGCTCCCGGACCACCGGCAAAGAACCTGCAGCTCCCGGATCACCGGCAAAGAACCTGCAGCTCCCGGATCACCGGCTCAGACCCTGCAGCTCCCGGATCACCGGCTCAGACCCTGCAGCTCCCGGATCACCGGCGCAGAACCTGCAGCTCCCAGATCACCGGCGCAGAACCTGCAGCTCCCAGATCACCGGCGCAGAACCTGCAGCTCCCAGATCACCGGCGCAGAACCTGCAGCTCCCGGATCACCGGCGCAGAACCTGCAGCTCCCGGATCACCGGCGCAGAACCTGCAGCTCCCGGATCACCGGCGCAGAACCTGCAGCTCCCGGATCACCGGCGCAGAACCTGCAGCTCCCGGATCACCGGCGCAGAACCTGCAGCTCCCAGATCACCGGCGCAGAACTTGCAGCTCCCGGATCACCAGCACCAGAGCAGAACCTGCAGCTCCTGTATCACCGGCACAGACCCTGTAGCTCTCAAGCCACCAGCACTGGACCACCGGCACCAGAGCAGAACCCGAGGCTCCTGGACCAGCATTAAATTCTAGAGAAAAAAATGATACATACAGTTGTGTTCAAAATGATTCAACCCCCAATGCTGTAAAGGGTTTTAGGGAATTTAGTGACATTTGTAATTGTATTCAGAATGAAATCCTACAAGGACTTTTTAAAGAACCATATGCAACTAAAATGACATCAATTGGTTTTGTAATACAGTAGTAAATGTTTCTTTTGTGAATTCTTCATTGACACAATTATTCAACCCCTTAAAGACTATCACTCTGAAGAACAGAGGTTCATTCAAGTGTTTTCAATCAGGTATTGAAAACACCTGTGGATGTCACGGAGCAGCAATAAAGCATAATAAGCACCAATTAGGCAGCTTTAAAATGACTGTGATACTCAGCTCCTTCTAGACATTTACTGGTGTGGTTACAAACATGGTGAAGTCAAGAGAATGGTCCAGGAAGACAAGAGAAGAGGTGATTACTCTTCACAGGAAGGGCAATGGCTATAAGAAGATTGCAAAGATGTTAAACATACCAAGAGAGACCATAGGAAGCATCATTCGCAATTTCAAGGCAAAGGGCACTGTTGAAACGCTACCTGGTCGTGGTAGAAAGAAGATGCTGACTTCGACTGCTGTGCGCTACCTGAAGCGTAGAGTGGAGAAAAGTCCCCGTGTGACTGCTGAGGAACTGAGAAAAGATTTGTCAGATGTGGGTACTGAAGTTTCAGCTCAGACAATACGGCGCACACTGCGTAATGAAGGCCTCCATGCCAGAACTCCCAGGCGCACCCCCTTGCTGTCTCCAAAGAATAAGAAGAGTCGACTGCAGTATGCCAAAAGTCATGTGGACAAACCACAGAAGTTTTGGGATAGTGTTCTGTGGACTGATGAAACAAAATTAGAACTGTTTGGGCCCATGGATCAACGCTATGTTTGGAGGAGGAAAAACAAGGCCTGTGAAGAAAAGAACACCTTGCCTACTGTGAAGCATGGCGGGGGGTCAATCATGCTTTGGGGCTGTTTTGCTTCTGCAGGTACAGGGAAGCTTCAGCGTGTGCAAGGTACCATGAATTCTCTTCAGTACCAGGAGATATTGGATGACAATGTGATGCAGTCCGTCACAAACCTGAGGCTTGGGAGACGTTGGACCTTTCAACAGGACAATGATCCCAAGCATACCTCCAAGTCCACTAGAGCATGGTTGCAGATTAAAGGCTGGAACATTTTGGAGTGGCCATCGCAGTCACCTGACTTAAATCCGATTGAGAACCTCTGGTGGGACTTAAAGAAAGCAGTTGCAGTGCGCAAGCCTAAGAATGTGACTGAACTGGAGGCTTTTGCCCATGACGAATGGGCGAAGATACCCGTAGATGGCTGCAAGACACTTGTGTCAAGCTATGCTTCACATTTAAAAGCTGTTATAACTGTAAAAGGATGTTGTACTAAGTACTAAGATTGAATGTCACTTGGAGGTTGAATAAAACTGATAATGATGTGAGCACAGAAAAGACGTTTGTGGTTATTTCATTATAAATGTTATGTTATATTTGTCTGACCTACACGTGCCTCTTTGATTTAATTGTAAGCAAGATGACTGAATGATCAAAATCAATGTCAAACTGGCCAAAACACTCAATTTTATCCCAGGACTCGGAGGCTCCTATTTTGCCATCTCTTTCTTTACTTTATTAACAGCAGCAAAGGTTTAACAGTATGAAACAAAAACTTTCCCCAACAACAGGGGGTAAACACGCCCACACCCTCTCCCAGTCTGTCCACTTAGTCCCGCCCAGAGACAGGCTCCTCCTCTTTCTTTGCTGCTCTTCGGACAGATAAGTGGTTTTCTATTTTCTCTCTGCAATTTCATGCCTAATTTCTTGATTTTACATTTAGTGGTTTTAGATTCTCATACTGTGGTATCTGGGGACGCCGCTACCCTCCGGTGTTAGCCGCGGGGGTCGGCGCTCCCCACCGAGTCTTACCAGGAGACCAACCAGGTCCCTGCGTCTGACCCGGCACTCGCGCACTGTGTTTCACCCCGCTCGGACGTATTTACGTTTGTTCGGGACATTTTCCCTGCTCTTGCAACAGCTGCGTGCATCTACCTCATTTTCGCGGGCTTCCCGCGCGAGGCGCGCTTCCTTCAGCAGCGGCGTTCTACCACGCCCACTTCCCTCGCGCTGATCACCATTCACTGAGAGAAGTTTAACAACTAAGCAAGGTACAGCGATGTCTGCCTCCCACCGCAGCGCGTCTCACTCTCCCTCCCGGGACTCGGGATCGGAGAGTAGCTCCAGACACAGAGCGGCTTCCCCTCAGGGGAATACCCCCCCTTTACCAAAAAAGCACAAACGCTCTAGCTCAGCGAAATTTGCGGCCCTCGAGGCCTCCCTCCGCTCCTCCATTACCGAGTCCATGTCTGCGGCTGTAGCAGACATGCACTACACCTTCAGACGCTCCATGGAGGAAGCAGTAACTGCTCTGCAAGCGCCCCCCAAGTAGCCTCCTGCTCCGCTTTCCTGCAAGGGAATGTGTCCCAAGTCCAAGATCCTCATGTTAAACCCCGGGAACAATTACAGGACGCCTCCCCTCAAAGGGTATTAGACCCCCCAGCCTGCGGGCATATTGATCCCTGTCCCCCACGTCCATCTGGTGCTTATGGAGGGGCTGGCAACCCCGCAATAATGCCTTTATTGATTCGCGAGTCTGATCCTCGCAAGAGAGCCCTTGACCGCGGGGCACCCAATGCGGCAGAGAACAAGAGACCCAAGGCATCACCCTGGAGTCTCGTCCCAAGAGGGACAAGTTCAGGGGAAGGCGATCCTGAGGGCGATGACGGAGATGACTCCATTACATTATACGCCCCGGTCCATGATGAGGACCTTTTGGTGGAGCCACCCCCTATGCAGGTTGGGGATACTATCTACGACCCAGCGGGAAATCCCATGTTTAATCCCCGTGAGATTTCCCACCCAAGCTCTACCGCTTGGACCCCCCAACCCCATATCGAACGCTGGGTCGACAGCGTTATGCGCTGCCCTCTCGACAAGGGAACTAGACTGAACCTGCGGGCAGAATGCCCTCGGCCCACCACTGCTGGTAAAACATGTATCACCCCCGAGGTGGATGAAGCCTTCCAGCAGTTCGTCGCCAACAAAGGTTGGTCGGCTAAGAAAGGCATAGATTTTGCCATAAAGACATGCCAAGACAAATTGCTCGACACGGCTGGCCCTTTAGTTAAAGCTCTAGACATCGTTAACCACGCTAAATTAACGGAGCTCCAACTGGATCCCTCAGAAATTGAGGAATGGCTGCAGCGCTCCTTTGTCTGCTAGGTAACGCGAACGCTGCATTAGCATCAGAGCGCAGAAAGACTATCCTGCTAAAAATGGATACAAACCTGACCCACATGGCCGCCACCGACTTGGGCGCCAAGGCGGAAGGCCAACTCTTTGGCGACCCATTTGCTAAAAGCTCAACACCTATGTGGGGTCCTTTTCTATGCTGGACAAGGCCGAGGCCACGATGAAACGAGTATCCCAGGACGGGTCTCCCACAGGGCCGGCAGAGGCAGGGGTCGCTCTGCCGGCCGAGCGGTTACTCCCGTACCTTTGGCCCCACCTTCAACTCCACACGCTATGCTGCCGACAACCCCAGTTCCGGCTCACGATTCTTTCCATCCAGAGCCAGACCATGGCGCGGAAACGCCTACAGAGGAGGCAGATCCTCCTATAGAAGACCCTCAGGTGAGCACCTTCCAGATTATCCCTTCATCAGGGGTGAGGGTCGGGGGTCGGCTGACCGACTTTGCGCACGCGTGGTCGCGCCTCACTACCGATGCGTGGGTCCTGGCCACGATACGGGGTTTCTCTATAGACTTTGTGGACACACCTACACAGACACAACCCCCCGCGCCGCTCCACTTTGCGCACGCGCAGGATTTACTGATACAAGTGGAAATTCGGGACCTGCTGTCCAAAGGGGCAATCGAACCCGCCCATTCGTCCACGAACGGTTTTCTCAGCACTTTGTTTTTGGTCGCCAAAAAAGGCGGAGGTTTCCGCCCAGTCATCAACTTGAAACAGTTGAACCTATCGGTCGTTTACCGCCATTTCAAGATGGAAGGTATTCACACGTTACGTCACGTCCTCCGGAAGGACGATTGGTTGGTCAAACTGGACCTGAAGGATGCCTACCTGACGGTACCGGTCTGCTTGGCCCACAGGGATTTCCTCAGGTTCATCTGGCAAGATCGGGTGTGGCGGTTCACGTGCCTCCCGTTCGGCCTCTCCTCGGCACCATGGTGCTTCACGAAGCTACTGAAGCCGGTGATCGCTTCCCTGCGAACCAGAGGGGTCCGCCTGATCATATACCTGGACGACATCCTCCTGATGTCCGAGTCCAGGACACACTTCTCACGCACCTTCAATGGACAATCTCCCTCCTGCAAGAACTGGGTTTCTTGATCAATACGGGAAAATCCCTACTGTCTCCAACACACCGCATCGAATTCTTGGGTTTTCTCCTGGATTCCCACGACCTATTATTGTTCCTGCCTCCCTCCAAGATTCGGAACATCCGCAAGGAAACTTCCTCTCTCCTCCGACACTCAGCGCCTACTTTGAGGATTTTGGCCAGGGTAGTCGGTCTTCTGGCAGCGGCACGACTGGCGATCATACCAGCTCCCCTACACTATCGGGCCCTCCAACGCCTGAAGGCCCGTTCCCTCCGAGCGGGTTCGGATTACTCGGATACAGTGTCCCTGACGGAAGACGCCCGATCAGACCTGACGTGGTGGCACTCCCAGATGACGTCTTGGAATGGCAAACACCTGTTTCCCCCTCCCCCGACTCTCACCATAGACTCCGATGCCAGCGGCCTCGGATGGGGTGCCCACTGCGACGGTGCGGAGACAGGGGGTCGATGGTCTCCCACGGAGCAGACCCGACACATCAACGTCCTGGAGCTGCTGGCGGGATTCTTCGCTGTACGCTGTTTCACACGGAACTCCCCACATCGCTCGATCCTCCTTCGCCTGGACAACTTCCCGGCAGTGCGTTACATCAACGCCATGGGGGGCCCCAGATCGGAATCTCTGTCACTCATGGCTTCCGACTTTTGGGGATACTGCCTTCAACATCTCTGGGTTCATGCCCAGTTCATCCCGGGCCTCTCCAATCGAATCGCCGACTGGAATTCGCGTCACCTGTCGGACTCGGGCGACTGGCGGATACCATCTTCGGTGTTCGATCAACTTCACTCACTATGGGGTCCTCTCCGCTGGGATCTGTTTGCCTCGAGATTGAACGCCCAGCTGGGAGTTCTTCAGCTGGAGACCGGATCCGGATGCTCTGGCAGTGGATGCCTTCCTGCAGGATTGGTCCGAGTCCCGTCATTATGCCTTTCCCCCTTTCGCCCTGATTGCTCGGACGTTGGGTCACCTCCGGACGCAGGGAGCAACATTGGTCCTGATTACTCCTTTTTGGACGACTCAACCCTGGTTCCCGACCCTCCTGGAACTCGCGATCGATGTCCCCAGGTTGCTACCCCGCCGACCGGACCTTCTTCGAGACGCGGCGGGCGCACCCCACCCTCTGGTGACGGACGGCACTCTGGATCTTCTGGCATGGCTGGTTTCCGGTTTGCCTGGCAACGCCAAGAGATTTCGATCCGGACTGGGGAACTTCTGTTGCAAGCATGGGCCCCCGGCACCCGGAGTGCGTACGGATCTGCCTGGAACAGATGGGCTGACTGGTGTATGGGACGGCATCAAGATCCCGTTTCTGCATCTCTGAATTCGGCATTGGACTTCCTGACGTCTCTGTTCGACTCTGGCCTGGCTTTTCGCACCCTGAATGTCTACCGATCGGCCATGTCCGCGGGGCATGTTGGTTTCGCTGGGGTAGCTCTAGGACAACACCCTCTGGTCTGCCGTCTGTTGCGGGGAGCTCGCTTCGAACGACCCCCCCTTCCTCGGTATTCCTCCACGTGGGATGTTTCCCGGGTGTTAAGTTTCCTGGAAGCCTGGCCGGATAATGGGGATCTGTCCCTACGGCAGTTGTCGGCGAAACTGGTGATGCTTTTCTGTTTACTCTCTTGTAAACGTGTGGGTGATGTTCGGGCCCTGGATTACCCTTCGCGTTCCTTTGGCCCGGACGGCGTCACCTTTGATGTGTCTAGACGTACTAAGACCTCTATTTCGTCTGTATTTTTTCCGTCCTACCCGGACCGTCCTTTGTTGTGCCCGGTTAGATGTCTCAGACTCTATGAGGGCCGCCTTGTGGGTTTTCGGACTGGATCTGTTTCCCCCCTGTTCCTGTCCTTCCGTGCCCCCCATCGCCCAGTGACCTCGACGTCCTTGGCTCGATGGGTGCGCTGGTTGCTGGGGCTGGCGGGGGTCGATACCAACTCCTATGGAGCCCACTCGGTCCGGTCCGCCATGGTTTCCTCAGCGGTGGCGGCTGGCTGTCGCCTGGAGGACGTCATGCGGTCCGCGGACTGGTCGAGGGAATCTACAGCTCGGCTTTTCTATGTACGTCCTCTGAGACACTGGACAGAGACTGTTGTTGCCCAGCTTTGAATTGGCAAAATAGGAGCCTCCGAGTCCTGGGATAAAATTGAGGAATTTTCCTATTTCCATGACGGAAAGTTCTAATTTTATTAAGGACTCGGAGGCGAGTATTTTCCCCCCCTCGACGTGTTCCTTCATTAAACGCTTCCTCTGGTTGTCCGTGTCTTATTTCCTGCGCGCGCATGCGCCTGCGTTGTAATCTACGCCGCTTCTGCGCGCATGTTCCTGAATAAAGATTTTTACGGAGACTGGTGTTTCGTATTCCTTGACTGCGCCTTGCGTTGCAAGTTGTTCATGGCTCGGTTTTAACCTCTGCCCCGTGTTTTCTTCTTCTTCTCTTCCAGCTTCGCGCTGATCGCCCTGCCTTGGCGGCATTTTTCATGGTTTCCCCACGCCCGGCCGTGTTTGGCTTCTTCGTCTCCCCGTCGGGTAGCTCCGTCTCGTCCTGGAGATTCTGACTTCTGACCTGCAAAGAAAGAGGAGGAGCCTGTTTCTGGGCGGGACTAAGTGGACAGACTGGGAGAGGGTGTGGGCGTGTTTACCCCCTGTTGTTGGGGAAAGTTTTTGTTTCATACTGTTAAACCTTTGCTGCTATAAATAAAGTAAAGAAAGAGATGGCAAAATACTCGCCTCCGAGTCCTTAATAAAATTAGAACTTTCCGTCATGGAAATAGGAAAATTCCTCAATTTCAGTGGGGGTTGAATAATTTTGAACACAACTGTAAATAAAATACAGAACACCCGAAAAAAGAGAACAAGAGTCCAAAAAAACGGAAGGGGGGGGGGGCTCCGATATGACGTAATCCCCCCCCCCCAATCGCTCAGCCAGTCTGGGGGGGATTTTTGCTGAATGTAATATGTTTGACAATGTGGGGGGGGGTTTGAACTACATGACCCCCCCCAGACATAACGGGGATCAGCGGAGCTGGGGGATCTGTTTTTGGGGTGCAGAATGACTCCCCAATAGCACATTTTGGGGAGACTTTTCAGGTTTAACTTCAATGGGGTCCGAGTCTTGGTGATGGGGGTATTTGAGTAACCAGTGCACCCCCAGAGTCACTTCTCAAGGTCCAGATCTTGTTGTGGAGCAACGCCCGCCCCTGAGGGTGTTTTGGGGGGGGGTCACAAGTTGAAAAGACATGGGGGGCCGAGTTGACAGTTGCTGAGGGACAGAACCCTTTTTTTGGGGAGGGTCACATTTGTCTCAATGCTCAGGCAGTGCTGCTTATGTACATTTGGGGGTCACTTTTAGAGACTGAGTTTTTCTGAGGAGCACAATTTCCGGTGTTCAAGGGTCACTTCTTGGGGAGCAGCATGGCCTGGATGTTGGGGGGGGGGTCACTTCTTGGAGCCCTGTCTCTTGTTGGGGATCAGCACAGCCTGGATATGGGGGTCACTTCTTGGAGTCCTGGCTATTTGGGGAGCAGCACGGCCTGGATATTGGGAAGCAGCACGGCCTGGATATTGGAGGAGCAGCACGGCCTGGATATTGGAGGAGCAGCACGGCCTGGATATTGGAGGAGCAGCACGGCCTGGATATTGGAGGAGCAGCACGGCCTGGATATTGAGGAGCACCCCTCCTTGTGCTATGGTCACTCCTCCCAGCAGCTTGTTGAGCTCCTCGTCATTGCGGATCGCCAGCTGCAGGTAGCGCGGGATGATGCGGGTCTTCTTGTCGTCTCTGTTCGCGTTTCCCACCAGCTCCAGGATCTCGGCGGACAGGTACTCCAGCACGGCCACCAGGTACACCGGGGCCCCCGCGTAGTTGCCCTTGCGCAGTAGGCGGTGCACGCGCCCCACCGGGAACTGCAGGCCGGCCTGGGACGAGCGCGACTTGGCCTTGGCCCGGGCTTTGCCGCCGGACTTTCCTCAGCCGGACATCTCACCCCCGGGCTGTGAGCTGCAGGGGCACCGCGACACAGAGATCCTCACTGCTCGAGCACCGGAAGCGCACTGAGAGCAGGCCCCGCCCCACCAGGCGTGTCTACGCGCCGTCGCCTCCTATAATTGGCTACAGGCACTTTGTATTTCCCTGCTAGGATGAGTAGGGGAAGTTAGTATGGGGGGGGGGGGGGGGAGTTAGTATGAGAGGGGGGTATGTTGCTGGGAGTGGGGTATGATGGTACCAGTTACTTGCATCACGTTAGGGGTAAGCACCAATTTTTTGAGTCTGGAATAACTTTTTTTGAGCAGCGCCACTACATGTGGTTTTGGGGAGCAGAACCCTGTTATTTGGGCAGAAGTATCACTTTTTGGATTACTGTCTTTTGGGGAGCAACACTTAAGGGTCATTAAGAGGAAAACATGGGTTTATGCAGAAAGTGATGCTTTTACACAGGTTACTTTCCGGCAGACGTTTGCCCCCTCCCTCCCCCTCTTATTCAGACACTAAGATATTGTTTATTAGCAGGAACGCTCGGCTCTTCCGCAAAATCATTTCCAATCACACCCCTTAAACTAAGAGCGCAAACGATCTCTCAGTCTGCTGCAGTAAAGCAACGCGGCGGCTGCTGCTCCATATGTAAAATGTGTTGGGTCACCCCCCCACACATCCTGCGCCTTGCTGAAGACACACAGAATGGCGAGGCACCGATACCGCACCAGTTCCCATAATACTTAGCTCCACGGCTGAGCATGGATAGAAGTTAAACGCAGAATGCCCAGCCTTGACCCGTATCTGCGGCTCCAATAAACACCCGGCTGATCTTATTAAAAGTGTTTTATTTGTGTATGAAACCGATAAAGAACGTTTGTAAAACATGGCAGCGGGAATGTACAACAAGCAATGTGTATCCATAGACCTGAGACAGCAGCGCATCCTGCAAGATACACAAGAACGTCATGTGAAGCGCGGTCAGAGACAAAGCGTGCAGATAAAGGAGGACCCGGGGTCTTACACAGAGTTGTCCTCTCAGGGGGAAAAAAAAAATATATATATAAAATCTCTAGAAACAGAACACGGAAAGAAGGGTTTTGCTAAAACAAGTGCTTTTCTCTTTGGGCTTCACAACCTCCGAGCTGCCGCGTGTGTAAAACCAACCCCAGTGACTCGGAATAAAACCAGGCACGGCCTTGAGAGAGTCCACGTGTGCGAGACGTGTCCAACACTGGACTGAATGTACAGAAGCCCAGGCAAAGTGTGTGCTGTGTAAGAGCACCTCGAGAGGACGTTGCATTCACTTCTTTAACCTCTTCGGAGACGGGGCACCTTCCTCCTTCTTCAGCCACTGATGCATTAACCCTGCGCTGGTCTTTCTGGGGGAGGCGGCAAACAGAGACAGTTTGGGTGAGGGTTTGCAGGGATCCGGTTGCTCTTTCTTCGGAGATTTACTTTGCAGCCATTCCATCATTTTTTTGCTGCTGGCGCTGAGTGCGGGCTCCTGGGGGGGGGGGGCAGAGAAAGCACAAGCCAATCAAAATGATTATTTAACCCCTTCACTACCATGTTTTCCATAAAAACACTGGCAGGAACCAATGATTTTCTGGAAAGCTACTGTAAATGATCCTTTTACAAGATTTAACAAATTCTAACAGACTGCTGCTGGTCTCACATGGAGGCGGCCGTGGTTATAATGTAACGTTATGGTGATACCGCTCTTGTACATCACACGTCAGTCAGCACAAGACAAACCGAGGCCAACTACACCTCGTGCAAATATAAATCCGCATTATAGATAAAAAGCAGATTTAGGTTTTATTTTCCATCCACATGGGAAGAATCGGGAAAAGAAGAATTGTGGGAATTTTAAGTTTTAGGTAAAAACAGGCAAATCTTGGCACAAATAACATTTCTCTTGCACATCACACAAACTTACATGGGATTTGAGGGGTCAATAAAAACAAAAACCAGGACAGGTTTTCCTGGGTATCTATATGGGAGAGGTGCAGTTGGTATCTCATATAGTAGAGGTGCATGAAAAATGCCACCCCGTAGCATGAAAAAAAAAAAATCTAAGGAATCCCAGGTGACCTGCCTTGATTTTCTTCCTGCAGTATATGATTTATACATGTTGCAGGGCAGCACTTTTCCCTCTGCATGAAACAGTAATATTTGTCCAAGAAAACATGGCCGATCTGGCAACCCTCGTTAAGGCGTCTTCTCCGCATTCCTCAGGTGAAGCCTGGCAGAGAATGATCATAAAAGACGTGTTTCCGCACATTAATGTTTAATAAAAAGAAATAACGAAGCCTCCGCACCTTCTTCCGGTTTAAAATAACAGGTGAAATGCATTCTGGGACATTGTTCCGGGAATTGTTCACGACCGGCGATACGGGGTGGTAAGTGACATTTTCAATGGAGTGGACGAGTTTCAGGGCATCCTGCACCGGCACTTCGGCAAAATCCAACCATTTGTGCACGGCATCCTCTCCGTCCAAAAGAGCAGGCATCCTGCGCGGAGGGACACAGACAGATCAACACACAAACTTCCCATCACACAACAAAGGTCATGAGGTTTGCATAGAGCGCACACACACTGCTCTGTGCGTTCATTTGCAAAGATATTAACCCTTTCCCTCCCAGCAGCGTTAAAAGACACACCGACTTCTCTTCTGCAATTCAATGATGACATTTAACTCAAAAGGCCCCCCCCCCCCCAAGTCCTATATCCTGTAGCCGCTTCCATAACTTTTCATCTGGTGAAGGAGCAAATTCCATCTATAAAGGGAGGCCGTATGCTCTGTACTACAGTAAAAATATGGAAAGAAGGAAGGTCTGTATGGGCGCTCCTGTCTAGGTGTAGGTGCTTATTATAGTTTGCTGCCGTCTAGGAAAGGGCACAGACTCTCGAATTGAGTGTGCAAATATCAATGGAGAAAAAGGGGGGGGGTTCCTAGTGGCGCAACAGTTATGTACAACACATCACAGTGCCGTACTTATGAGCCAATGGATACGTGTAAATCCTTGCAGTGCATATAATTGCAACTTAACTGGTGCAAAATTAAATAAGGTGCTGATGTCACAATTAGTGATAAAGTGCAACAGTTTATGCAATATAAAGTGCAACAATCAATGCGATATTAAAGTGCGACAAGGTATGCGTTATTAAAGTGCAACAGTGACAGCCTAGGTGCATGAAGAGAGCTAGCACAGCATGCTGATGGATGCTAGAAAGAGGATAATGCCGATATCCGCATCGGCGCTTGTGGTGACCAGTGCAGTCTGAGTATAAATACTCGACGTCTGTTGGTGAATATGCAAAAATGACCTTACACTGATTTCCCGTGTATATTGGAGATCTATTGTCCTTAATGTCTTTGTTTTCCAGAGGTCCTAAGGTGGCAGAATATACACTAAAACGTGTTCTGCTTTATGCTTGATGTAACAGCTCCTCCTATAGCGTTGATTAACTCCGCTCAAACGGGAGATAAAGAACGGGGGAAGAGAAAGGAAATAACAATAGTACAGCAACGTTTTGGTATGGGTGAAATTACTGGTGCTCAAAAATTGCGCACTTACAGGAGCCAGAGCCGCTTAAATCCGGGCTCTGGAGTGAAACGCCTGGTGTCAACTATAGGGTGATCACTGCCCTTCTTTAATAAGACGCCTTCACCTCAGGTAGAGGGACATAAAAAAGAGGAAAAGGGTGCTCTCATGGCACAGCATCAGTGATTACTGACTCGCTATAGTAAGAAGGAGGTTGGTTACACTCACCGATTTGGGAGCCTTATCATTCCAGGCTCAACCGTTGTGCATTTGGTACTGCTTGATGGTGCGTACCTGGACCCCTCTTAGCTGTTCTTTAGGTGCAGGTTGCGGTGTCCGTGGTGGATCCTGGAGGACCGGCCTAATCAGGTTGGTTTGAATTACCAGTGATTCAGTGATCCAAATACTCCTATGTACTTAAAATAGGGGTTTATTCAATAAAATACATGGATTACAAACAATATATATGGTCGAGGGGGGGGGGGTTGGTGATATCTCGAGACGGTTTCGGCGCTGTCTGCGCCTTCCTCAGTCGATGTAGTGAATGAAAATGGGGAATCTGAAGCTTTCCAGGGGTCTCCTTTTTATTTAAAGTTCATTTCCTGTGTTTTTCCCATTAAGAATGTCAACTTCCGGGTTTGTGTGATATCGCGGTCACATGGTGTGAATCGCGTCATCAGTCTGCGTCGCGGCCATTTTGGATCTGCGTTCCACCGTTTGTTTGCGTTCCATTCGGTGGATCGCAGCGCTGGCCATAATAACAGAGGGATGCGGAGTCAGGAACTTTGCGCTGGTTTAAAGTTCAACTAAAATTGGACCTTGCACATACTTAATCAGTCTCTGTCAATGAGATCACGCTGTATGGGGACCAAATATGCATATGTTACGTACAGTGTGGACTGCGGGTCCTGGTTTCCATAATTTATACAGGCTAGTGATATACATAAGACAAATGGAGATGCATACATAAAAATTGTATACCTCCTATGGGACCAGCGGTCATAGAGAATTCCCAGTGACTAGATAAGGTTGCATTTACTTGGTTACATATATCTATCAAATAATTAAAATACGTGCATAATACATGTACAGTGCAAAATTTAAATATTAAAAAATTAATAATAAATTAATAAAGTGCAGTTGGGGTCAGCGTCTGCATAGCCAGGTTAGTAAATGACGAAATGCATAGCAAATGATTGGGAATAATGGCGCATGAGACTTTGGTCTAAAGGATATTAAATTGATTCAGGGGGTCAGGATCATGTGAGATCTTGGGGTTGCATAGTATCCAACTCAAGGATCAGGCTCGCTTCTGTTAGCCCCAATAAAGATGCATTAAGGGCGCTAAAGGAAATGGGGATTTGTTTCCGGGATATCACTATTAATGGCCAAGTGTCGATTTGTTGGGACCTGGAGGTTATTAGTTTAGGGATTAATTGGTGAGGAATCCCAATAGATAGATGAAAAGGAAAGAGGGGATAAAGGATATATTCATTAATAACGTATGGATGTATGGTGGACCATAAAAGATGGGGAACTAGATTGAAATATTCCTCCATTAGAGGTTACTGATTAAAAGTTATTGAAGGGTAAAATATATGAGATATTAAGAATGATCTTGGAACTGGGTATAGAGTGGTTCAAAAGAGGATAAACGGACCATAAACTAACAGTTCAAAAAGTGGCAGAGTTCGAAATCTGCATTAAGTCCTCGTGGTTGCATCGTGTCTAGTCTAAAAATCCAACTCATTTCTATCTGTCCAATTAATTTATCGAGATTAACGCCTCTCCATGGTGTCTCAATCTTCTTTATACCGATATATCCTTTTATCCCCTCTTTCCTTTTCATCTATCTATTGGGATTCCTCACCAATTAATCCCTAAACTAATAACCTCCAGGTCCCAACAAATCGACACTTGGCCATTAATAGTGATATCCCGGAAACAAATCCCCATTTCCTTTAGCGCCCTTAATGCATCTTTATTGGGGCTAACAGAAGCGAGCCTGATCCTTGAGTTGGATACTATGCAACCCCAAGATCTCACATGATCCTGACCCCCTGAATCAATTTAATATCCTTTAGACCAAAGTCTCATGCGCCATTATTCCCAATCATTTGCTATGCATTTCGTCATTTACTAACCTGGCTATGCAGACGCTGACCCCAACTGCACTTTATTAATTTTTTAATATTTAAATTTTGCACTGTACATGTATTATGCACGTATTTTAATTATTTGATAGATATACGTAACCAAGTAAATGCAACCTTATCTAGTCACTGGGAATTCTCTATGACCGCTGGTCCCATAGGAGGTATACAATTTTTATGTATGCATCTCCATTTGTCTTATGTATATCACTAGCCTGTATAAATTATGGAAACCAGGACCCGCAGTCCACACTGTACGTAACATATGCATATTTGGTCCCCATACAGCGTGATCTCATTGACAGAGACTGATTAAGTATGTACAAGGTCCAATTTTAGTTGAACTTTAAACCAGCGCAAAGTTCCTGACTCCGCATCCCTCTGTTATTATGGCCAGCGCTGCGATCCACCGAATGGAACGCAAACAAACGGTGGAACGCAGATCCAAAATGGCCGCGACGCAGACTGATGACGCGATTCACACCATGTGACCGCGATATCACACAAACCCGGAAGTTGGACATTCTTAATGGGAAAAACACAGGAAATGAACTTTAAATAAAAAGGAGACCCCTGGAAAGCTTCAGATTCCCCATTTTCATTCACTACATCGACTGAGGAAGGCGCAGACAGCGTTGAAACGCGTCTCGAGATATCACCAACCCCCCCCCCCCGACCATATATATTGTTTGTAATCCATGTATTTTATTGAATAAACCCCTATTTTAAGTACATAGGAGTATTTGGATCACTGAATCACTGGTAATTCAAACCAACCTGATTAGGCCGGTCCTCCAGGATCCACCACGGACACCGCAACCTGCACCTAAAGAACCAGCTAAGAGGGGTCCAGGTACGCACCATCAAGCAGTACCAAATGCACAACGGTTGAGCCTGGAATGATAAGGCTCCCAAATCGGTGAGTGTAACCAACCTCCTTCTTACTATAGCGAGTCAGTAATCACTGATGCTGTGCCATGAGAGCACCCTTTTCCTCTTTTTTATGTCCCTCTACCTGAGGTGAAGGCGTCTTATTAAAGAAGGGCAGTGATCACCCTATAGTTGACACCAGGCGTTTCACTCCAGAGCCCGGATTTAAGCGGCTCTGGCTCCTGTAAGTGCGCAATTTTTGAGCACCAGTAATTTCACCCATACCAAAACGTTGCTGTACTATTGTTATTTCCTTTCTCTTCCCCCCGTTCTTTATCTCCCGTTTGAGCGGAGTTAATCAACGCTATAGGAGGAGCTGTTACATCAAGCATAAAGCAGAACACGTTTTAGTGTATATTCTGCCACCTTAGGACCTCTGGAAAACAAAGACATTAAGGACAATAGATCTCCAATATACACGGGAAATCAGTGTAAGGTCATTTTTGCATATTCACCAACAGACGTCGAGTATTTATACTCAGACTGCACTGGTCACCACAAGCGCCGATGCGGATATCGGCATTATCCTCTTTCTAGCATCCATCAGCATGCTGTGCTAGCTCTCTTCATGCACCTAGGCTGTCACTGTTGCACTTTAATAACGCATACCTTGTCGCACTTTAATATCGCATTGATTGTTGCACTTTATATTGCATAAACTGTTGCACTTTATATCACTAATTGTGACATCAGCACCTTATTTAATTTTGCACCAGTTAAGTTGCAATTATATGAACTGCAAGGATTTACACGTATCCATTGGCTCATAAGTACGGCACTGTGATGTGTTGTACATAACTGTTGCGCCACTAGGAACCCCCCCCCCCCTTTCTCTGTACTACAGTAACATTTGTAGATCAAACTTCATGGCTACATACCAGCAGCTGTATAGGATTGGGGAAGGAAAAAGCAGTGATTTAAATTGGAATTATGGGATGCATTCAATATTAACAGTGCTTAAATGAGATTGTAAAGGATCACCACAGCCTTCACTCAATCCTGTATCTTTTAAAAAGGAAATCTACACAAATATGACAAATTTAAAAGGTACCATGGGAAATTTGCATTTATTGCTTGGAGTATTCAATAAAAACAGCTTTATTCAGTGTTGCTGCAATCACAATACAGAGAGGGAAATTCTGCATTCAGGCGAAGCTTCAACAATAATTAAACAAAATCGAATTAGCTGTCATTTATTTGGCTGTTCACCTGTGAGTGGATAACGGGGGTCTGGCTTGGTCTCTGTGGTTATTTACGTCATGAAGTGCTGGTTAAAACCAGAACATCTGTTTTCAAATTTAGATCTCAGTGAAACTGAATATGGAGCGATTGCACGCAGGGAGGATGTGAAACCTGCAGTCTGGTTTGTGGAGGAGCCAACGGGTTCTGCATGAACAGGCGCTGAATCAAAAAGAGAAACCTGCCCCGGTCTTATGTAACCTCCGCTTGTCCCTGGGGAACAGACACAGGGCTATAGAAATCACTGGGGGCACTTTCACTGAACGAGGAGAGCATGAAAGCTGCAGGGTGAAAGTGAGAGAACATGGCAGCGCTCGGTCAAATAGATCGTGTACAGGTCACTGCCTGCCTGTGTGGTATCATCCAGGTCTTATATTCTAAAAATTCAGGCCTTAGACACACACAGCTCTGTGGCAGAAAAATGAACCAAATAAAAGTCCCCCGTGACCCCCAAATCCCAACACTTACTAACAGTGAGCCTGTCCTGATTCATGCATCTTTGCATCATTTAACAGGGAATGTTATTTTTTTTAAAACTTCCCTATTAAACGGAGGTACCCCGCACCATTCTGCCGCCAGCATGACAGCCCCTACAGGATGTTTCCTGCTAATCTGAGAAGGGAGTCAGCTCGCTAATGTTGCTGCAAGGGTGGATTTCATTACACAAGCGTAATTGCCCCCTCGTAAGCAACACCCACTGAGCAGCGCGATGACGCCATGTGGCGCAGGACCCAGTAGGAATGATTACTTGCCTGTCATGTATCCAGTTCATGGTTTTGGAAGCGTCCACCGTGATGATGGTGTAAGAATACAGCAATTCTCCGTCTGGTGCTTCCCAGCAATCAAACAGCCCGGCCATGGTGAGGGGTCTCCAGCCGGTCCACTCCGAGCAGTCGTCTGGGTCCGCAGACTGTCAAACCGAGAATCAGACAGAATGTGATCAATTCAGAAAAGCAAAAAAAAAAAAAACGTCACACCATGCGCACACAGGCCAAGTTGTAACAGTCTGACAGGTCGCAATTTAATTGGATCTAAGTTTATATAAAGTTTTTCTACCAAAAAGAGCCTTTGACAAACAGAATCCAATACCTGCTCTGCTTTAACCTGAGGGAAGTAGATGTAATAAGGCTGCTTCTCGCCGTTCTGTCTCTGCCACTCGTAGAATCCGTCGGCGAGCACCACGCAGCGCCTCCCTTTATGTAGAGGAGTCTAACGGAAGGGAAGAGACAGATTCGTGACTCTTTGCTGCTGTCAGTCTATAAATTCCTATGGTTACCGGGTATATGTATGTGTAAAGAGTGAACCCCTGCATACATTCCAATACACCCCAGGTACAAAAAGCATGCAACTGCAAGCTTGCATACAGGGCGCCGCCATCTTGGTCACAGCAATCTGAGGTTCAATCAGAGCCACTGGGAGATGGGCAATGGCAGTGCCCAGCAGGTGAGTATGGCACCTAGATCTAAAAAGGCATACAAGCTTATAGTGGTAGGAATAAAATGTATAGAATTGTTTTGCATTTTAAATAAAGTAATTTCTGCACAATAATCGTAGATGGGCTCACCTTGTACATTGTTTTCTGCGTCATGGTGTCGCTCCGGCAGTTGTTTGTACTGAATTGCATTTTTGAGGGGTCTGACTGGTTGAACCAGGATGGTATGAGACCCCAGCGCATGGCAGTCAGGACCCTCTCTGAGGAGTCGGCATCCTGAAGGTGAAAACAGAGGTATTAGGAGAGGGCACGGCGCAGGGTGCCCATTACATACACAGGACAAAATGTGCCCATTACATACACAGGACACTACTTCAAATAAGGATAATGACAGGAAAACACATGGAAGAATCAAGGGACCTGCTATTATCAGCGGAACTACATGTCCCACAATCCACTGCCAGCGAGGAGTGGATTCAAAATAAATTGCTCAAAGTAAGCTGGAGTGAGGGGCTCTGAATTGGTTGAGTGCCCAGCAAAGGCTGTAACACCAAACCGCACCTGCAGGAAACTTAACCACTTCACTACCAAGGGATTTTCCAGAAAACGAGAGTCAGAAACCAGTGGGTTTTTTTGGAAAACCATTTTTAACTCAAAATACTGTGACAAATATTTGTGAATATTCCCAGTGTATTCCTTACTGTAATAACTTATCTGGCGGGGAGATGTCGCCAGCTGCTGGCCATAAGGAGTTACTGCAGGTCAGGCCTTCACGCAGGATCAGTTGGGAGATGTCAGACACATTCCCTACTGGGTTTAAAAAGTGTTAACATCCCGGACATCATGCTCACACGGCTAAAGCTTTATGGGCTCGTTCTGGAGCCCAAATGCAATAGAAATTCCTTTACATTGCTCCTGTGGAACACCACATCGTCTATACTGGATATCGGGCACCAGGAAGCGCCTTGCTGGTAGTGAAGGGGTTAATAATTTGACTTTTCCCCAGTTTTACATTGAAAATATGAGAAAGTGTATAATAAAATATGGTGAGGGTGATTTTCAGAGTGGAGGGTCCATTTGACACTCATCTTATAGCTCCACATGGGCAACTGAACCCATATGTCACGGCCCAGGGGTCACGCAGGTCATCACTGTGACCAGACACATATATGGCTGGTGACGGCGGGTTCTGGTTACCTTCTGGAGGTGCTTTAAGGAGAGGAGGACAGGGCTGTGGGATTGCGGCGCTTTGTTATAGGACGGCTGGTACTTGTCGCGGTCGCCGTCTCTCCACTCAGGGCTTCTCCGGTGTCCAGCCCGGTCCCGGTATGAGCAGGCTTTACTCACGTCATCCGGTGCCAACGTGCAGGCTGTGCGGCCACACATCCTGCCGGCCAGAACCCAAAAAACAAAACGTCACACCTGGTTAACAGACGCACCGGCTCTGGAACCAGCTATGGGATTAACGCAAC
This sequence comes from Leptobrachium leishanense, assembly GCA_009667805.1. Taxonomy (NCBI): domain Eukaryota; kingdom Metazoa; phylum Chordata; class Amphibia; order Anura; family Megophryidae; genus Leptobrachium; species Leptobrachium leishanense. The sequence goes on along the minus strand of CM019070.1, from coordinate 162,018,788 downwards.
GGGAAGGGCAAAAATACATATTTACACCCAAAACTGCCCCCCAGGGATACTGAAGGGGAAAGGATTGCTTCATTCTGCCCCTCCACTTCGCCCCCTCATTCTTCCACCCTCCCCTTGTCATTCTGCCCATTCACCCTGTCATTCTGCCCCCTCACCCTGTCATTCTGCCCATTCACCCTGTCATTCTGCCCCCTCACCCTGTCATTCTGCCCCCTCACCCTGTCATTCTGCCCATTCACCCTGTCATTCTGCCCCCTCACCCTGTCATTCTGCCCATTCACCCTGTCATTCTGCCCCCTCACCCTGTCAATCTGCCCCCTCACCCTGTCATTCTGCCCATTCACCCTGTCATTCTGCCCCCTCACCCTGTCATTCTGCCCACTCACCCTGTCATTCTGCCCCCTCACCCTGTCATTCTGCCCCCTCACCCTGTCATTCTGCCCCCTCACCCGCTCATTCTGCCCCCTCACCCGCTCATTCTGCCCCCTCACCCTGTCATTCTGCCCACTCACCCTGTCATTCTGCCCACTCACCCTGTCATTCTGCCCCCTCACCCTGTCATTCTGCCCCCTCACCCTGTCATTCTGCCCCCTCACCCTGTCATTCTGCCCACTCACCCTGTCATTCTGCCCCCTCACCCTGTCATTCTGCCCACTCACCCTGTCATTCTGCCCACTCACCCTGTCATTCTGCCCCCTCACACTCGCTTTCTTCCACCCTCCCCTACCTGTCGGTGTTGCCCCCTCGGCCCCCGGGTCTGTCAGGGTGGTGGGTGGGGTTGGACGCTGTGTCCGGATCTGCCCTTTCACCTCAGGCTGGCGGCGGGAACGGCGCGCGCTCACAGAATGGAGGGTGCGCGGTGACGTCACGAGCGCTGCTGGTCTGAAAGTTTACAGGGAGGACTGACTGACAGCTAAAGGGGCGGAGCCAGAGCGCCTTGAACCAGGAACCCAAAGCACCGAGACAGGTAACTTCCGGCTGGATGAGGATTCTGGGAGTTTCTGTGTTCTTGGCTGAGGATTCTGGGAGTTTCTGTGTTCTTGGCTGAGGATTCTGGGAGTTTCTGTGTTCTTGGCTGAGGATTCTGGGAGTTTCTGTGTTCTTGGCTGAGGATTCTGGGAGTTTCTGTGTTCTTGGCTGAGGATTCTGGGAGTTTCTGTGTTCTTGGCTGAGGATTCTGGGAGTTTCTGTGTTCTTGGCTGAGGATTCTGGGAGTTTCTGTGTTCTTGGCTGAGGATCTGGGAGTTTCTGTGTTCTTGGCTGAGGATTCTGGGAGTTCTGTGTTCTTGGCTGAGGATTCTGGGAGTTTCTGTGTTCTTGGCTGAGGATTCTGAGTTTCTGTGTTCTTGGCTGAGGATTCTGGGAGTTTCTGTGTTCTTGGCTGAGGATTCTGGGAGTTTCTGTGTTCTTGGCTGAGGATTCTGGGAGTTTCTGTGTTCTTGGCTGAGGATTCTGGGAGTTTCTGTGTTCTTGGCTGAGGATTCTGGGAGTTTCTGTGTTCGGGAGTTTATCTTCAGGCAGGGTATTCTGGGAGTTTGTGTCCCCGCTGAGGATTCTGGGAGTTTGTGTGTCCTGGCTGAGGATTCTGGGAGTTTATCTACACACTGTTGGATAGTGAGAGGGTTTTCTGTTATTTGCTGGGGATTGTGGGAGTTTCAGTTTATGACCCAGATACAGGCTGTGCACTGTGACCCGCCGGTCTCCCCCCCCCCCCCCCTGGATCCTCCAGTCACATCTGCCTACATGTTGCTGGGCATCAAAGGAAAAGTGCTGCCCTGCTGGATGCAGGATTGATAGGCTGCAGGAAGCAGAGGAGTTCATTAAAGTAGCAGGAAATCATTAGTCGATTCTGGTTTATATTCCATGTCTCTATGCCCCAGGGCAGCACCTTTCCTACACGCCAGCATTCAGTCACCCCCTGCATCCAATGGGCAAAACCAGAGGCATTTCCAGGCTCCGAGATGGACAGGGACGTAAAAGAAGTGATTGGATGTCGGCGCTCAGACTCGCTCCTGGATCAGGACTCCTCAATCAAGCCGCTCAAAAACAAACAAACAAACAAACCCACCCCTTCTCTCAGTGACATCATAGGGATGATCACACCCCTCTCCCAGCACAATGTATGACATACAAGCCCCTCTCTAAGGAAAATAAATGGGGTGCTGGGGAGACGGCACTGTGACCTCCGGCACATGTTCCCCACAGCAGGTAAAACATTTGCCTCTATTCCAGCTCTTGGCGCTTTCCCTTCAGGACAATCCCCGCCGTAAGACGCCGATAGGCACCAGCCACCAACGTGCACACCGCCAGATGCCTCGCAGAAGCATCGAGCCTCTGACTCAAACGCCCGTCTCTTCACACTTTATCAGGCCAACGATAAAAAGCGTAACAATCCCGAATGTGTGTCCAGCTACAGCCCCTGCAGTTACACACCTTCATCTTCGGAGGGTCCGGGGCCCATGGTGAGGCAGGGACACGGGACATGCAGGATACCCCACGCAGACACAAGATGCGCGTGTGAACTGCAGAATTCCCCACGCAGACACAGGACGCGCGCGTGACCTGCAGGATTCCCCCACGCAGACACAGGACGCGCGCGTGACCTGCAGGATTCCCCCACGCAGACACAGGACGCGCGCGTGACCTGCAGGATTCCCCCACGCAGACACAGGACGCGCGCGTGACCTGCAGGATTCCCCACGCAGACACAGGACGCGCACGTGACCTGCAGGATTCCCCCACGCAGACACAGGACGCGCGCGTGACCTGCAGGATTCCCCCACGCAGACACAGGACGCGCGCGTGACCTGCAGGATTCCCCCACGCAGACACAGGACGCGCGCGTGACCTGCAGGATTCCCCCACGCAGACACAGGACGCGCGCGTGACCTGCAGGATTCCCCCACGCAGACACAGGACGCGCGCGTGACCTGCAGGATTCCCCCACGCAGACACAAGATGCGCGCGCGAACTGCAGAATTCCCCACGCAGACACAGGACGCGCGCGTGACCTGCAGGATTCCCCACGCAGACACAGGACGCGCGCGTGACCTGCAGGATTCCCCACGCAGACACAGGACGCGCGCGTGACCTGCAGGATTCCCCCACGCAGACACAGGACGCGCGCGTGACCTGCAGGATTCCCCCACGCAGACACAGGACGCGCGGCTCCATTCATTATTTTATTATTGATACCATCATGTTTATACTTTGAATACAAAAAAAAAAAGCAAAAGGCGCGTTATACGAGGAACACGGACGCATCGGTTTTATGGGAGCTCACTGTACTCTAACCTTGGCCTAAAAATTCCAAAAAGCTGCACCCCCCCAGCGGTGGCGCAGGTGACACCCACAGGGTCACATCACTCAGCCTTCATAATGAGGGTGAAAGGAAAAACCCACCGCGTTACCTTCAAAAATCCTTTCCCCCTGCCCTGCAACCAGCACCAGAGGGGTTAAACCTCTGGCTCCCAAAGGCCTTCGCATTAAAAATTATTTTTTCATACAGAGTGGGGGGCTCCTAGAGTCCAATGTCTCATTATACCTAGGCCTTGGCACACCAGCGGCTGCGAGTCTCATGATCCTCAGCCAGCAACTCAGTTGCCTGACCAATCTGCTCCGCAGCAGCTGCAGTGCCAAAGCTTTGCTGTACCGGACGTGTCCTCCGAGACGGAAAGAGCATCTTACAAGTAGGTGCTGCAAAAGGACCACTAACTTACCCCTCAGACCCCCAAACCCAGAATACAACGATTTACAGCAGATTGGAGAGACCGAGCGCCGTTAATGCAAAGTGACGTATTAGACGAGGCACAGATCACTGCGGCCGCTCAGATCTTCAATCCCTTAATTTACCAAAAATCCGAACATTAATAAAAAACGGAGGGTCAGGACAGACGGGACCCGGTGCGCTCGCGTCGGGCAGTAGGGTGTCAGCAGCGTCGCGCCGGGGTGTGAGTTCGTGATTGGGGCAATCTGTGCCTCAGAAAAAGGTAACATCCGTTTGGAAGTAGAAATCCCTTGTGTCTCTGCAGGTCGTGGTGCGATCGCGGCAATGTCCCCGATTAACCCACGGATGCCATGACCACGTCCACAGGGAGCTCCTCCTTGCTGCGCGCCGTCACCTGCATCGTCACAGTGTCAGTGAGGACCAGCTTGGCACGAACCAGGAGGTCACTGCCCCCTCGAAACACACCTGAAAACAGGAAGGAGAAGAGCGCCATGAGGACAGGAGAATCACAACCAACCAGAGCGCGCTTACGCCGGGGGCCGCCTGTAAATTAGGGGATTTTAGGACGGACGAGGCACATGATTAGGGGGTCATTCACCATCAGTACAGAGTCAATAAAACTTTCCCGAGAGGGGGAAAGAAATTAAACAGCGGCAGCAGAAAATTCCCTGATGAAGCCTCTCCTGCTGGTGTTTAGATCAGACTTTTGGGATTCTGCCTGTATTCAGACGCTGCAGGCTCTGTGACCATTCAGTGTGCCCCCTCGCAGGCGTCTGAAGAGCCAATTCAGCCCTAAAAGCTGACACTCTGTTCCCACTGATCTGCTTTTTCTTCAAAAAGAATGGGAATAAACAGTCGCCGCTGCCAAGCCCGGGGGCGCTCGCTGCCAAACACAGGGGCTCTCAATACGCTCTCTTCAAAAGCAAAAGGACTGGCTGGACCATCACACGGAGGAGTGTCTCACGGGAGGAGCGCAGCCGAATGCTCTGCTCCCCCTGCTCATATAACAAAATGCACAGAGAAACCAGCAACGAACTATAAAGTATCATACCCACTATAGGGTTAAAAGAGGAGGGGCTAGAGTTTAACCCTAGAGTGTCCCTTTAATGATGAGAGCAGCAACTTACCTGCCAGATACAGGGTGTGCGCATTCTTGTTTTCGGGCACTTTATCAGAACGCTCGCAGGGCTGCATCCCCAGGAACTTAATGACGTTACTCACAGCCTCTGTGTATACAGGAAACAAAAGGGGCGTCACATTAACAGAAACACCTGTAGCATCACGCCACAAAGCGCACCGGGCCTGCCGCGATCTCATGGCAAGCGTGGGTTAAAGCGTTCACCTTATAGACATCTTACAGCAAGGCTTTCCTTCACCCACAATTTCAAGCATCACATTCTCGCTCACCTTCTAATGTCTTAATGGTGGACAAGTTAAAGGTTTCTTCCTTCTCAAAATCCTCGCCCACCTCGTCCCAGGCAGCGCCGAAGTTTGGTTTCAGGACCTTCTGTATGTGGTCGGCCACGGTGACTTCGATGTCCTCGAGCTGAGCAAAAGCCAGATATTGTGAGAAAACCCATCAGATACTACACACGCCTACACGGGAGGCAGAGCGAACACGTACACGCAGTGTCCAGAATCCGTCCCACGCAACTACAAACACCGGCAGCCCTGCTTCAAGCCAGGAACACATCAAAACAATGTCAGCTGAGCTTGGAAATCGATTTTCTGATGGAAATGACCCACCTAAAGAGGTTTGCCTGGACGCGGCGGGCGAACGGGTGAGCTTAAATCCTCAGGGGATTCCAGCGCAGAGGTGTTATTGTGTGTGTTTTCCAACTTAAAACAAGCAGGGATCAAACCGAGCAGGGAGTGAAAAATGTGCCCGTCCTCTCACAGTCATAACCTGCTCCCCGGTGATCAGACTTACCACGTACTCGTCCTCGTAGCCCTCCACGTCCGCCTCCCCGGTGTTGGGGTCACAATCCTTTACTGTGAATTTCATCGAACAGCTGAAAGTGCAAGAAACTGAGAGAAAGAGCTCGATCAGCGGAGGGTGTCACACGGCGGAGCGCAGGGTGTCACACGGCGGAGCGCAGGGTGTCACACGGCGGAGCGCAGGGTGTCACACGGCGGAGCGCAGGGTGTCACACGGCGGAGCGCAGGGTGTCACACGGCGGAGCGCAGGGTGTCACACGGCGGAGCGCAGGGTGTCACACGGCGGAGCGCAGGGTGTCACACGGCGGAGCGCAGGGTGTCACACGGCGGAGCGCAGGGTGTCACACGGCGGAGCGCAGGGTGTCACACGGCGGAGCGCAGGGTGTCACACGGCGGAGCGCAGGGTGTCATGGAGGAGCGCAGGGTGTCACACGGCGGAGCGCAGGGTGTCACACGGCGGAGCGCAGGGTGTCACACGGCGGAGCGCAGGGTGTCACACGGCGGAGCGCAGGGTGTCACACGGCGGAGCGCAGGGTGTCACACGGAGGAGCGCAGGGTGTCACACGGAGGAGCGCAGGGTGACACACGGAGGAGCGCAGGGTGACACACGGAGGAGCGCAGGGTGACACACGGAGGAGCGCAGGGTGACACACGGAGGAGCGCAGGGTGACACACGGAGGAGCGCAGGGTGACACACGGAGGAGCGCAGGGTGACACACGGAGGAGCGCAGGGTGACACACGGAGGAGCGCAGGGTGACACACGGAGGAGCGCAGGGTGACACACGGAGGAGCGCAGGGTGACACACGGAGGAGCGCAGGGTGACACACGGAGGAGCGCAGGGTGACACACGGAGGAGCGCAGGGTGACACACGGAGGAGCGCAGGGTGACACACGGAGGAGCGCAGGGTGACACACGGAGGAGCGCAGGGTGACACACGGAGGAGCGCAGGGTGACACACGGAGGAGCGCAGGGTGACACACGGAGGAGCGCAGGGTGTCAGAGCAGAATATGGTGAATAGGGGGGGGGGGGTTGAACCTAACTTGAGACTGTAACCCCAGACCTGATATTTTACGGATTTGAGTGCGGCGCTATTAAACTCATATGGTGCAAAGTTTTGCCAAAAAAGCATCGCAATGCTGTCGTTTTTCAGTGTAAAACTTAAACTTTTTACATAGTGTCTTAATATTAGGAGCGGTTTTCCAGCAGTGTCGTTATTGCCACGTCATGCCCGATGGTCATCGCTGAGTCATGCCCGGTGTAGTTATTGCCGCGTCATGACAGTAAACCGGGAATGGCGGCGTTTAGCGAGGAATAAACCACGTGAAGGTACATACATGCTGCCGGGTCCTCCTCAGGCACAGACACCAGGGTGTAGCACGTGCCAGGCTGGTTGTAAGACAGACTTTTTGCCGGCACGCAGCAGATCACATCGTATCCCTCCGTCGGCTCCATCTGCACGGTGACGTTTTCCAGGATCTGATCGTTCAATGTGTTGGTGCAATCGAACTGGAGACAAGAACGAAACAACTCGATCAGATCCGACTCCAGGAACCGGCTGCCGGGGCCCAAGTATGCAGAGTCACATATTATACTTCATAGAGCACCAGCAGATTCCACGGCGCTGTACAACATATGATTTGTATATGACAAAAAGCACTGGCTGATGTCTGGCTTCCAGCGATTTAAAAACCAAAGAGCAGGATCTGATGGGAAACTAACAAGCCGAGAGGGGGTAGGGGGTGGGTATGAGATTCCCTGCTGGGGGGGGGGGGGGGTGTGTGTGTGAGAGCGAAAGAGAGATGAGATTACTTGCTGGGGGGGGGGGGAAAGAGATTCCCTGCTTGGGGGGAAAAGAGATTCCCTGCTTGGGGGGGGGAAAGAGATTCCCTGCTTGGGGGGGGGGGGAAAGAGATTCCCTGCTTGGGGGGGAAAGAGATTCCCTGCTTGGGGGGGGAAAGAGATTCCCTGCTTGGGGGGGAAAGAGATTCCCTGCTTGGGGGGGGAAAGAGATTCCCTGCTTGGGGGGGGAAAGAGATTCCCTGCTTGGGGGGGAAAGAGATTCCCTGCTTGGGGGGGGGAAGAGATTCCCTGCTTGGGGGGGGGAAAGAGATTCCCTGCTTGGGGGGGGGAAAGAGATTCCCTGCTTGGGGGGGGAAAGAGATTCCCTGCTTGGGGGGGGGAAAGAGATTCCCTGCTTGGGGGGGGAAAGAGATTCCCTGCTTGGGGGGGAAAGAGATTCCCTGCTTGGGGGGGGAAAGAGATTCCCTGCTTGGGGGGGGAAAGAGATTCCCTGCTTGGGGGGGGAAAGAGATTCCCTGCTTGGGGGGGGGAAAGAGATTCCCTGCTTGGGGGGGAAAGAGATTCCCTGCTTGGGGGGGAAAGAGATTCCCTGCTTGGGGGGGAAAGAGATTCCCTGCTTGGGGGGGGAAAGAGATTCCCTGCTTGGGGGGGGGGAAAGATTCCCTGCTTGGGGGGGGAAAGAGATTCCCTGCTTGGGGGGGGGAAAGAGATTCCCTGCTTGGGGGGGGGAAAGAGATTCCCTGCTTGGGGGGGGAAAGAGATTCCCTGCTTGGGGGGGGGGAAAGAGATTCCCTGCTTGGGGGGGGGGGAAAGAGATTCCCTGCTTGGGGGGGGAGGGGGAAGAGATTCCCTGCTTGGGGGGGGGGAGATTTAATGTCAGATTCAGTAGCTGCTCTAAAAAGGTGGTTTCTGGAAAAGCAGAATATTCTGTGATGAGCCTCTGTCTGTGCCGCCCGGGCACTGTGTGATTTAACGGGGAACGTGACGCGGTGTGTTCTGTAACCGCACCGAGGCGGCAGACAAAAGAAAGATACAAATAAATAGACAGTCCCTGCGTGCGGCGATCACCCCGGCGTGACGGCATCACGGGGAACATTCCGAGCTGATCCAGCATGAACCTCACCTGGAACACCATGTGGTTTACGAACGTGTGCTTCGTGCAGCGCACCACGTACTCCGTCTCTGATTCTGTGAGCGCCACCGGCTCCGAGGACGACTTGAACAGAGGACCCAGATCTTTAAACTCTGGGACAGCAGCAAGTTGCTCTGAAAAATAAAGCCCAAATCAATCCCCGGAAGGTTTAACGCAGATTCCGGTGCTACGAGGCGGTAAAATCAGAGGGGGGGGGGGGGGAGTAACGAGGGTCCCTCACGTTCCCCCCCACTCAGGGCCTGAGTCTCATTAAGGCTTTATTACAGGGGATTTATAGTGCGGCGTTGCCCCCTGTGATTTATAATACACCGACATGTGTAACTCACCCTGGAAAATATCCTGCCTGGTGGACACCACCTTCTCGGGCTGCCGCGCCGCCGTGACCGGCAGATTTTCTAATAAAGAAAACACATTGATTATTAGGACGAGGCGCATTAAAGAGGGTGTGAGCGGGTGAACAATTAGCGCAGGGAGGATATAGCGCGCACAGACTGGATACACATGGTGTTGTGTCAGGGTCCCTATGGCAGAATTTAGCAGGGTGTCTTGTGTCGCTGGTCCAGGCTGGTGGTGTAACCGGGAGGGAAATACCTTCTCTGCGCACACCGGGCCGGGCCCTTAATGTTATTACCTGAGCATTGTTTAGGAGCCTCAGCCTCTCCAGAATAAAACAGATTGAGACCAGAAAGGAGAGACATGCTCAGTATCAATTCCCGGTGATATCCAGCCATAATACACGCTGTATACCCAAGCGAGACGAGTCCCGGTCACACGAGGCCCGGTATGCAGGGAGCATCATCCGAAACGTTGACATCTGGGACCTCGAGCCTCATATGGCCAGTCCTCTTCTTTCTTGGCTATATAGGTTTTTTGGGTGGCGACCTTGGCCGGTGCAGTTTATTTATGCCAGCCCCTCCATCTGCATTAGTAAATCACCCCAGGGTCACATGACCAGACCTCAATGCACCGGATTTATCTAGGAAATGACGAATCAAAGCGATTCCCAACAGAGAAATCAAGGTCCATCAAGAACAGCATTTGTAACGTGCGCCCAGTGGATATAATGAGAACATGTTGGACCAGAAAGATGTCTGTGGGAATCACAGCATTGGGGCCTTCTTCACCGGACTGTTCCGTTCGCCCAGAACCCCATGCAAAGCCATGTCTCGCCGCCTGCGTACCTATTCTCTGCTCGGACGTGGGTGCAGTCGCCAGTGGGACAGATTTCAGGTCAAACGGTTTGTCGGACGGCTCCAGGGTATATTGCTGCAAAGCTCTTTCCAGTCCAGGAATAGACACGGACAGCCCTGAACACAAGGACGTGGGTTAAGTGCGCATTTCACGGTGACCAGCACAGCTATGTACCCCGGGAGGTTTGGTTCGCGCGGGGCTTTACCGTTAATGATGTAGGTGGAATTCAGCGCCTTCTGCTTGTGCTCCAGAATATTCAGGTAGAAGGTGGCACGATCCCGCACTTCATTATCATCATCCATCACGCACCTGCAACAATTACAAACCGGACCAAGAAACGGTGCGCTCTGTCAACAGCTACGTAACTAGGACAGATCAGGGGCGGCGAGCACTGGATCCTAAGGGCTTAATCCCCAAAATTTACAACAGTTACGGACAAAGTTTGCTGGATTATGTATTTATTACCTTCTCAACAGCACCAGGACACTGGGTAACGTGTCTTCATTCTGCGCCCCAAACTTGGCCAAAGCGCTCACAGCACCTGCCGAGCAATAACAAGACAACATGGACCCGTATCAGACTCATCCAGCCAGCACCACAGCCCCCACCTAGGAAACGTGCCCACCCAGCTGGGCAAGCCCCCCCCACCCAGTCCACGTGCCCACCCAGTTGGGCAAGCCCCCCCCACCCAGGCCACGTGCCCACTCAGACAAGACAGTGCACCCAGCCAGCAAAGCAGCCGCCCACCCCATCCAGACCACGTGCCCATCCAGCCGGACAGCCTACCTGGACGGAGAAGGAGAAGGGGAAAAAAAAAAATGGGGGGGAGGGGACGGGACCGGTCATTCCTCGTTTCAGCCGGATGTAAAAAACCACAGGTCCAGCAGGTGTAAGAGCGGGCGGATTCGGGACGTCACGTACCTGCACGAACCTCCTCGTTCTCCAGTATAACCCGGTTGTAGATAAAGCGAATGTACTTGGATGGGTTGTTGGTTCTGGGACCCTCTTGTCCCAGGAGGTGCAGGATGCGAGTGGCCAGGACGGTGAATTCACAATCCTCGATGAACTCGCACAGGTGGGAAAGGCCGGTTTCTTTGCTTTCGGGATTCTCTTCGATGATGCTGATGATGCAGTCAACGATTGCGCGCTTGTAGTCAAACCCACCCTAGGATGGAGGAGATGGGGGGGGGGGTGTATTGCAAATCAAACAAACGTATTCTCACAAAACGACTTTTAGAAAATTATTGAAACTAATCCGTAAAACCCCACCTGCAGGGCGTGAAGGGAGGAGAGAGGGGTGAAAAAGGACCAACCCCCAACTGACCAAGAAAAGGAGGTGAAATTCCTGGTGGGTCAGACAGGCTTTCGTTTTTATGATGTGCCGCGCCTGAATGGAGCTTTGTTATTCTGTGCGTATCGTTACTTTATTTATGTCCGTCTTTAACTAAAACATTAGCAAAAAACACGTGGGAATTTGGCTTAAATGAGGCCTTTATGTACAGGTGTTTTTATGTGTTTTTCTATAATAAGCCCCACAGCCGCTGCTGCATCATAAGGCTGGTCATCCACTGGCACTGTAGGCGGGCGATTGACTTAGTCACCCGATCAGGGTCATCCACTGGAAGCGTCTGTGGACGACCCAGAGCTGGACAGGCTGCTGAACAAAAAAAAAAAAAAAAAGGAAAAGAACCTGAAACACCCTGCTGTGGGGGGGGGGGGGACCATCTGTGGTGCTGAAACAGAGTTTCAGGACCAAGGACAGCACCCGTCAAGCACAGCCGAAGCAGTGAGAAAAGAAGAAAAAAAACTCAAACTTAACCTTTGTCCCTGATGCTGAAATAGGTTTCAGTAACCAGGGACAGCAACGCCGAATGCAGCTGGTCTGAAGGGGACATAAAAGACGCAACAGGAAAAAGAAAGCCTATTTTTATGATAATAAAAAGGAACCCAAAATTTTGCCTAAAATAAAAAACAGAAAATAATCAGTAACTAAAAAGGCTTTTTGCTGCAGATGAAAAGAATAAACTGTTGATTAAAAAAATATATTTTTTACATTGAATCCTATGGGCTGTCTAACTGAATCACTTCTCGATGGCGCACTTTCCCTGATGCCGCGGCACGGCGGTTTAGCTATACATCTTTTTAATCTTTTTTCATGTAACTTGTCCCAGATCATCCAATAAATACTATTGAAATGGGAATGATGGCTAGTCTGTAGTCGTAAAAAAAAAAAAAATATATATCATGTGATAGTGGTCAGAGGCAGTGGAAGAGGGCCGATTCACCTGCATGGTGTGGGATCGGTCGGACAACAGCAGACGATATCAGCTGATCGCAGGAATACGGTCCCAGTGGACTCCCAGCCAAAAACACTGAGGAATAAAAACCCTCTGCGTGACACTCTGACTCGCCTGAATGTGTGCCAGCGTTGAATGGTCTTGGCTTTCAGACAGCCGCCCGTGCGTCTCACAGCGCTTGTATAAAATAGGCAGAATGTAAAGGGTAGAGGAAGCAAACCGCGGCAGGTGCCGACACTTACCTCCTCCCGCAGCATTGTGAACAGGAAATTCATCATGACGGAGTGCTTGCGCGGGTATTTATGACACAAAGCATTGATAGCCTGAACCACGACCACCTGAGTGAAAAGGACACAGGGAGTGAGCGGGGAGGAGACGCTCACCGAGCACTGAATCAACGCCAACTTAACGAAGCGGATCAGCAGCGGCCCAGCCTCGCAAGGCCCAGAAAACGAATTTTAATATATACGATTCTAACCACTAACAATCCATGGGTTAAGCAAAGCAACAAGAGACAGTTATAACGAGGTGTAAAGGGATCACATAGGGTTAAAAAGCCCCTAGCGAGGCAATAGCAAGTGTGGCGCGGCTACCATCGTATCCAGCAACTCTACTGACCGGACCAAAGAAAACCACATATTGTAAAAGGCTTTAAAACACCTCGATTCCCGATAAAGGGTGTGAAGGAGGTGCATTAAATACGAAGCGTTCCTGATGGACAGACGTTCCTGCAGCAGCTGTAAAGCATTGGGATTAACAGCAAGTGCAGTAACCATAGAGACGGGTATTTTATCCCATGTTTTTAAAGCTTACAAGGATCCTCAAACCTACAGAAACCCGTGTCTGCCGACCGACCTTAAACTCATCGGAGATTTCAGACATGAAGGAGGAGATCTGCTTCATGAGCCGGTCGATGCTGCTCTCGCTGCCAGTTTTCAGCAGGGTGGTGATGGCCAGGGTAGCGATGCTGCGGTTGGAGTCGGTCACCAGGTTCTCCAGGTCCAGGTTGCAGGCGGTCACGGCAGACGGGTGCTTCATAGCGACCTGTAAGAATACGCAACCGGGTGTTTATGAACAGACTCTGCTAGGGGGAACGGGGCGGGTTAATTGGCATTTAAAAATTACATTTTATCTGAAGCAAACCGTCAGAATCTCAGCCTATCTACCTCAGCGTGGAAAGGGTTAATATAGCTTAACCTAGCCCCGCTATATAAACCCAGTGCACACACAGACGGTCCGTACCAGCGGCTCTTAGGGCCCCGTTCACACTGTGCGATTTTATCGCGCGGATTTTGCCGCGATGTGTAGTTTCTCCAATTCATTTCAATGGAGCTGTTCACACCTTGCCGCGCGATGTCGCTGTAGCATGTCGCTTGTACATGACCCTATTTTTGCGATTTGCTATCTGCGATTTACATTGGTGGTGCTTTGCAAAAAAAAAAAAAAAAAAAATACCGCACAAAACCGCGACATTATCGCACAGTGTGAACGAGGCCTTACTGGTTCTCATAGGAAAACACGAACCTGCAGTGCAGCAAGATCAGTAAAGCGCATTGGCGGCAGGAGACGCTGGAAAATGACGCTTTATTAGTACAGCTATTTTTTAGTAAAACAGATAAAACATTAGACGGACTCTCGTAACTCCGGCAGAGACAGACAGACGTCTGTACACACGTACACAGCGCACATATAGAATACAGTACCTTATTGAGCGTCCGCACGGCAGCGTAACGAAGGGCGGCTTTTGGGGAACTGCAGAACAGCTGCAGCACTAAATAAATAAAAATAACAACGTTACAATAAAGTAACTTATCCATTGATTTATGCTCCGGCGTCTAACAGGAAATACCAGCCACAGCTAGAACTTACAGATTGTCGAAATGTCCCATTAAAATCCTCAAAGTCACCCCCCCCCCGCCAAGCAAGATAATTATGTCCACCCCAGACATTCCTATTTGCTGTAAAAAGCTGTACGAAGCAGAGGAGTTTCCTCCACCATCACAGCGGTCAATCAGTGGACAGGATTTGTTTTCCTCCTTTAGGGCAGCTCTGATGTCAGCACGGTTTGGCAGCCAAAAAGTCTTTAACAGTAGGTAGGGTGCACTTGCACTGCAGGTTGGCGCACATGCCCGCTGTCACTGCAAATTATTCCATTGGTGGTTACATGCGACCGGCGCATGCACTGCTCTCACGTAACGCGCTCCAGCAACTTATTCAGGAAGTATGGAGCGTATATATAAACACAGAGGAGATAATACAGGGATAAAAAGTGGGTTGGTATAAGGCTTAAGCAGGGCAGTTCTTAGGCTGGCTGTCGACTGGCACGGGGTCGGGCGACCGACTTTGGACAACGCCATTGGCTGATCATTGTTGTCCTGATGACCAGATTGGCTGATGGCCAGGCCGCCAAATGAAGAAAAGAAAAAAACCAAAACAAAACCCAGCTACAGTGAGGAACGGGGGAAAAAAAAATTGTCAGCACCAGGGAGAGCAAAGCTGAAGACAGCCGGCGCGAAAGAAAAAAAAAAAAAAAAAAGCCTAGTCTTCAAAATTTTAAAAATAAATATCAGAAGCCCAAATTTTGCCAATAATAAAAAAAAAATATTCAAGGAAAATACCTAAAAAAAAATTCTAAGAGACTAAAAAGGCTTTTTGCTGCGAATTGAAAAAATAAACAGTTGAATAAAAACAATTTTTTTTTTTTTACATTGAATCCTATGGGCTTCACGCACAGCGGTTTAACTATACGATGCGTCTTTTTCATGTTTCCCTGCACACGGCGGTTTAACTATACAATGCATCTTTTCATGGTCCCCTGCACACGGCGGTTTAACTATACGATGCATCTTTTTCATGTTCCCCTGCACGTGGCGGTTTAACTATACCGTTGTAAATCGCATAAAAGTGTCTGAAATCGTCTGATGGTGGTCGGAGGCAGTGGAAAAGGCTAATTCACCTGCATGTTGTAGGATCGGTCAGACGAGTTCAAACAATATCGGATGATCAGACCATCGCAGGAATACGGCACCAGTGGACGCCCAGCCTTACTCATACTGTGCCCCCCTATGCCTGCCTGAGCGCAGGGTCTTTACGTAGGAGCTAAATAAATAAATTTCCACGTAGAGATCAGACCCAGGAGGACTCACCGGCCACGGCTGGAGCGAGCTCCTTAGCGGTGCAGGAGGGCAGGTTCACGATGGCCGAAGCAGCTTCATACACGACCATCTCATGCTTGTTCCTCATGCAGCTCTCGATGAAGTCAAAGAGGGGGCTGTCCCGGCTGCAAAGATAAAGGGCTCTATTACATTCTCCGCGCAGAGCAAATTTTTTTGCCCGCAGCGTTAACGTGCGTAAAATAACGCAGGTATTACGATCCGAGCGCATTTTTTCACCCATCAAAAAAGAACGCGCGTAAAAAAATAAAAATAAAATAAATAAATGCGCGTGCATTAACGTTGCGCACAGAAATCGGTGGGCAGACTGGCTGAATCGCTTGAAAAAACAATCTGAATTAAGAACCACAATTGTCTCCCGTTCAGTTTTTGCGCCTGTCAAAATCAATCTGAGTATATATACTGCAGCAATAATAAAAACACGAACAACTTCTCCATTTTATTGTCTGGGTATGTGTAGAATGTGTAACGATACTTTGCTGGTATTTTTCGTTTCAGCCAGAACGTTCAGATTTGCCGTTACCAGCTTTTAAAAGACGTTAAAATTATGCGCGAAAACGTCGTTCGTAAAAAGTTGCGCATCGATTGTAATACCATCCACATACCAGCGCACGGCCGCATTTGCGCTCAAATGTTAAGTATGGGATGCGTGCACGAATTTTCGTTCACGCAGGGTCACTCGCGTTAGACGTTAACGCGCATAGTATGCGCGAATGTTGTAATACGACGTTCAGCACAAAGGGTTTTGCCCATCGCGTTAATGCGTTTTTGCGCACATTTTTGCGCGAAGAGTGTAATAGTGCCCAAAAACAGGGTGTTAATGCATCAACCGCACGTGCACTCTCAGCCCTGCAGGTCACCGTGGAGGTTGCAGTTACAAGTTTTTATAAAGCGCTAATAAGTTCCGTAGCGCTGTACAATGGGTGAGACAGAATAACAAAGATACATACAGGTTCAACACACACACACAACAGTAGGCAAGAGGACCCTGCTCAAGAGCTAACAATCTAAAAGGATTTGGGTGGCACACTAGGTGAGGGTTAATAGGTCACTTACTTTCCATCTTCCTCCTCCAGCAGCTTGCTGGCCACGCGAATCATCATGCAATATGCGAAGGGAGACTTCAGGCCGTGACGCATGAATTTGCTCAGCATCTTGTTGACAGACAGACGGTCATTTTTCCGCACGTGGTACAGCAGCCCCAGCGCGTGATACTAAAAGAAAGCGGGAATGGTGACGGGTCAGAGCGGAGATCACTCGCAAAACGGCTAACAAAGAGTTAAAAGGCAAGCAAGGAGTCAGTACCTGCACCATGATGTTATCGCTGGAGGCCGCTTCCTGAGCCTCGTTCACCCAGCGCTTCACAACATCAAAGCTCGTCTTCAGCAAGTGCTGCGCGACAAACAAAAACCCAATAATATGCAGCAGGCACAGAGACACTGGGGGGGGGGGGCGGGACGCAAGTGACCCCCGCTGTCTGAACGCACAACATTACACACAAAAAGAAACGATCACAGATTCAGGCCAAAATACCCCAGAGTGGATTTAAGTGGGGAATTTGTACTTTACGCTCACATTATCATCTCTTCACAAACAGGGGAGGAATGGCTGCATGTTATCATGTAAGAGGTATGACTACAATCCCAGCAGCTGGGGCCACACACCCAATGTCATGGAGTCAGTATTGGTGTTTAATGGCACCATGTTTTAGGCATTTACACACAGAGCAGGTATAGAGGGCGGTGGGTACGTACCAGAGAGGAGACCAGTGCAGAGCTGGAGACGCTGGGCACTTTGTCCACGATGGCCTGTTTCATGTAGCGCTCGATAGCCTGCAGCATGGTGCTCTGCACAAAGAGCACAGCATGGTCAGACACAGGGACACAACGAGAATTAATCTGACCTGTCCCTACAAGGACTACCTGCCCCGGGGTGACCTTAATGATGCCAAGGCTGTACCGGAGATACTCCGTGAGAGCAACTTTTCAAACAGAGGTAACGCTATCCAGAAGTCACAATCACTGCGTGAGCCACCAATTTTTAGTGACAGCCGTCTGTGCTTCCCCAAAACCCTCCCAGCTCCATAGCTAGGGTTGCCACATATAATGTATTCATCCTGATGGGCAGTGCATGAAAAATGCCACCCCCACAGCATGTATAATCCATACGCTGCAGGAAAGGAACCCCAGATGACCTGCCTTGATTTCCTTCCTGTAGCATATGCAGGGCTCAAAATTTCTACTCGCCTGCTCGCATTTGGCGAGTGGAAATCCAGTGAGGGCGAGTGGAAATGCACTGGGTATACATGTATCTGGAGTCGGGTGTCTGGGGCTACATGTATCTGGGGTCTCATGTCTGGGGATACACGTATCTGAAGTCTGATGTGTCTGGGTATACATGTATCTGAAGTGATTGTGGAGATAAAAAAAAAAAAAATGCACTACATTTATTAAACTTTGAACCGTTACATTTCATATTTTGTTTGCATCCCCATTGATGTAAAGCACTTATTTTCCTTTGTTGACATTGCTTTATGTTAATATTATTATTTATTTTTGTAACTTTGTTGTGTCATTTAGTGGGGCAACTGGTGGCGAGTAACTCTTAAGACCTGGCTAGTAGCTCGGGACTTGAAATTTTAAGCCCTGGCATATGGACTATACATGTTGCAGGGCAGCGCTTTTCCCTGTGCTCCCCCTCTGAATGAATTAGTTCTATGTGCCAGGAAAACATGGCCAATCTTTTAACCCTATCCACAGCGGGACCACAAGCACTACGCGCAGGTCACACTTACGTCTGTGATTTTACACAGCGCCCTCACGGCCGGGCCTCGGTAGCTGTCGTCCTTCCCGGTCATGTCTTTGGTTAAACTGGAAAAAGAATGAATCATTACAGCAAAAAGACCGCACGGAGCTCACGATCCTGGAGATACGTCTCGATAGTCCGATCGCTGGACTTTATGAGAAGACATAATCAAAGGGTTAAAGAATAAAAGGAAATTCTCCGGACGACTCCATTATTTATGTATAAATGTGAGTTCCTACGGGAATAGGGCCCTCATCTCCTCCTCTACTGTTTGTCAAATGTTGTTCAATGTATTGTATCCCTGTCTATACTGTGCCTATTGTACAGCGCTGCGGAATATGCCGGCGCTTTATAAATAATGAATAATAATATTTTTTTAGGATACATTGAGATTTCTCTGGTTTTCAAGTATTGCTCCATTTCCAGAATTCAACCAAGTCAGATTCAGATTTATCCCTTAAAGCAGAGATCAGCAATCATGGCCCACCAGATGTTCTGGAACTACATTTCCCTTGAGTCACAGACAGTCTAATGCATAGCTGAGCATTATGGGAGACGTAGTTCCAAAAAATCTGGAGAACAAAGGTTGCTGACCCCTGCCTTCATGTGACTCCTCATACGTAGTTAGGTTTTACAGTGGGAATTGCAAACTCCAGATGCTGATGGCCTACAATCCCCAGAATCCTTTGGACACAGTATATGGCCTATGAATCATGGGAGTTGTAGTTGAGCACACCTGGGAGTTTGAGATCCTTGGATTAGAGATTCCATCGTTCCTCGTACCTGCTGGTGACGATGATCACGTCTTCCGAAATGCTGGACATCTCCTTTATGGTGAGGTAGCACATCCTTCGGAGCGTCGGCTGCCGAATAAAAAGGTACAATAATGTGAGAATTTTCAGTTTGCGTCGTGACACACGGAGCCTCTGGGGAATAATTTTGTATCGTGACACAGATTTTTACTTACATCGTTTGACTGGAACAGCTTGGTCATCGCAAAGAAAGCTTCAGTGGCCTCTGTGGCCCCCATGTGCTCTCCCTACGGTGAATGGAGAGAAGACACAATGAGCACACTGTCAGGTCCAGCTCAGAGCCCCCCATGCCCCCCGGAGGCATTTAATTATTTGGTCAACCTGTAAAATGACAGAGCACCCTTGGAACATTAGGAAGAGGAGCACACGCAAACACCAACCCCCCCCCCTCGTATCCTCCTGCGGAATGTGTATTGGGGTTTGAAGTGACAGATGATTGCACACACGTGGGTGACCTGAGCGCACCAGCCTGGAACCCCCCCCCCCCCCGATTAAAAAAAAAAAAAAAAAAATGTCTGATTCTCGATGAGTGAGAACATACGGCGTGAAAACAAATCCCAAAACCCACAGCAGCTCTTTACCTGGTTTATTAGGTACAGGATCTTGGTCAGGATGTGCGCACATTTTCGAGGGTTGACAGGAGTTTCATTAAACAAACGAGCCTGAGGAAGGGACAACAAAGCGAAGATATGAAACGAGTCTCCGGGAGGAAGAACGCAGCGCTTTATTGGCAAGTACCCAATGCTTGTGTGGATGTGGTGCTTACACAAAAAAAAAAAAAAAAAAAAAAAAACACAAATTGGGGATAACCCGAATCATGATTTCCAGGTCCCCCCCTCGATCTAGATTGTGCGCTATTCAGGATCAGCTGATACAGAGCCTTAATCTGATATTATGGGACCTGTGGCTGGACCAGCAGCTTCCCCACGAAAGGGACGACAGCACTGAATCAAGGAGAATTACAAGTGATAGAGTGTAAGGGGGGAGAAATCCGACAGAGAAACCAATCACAACCAGAAGCTACAGGGGGGGGGGGGACACCGGGGACCCAAAACAAGCAGCACAAACCACGGCTGGAAGGGAATCGGTCAACAGAAAAATGGAACCGGTTAATACTGAACTTATTAATAAACAGGTTAAAAGTTATTGGCCGCAATGTAAAGGTTTATACACAATGCACAGAAATTACGATGCTTTGTGTTTTGGCCCATTTCAGCAATTCTATTTCACCAAAAATATGGTGAATTCACCATTTAGCGAATGGTCACAGTGTTTAGATGAAATTGGAGCGGCTGAAGCAGTTATTTATTTATTTTTATTTTATTTTATAAAGGATTTTACCAGGAAGGATACATTGAGATTTCTCTCGTTTTCAAGTATGTCCTGGGTTCAAGTACATTGAAGTGTTACAGTTACAGAAATACAAAGTAATACAATGCAAGATATTAACAACACAAATATACAGATTAACAGAAAATAAATATGTAGGAAATATAGTCACTAGGTTACATGTACATCAGCGAAAGCCGCCAAAAAGAAGGGGGGAGGGGTCCTTAAGGTCTGAAAAACGAAAAAAGCTCTTTAAAAAATAAAAGGGTTTTTGCAAAAAAAATATTCTATTTCTGTCAGAATCCTGTGGGATTCTCCCGGTTAAACCTGTTGAATTTAAACACCAAAAATCAGGTCATTTTGTCGGAATTCTGGCGCAATTCGGTGTTCTGTGAATAGTAGACACGATACAAAAGGGACAATTTCAGTGCTGCCGAATTGCACCATATTTGGCAAATGAACTGACAGATTAGTGAAAAGCCGAATTGCCCTGAAATTGCAGATCCAGTGATTCTCCACGCATTGCAATTCAGAGGTTAGTGAATGACCCCTATAGTGTTGTTGGGCAATAACTTTTAATATGTTGATCGTTAAGATTTTAACCGATTACATCATTCTTCCATTAATCAATCCCCCACAAGCCATTTATTTTAAACAGTGAAAAACTGTCTCTCGTTACAGTCCTGACACTCGCAGAACGCACAGCGACGCGGCCCTTTATACGGCGGGTATCGACCCTCTCACCTCCTGCAGCACAGCACTTTTCTCGAGGTTCTGGAACGGATTGGAGCCTCCACCTGAAACACACAAAAACACCAAGAAAATCAGAAAATGCCGTGGGATCATTAGAGCGACAAAAACACAATAAATGTATTTTACATCTAGGGAAGAGAAAGAAGGGGGTGACGGGGTGAGGAATTAGAGCCTTTGGTGATAAAAAATACAATTTATTGCCGATAAAATACATGGCCTTAATGTGACGTCACACGCGCCGTGATGATATCAGCCACAGAGACACCTCCTCCGTGGCATTTCATCGATCGTCATCCTCCCATAATGCTTTGAGGCACAAGTGCTCGCTTCGGCATCTGCTTAAAGCAGGGGTAACGAGTTCCCGGGTACCTCTTCTTTACACGGACCCCAAGAATACCACACTGTCAGCAACAGGGGTCCCTGCAGTCCAACATACCCTCCTGCACACCCACATACCCCCAAGACCCTCTGGCACTCCCACATACCCCCACACTGACCGCAAAGACCCTCCTACACCCCACATACCCCCAAAGACCCTCCTACACCCCACATACCCCCAAAGACTCTCCTACACCCCACATACCACCACACTGACCGCAAAGACCCTCCTACACCCCACATACCCCCACACTGACCGCAAAGACCCTCCTACACCCCACATACCCCCACACTGACCGCAAAGACCCTCCTACACCCCACATACCCCCACACTGACCGCAAAGACCCTCCTACACCCCACATACCCCCAAAGACCCTCCTACACCCCACATACCACCACACTGACCGCAAAGACCCTCCTACACCCCACATACCCCCACACTGACCGCAAAGACCCTCCTACACCCCACATACCCCCAAAGACCCTCCTACACCCCACATACCCCCACACTGACCGCAAAGACCCTCCTACACCCCACATACCCCCACACTGACCGCAAAGACCCTCCTACACCCCACATACCCCCAAAGACCCTCCTACACCCCACATACCCCCACACTGACCGCAAAGACCCTCCTACACCCCACATACCCCCACACTGACCGCAAAGACCCTCCTACACCCCACATACCCCCACACTGACCGCAAAGACCCTCCTACACCCCACATACCCCCACACTGACCGCAAAGACCCTCCTACACCCCACATACCCCCACACTGACCGCAAAGACCCTCCTACACCCCACATACCCCCACACTGACCGCAAAGACCCTCCTACACCCCACATACCACCACACTGACCGCAAAGACCCTCCTACACCCCACATACCCCCACACTGACCGCAAAGACCCTCCTACACCCCACATACCCCCACACTGACCGCAAAGACCCTCCTACACCCCACATACCCCCACACTGACCGCAAAGACCCTCCTACACCCCACATACCCCCACACTGACCGCAAAGACCCTCCTACACCCCACATACCCCCACACTGACCGCAAAGACCCTCCTACACCCCACATACCCCCAAAGACCCTCCTACACCCCACATACCCCCACACTGACCGCAAAGACCCCCCTACACCCCACATACCCCCAAAGACCCTCCTACACCCCACATACCACCACACTGACCGCAAAGACCCTCCTACACCCCACATACCCCCACACTGACCGCAAAGACCCTCCTACACCCCACATACCCCCAAAGACCCTCCTACACCCCACATACCCCCACACTGACCGCAAAGACCCTCCTACACCCCACATACCCCCACACTGACCGCAAAGACCCTCCTACACCCCACATACCCCCAAAGACCATACTACACCCCGCAGACACCCACATTGACCCATAAGAACCCTCTATACCCCCTATAAAAACCTACTCCCCAACCCTCGAACAGCCGCCTTCAACTCTACACTGACCCTCCAGCACTTAACCGGGAGACCCTCCAGCACCCCCACACTGACCCTCCCCTCACATTGACCCCGACAAACCAGCTACACCCCTCGACCTGTTCCCAGCTTCATAACACCTCAGTGGCCCCAGTCTGCCCACCACAGCCAGTGTAACCCGGATGAGCCTGTGACCCTCACACCGCCCGCCTGAGGCCTGGCACACACACAGTGCCTCCTGATCCCGGCCCGTGGCTCCTCTCTCCAGGCCTCACAGCTCCAGGCTCGCACAGACAGACAGGGCCTCTCACCGGACTCCTCGTCCTTTTTGTCGAACTTCTTCAGCATCTTCTGAGCCGCACTGAGCGCCACTTCCTGCCAGCCTGTCACCGGGACACGTCACCCCTGACAACGCGAGCGCGCATGCGCAGCCACGGGCCCTCGGCATGTGAGCATGCGCAGAGAAAGGCGCGGAGTGTGGCAAAAGACCGCGCAGCCGCAGAGAGCCCGCGAGTGGAAACCACTGCACAGAACAGTGGGGCGTGGCGACAGACGGGCACCAGAGGCAGAAATGGGCTGTGGGAAGGGAGGCTGCGGAGCATGCGCGGGCAGAGGAAGCTCACTGACCGGAAGTGGAGTAAAAGGTACCTGTGTCGTGTCAGCTGCAGGTCGAGGCGCATGCGCATTGTGTTCGGATCGCAGAAGCTGAGCTGTAGCTGCACAGCGCCCCCCAGAGGTTCCCTTTGCAAATTAACCCTGAGGGAGCTGGAGTGCAGTGACATGCAGGGAGCTGGAGTGCAGTGACATGCAGGGAGCTGGAGTGCAGTGACATGCAGGGAGCTGGTCTGGAGTGCAGTGACATGCAGGGAGCTGGAGTGCAGTGACATGCAGGGAGCTGGTCTGGAGTGCAGTGGGCATGAAGCTGGAGTCCTGTAGCATGCAGTGATCAGAGAGCTGGAGTGCAGCGCCTTACAGACTGGTTGAGTAACCCCGCGCTTGGGGCCGGGCCCCGCTCTCTAATGCTTCAACTAAACCCAGTGTAAAAAATCTCAAATGTTTACAGGACATCAATACTGATAAAAGAAACCCCCTGCAGCGCCTGCGCACACTGCTTCTAACTGGAGTCCAGTGATGACCGGCCGTGCATGCGCACGCATTACTACGGAGGGCGCGCACACATCCTCATCTGCAAGAAGTATGATCCTGAAACATAATATCATGACCTAATGAGTAGCCGAGCATCATGGGAGATGTACAGTCAGGTCCAGAAATATTGGGACATGGACACAATTGTAACATCTTTGGCTCTATACACCACCACAATGGAGTTGGAATGAAACAAACACAATGTGCTTTAACTGCAGACTGTCAGCTTTAATTTGAGGGTATGTACATCCAACTCAGGTGAACGGTGTAGGACTTACAGCAGTTTGCAGATGTGCCCCCACTTGTTAAGGGACCAAAGGTAATGGGACAATTGGCTTCTCAGCTGTTCCATGGCCAGGTGTGTGATATTCCCTCATTACCCCAATTACAATGTGCAGATAAAAGGCACAGAGTTCATTTCAAGTGTGCTATTTGGAATCTGTTGCTATCAACTCTCAAGATGAGATCCAAAGAGCTGTCACTATCAGTGAAGCAAGCCATCATTAGGCTGAAGAAACAAAACAAACCCATCAGAGAGATAGCAAGAACATTAGGCGTGGCCAAAACAACTATTTGGAACATTCTCAAAAAGAAGGAACGCACCGGGAGACCACGGAAAACGACTGGTGGATGACCAAAGAATTCTTTCCCTGGTGAAGAAAACACGCTTCACAACAGTTGGCCAGATCAGGAACACTCTCCAGGAGGTAGGTGTATGTGTGTCAAAGTCAACAATCAAGAGAAGATTTTCACCAGAGTGAATACAGAGGGTTCACCACAAGATGTAAACCATTGGTGAGCCTCAAAAACAGGAAGGCCAGATTAGAGTTTGTCAAACAACACCTAACAAAGCCTTCACAGTTCTGGAACAAGATCCTATGGACAGATGAGACCAAGATCAACTTGTACCAGAGTGATGGGAAGAGAAGAGTATGGAGAAGGAAAGGGACTGCTCATGATCCTAAGCATACCACCTCATCAGTGAAGCATGGTGGTGGTAGTGTCATGGCGTGGGCATGTATGGCTGCCAATGGAACTGGTTCTCTTGTATTTATCGATGATGTGACGCTGACAAAAGCAGCAGGATGAATTCTGAAGTGTTTGGGGCAATATTATCTGCTCACATTCAGCCAAATGCTGCAGAACTCATTGGACGGCGCTTCACAGTGCAGATGGACAATGACCCAAAGCATACTGCAAAAGCAAGCAAAGAGTTTTTGAAGGGACAGAAGTGGAATGTTATGCAATGGCCAAGTCAATCACCTGACCTGAATCCCATTGAGCTGCATTTCACTTGCTGAAGACAAAACTGAAGGGAAAATGCCCCAAGAACAAGCAGGAACTGAAGACCGTTGCAGTAGAGGCCTGGCAGAGCATCACCAGGGATGAAACCCAGCGTCTGGTGATGTCTATGCGTTCCAGACTTCAGGCTGTGATTGACTGCAAAGGATTTGTAACCAAGTATTAAGAAGGGAAAGTTTGATTAATGATTATTATTCTGTCCCATTACCTTTGGTCCCTTAACAAGTGGGGGCACATCTGCAAACTGCTGTAAGTCCTACACGTTCACCTGAGTTGGATGTACATACCCTCAAATTAAAGCTGACAGTCTGCAGTTAAAGCACATTGTGTTTGTTTCATTCCAACTCCATTGTGGTGGTGTATAGAGCCAAAGATGTTACAATTGTGTCGCTGTCCCAATATTTCTGGACCTGACTGTAGTTCCCCAACATCTGGAGGGTCAAGGTTGCTGACCCCTGCATTAGAGCGCTAGCTCCTGTGCCGAGCTTCTCTAGCTCTCCGTCCAGAGCTTTCCTGATTAGGGTTAATTCTGCAGAGAAGACTGACGGTCCCCTGACCTCTCAAGGTTCAGTAATAGTCCCCTGCTCCGGCTTGGAGCGCCCCCTACAGGTCCCAAGGACACACAGAGCTGTAAACACCTGGCACATTGACTACATACAGGGGCTTTAAAAACAGGACAGGTGTAGGGGACTTAAAGGGTTAAAAGCAAAGTCTAACCCTGCTTAAACATTGGGCACCGTCAGAGCTTGTAAATATCCCGGCGCGTTTCTTAAACATTAAGGATCGTGGCGCCTACATATTGCCCCCGGTGCGTCGTGTTGTTAGACAGGAGGGGGTTAATATGAGGAAGGTACTCACGGTGGTGGCGGTCTTCCATAAACATCATGTAATCCAGAACGAAGCGCTGCTGTGCGAGGCTGTGGGGGGATATTCCTGGTGGCTCCTTGTGTTGGAGTGAATGCGCAGCGCCCTGTACTTTGGCCAAAGCCTGAGGAGCGAGTCTTATCTCCCCGCTGACTCAAATCATGATTTATTCTGCTACCTGCGAGCAGGACTCGGAACCCTTACCTTGCCGGAGTCAGAGAATAATCTGGAGACGGCATTCTTGCAATATCTGCATTCTGGCTCAGCAGAAAATTTAAATCTAAACGCGCATTTTATGCTGTTTTTAATGTCAGGATGTTTATCTGTGAAGTCATAAACCATCCGGGACTCAATCTCGCCCCCAGAAATCACCGCTCAGGGACATGGAGTCACACAGGCTGCTCTCCGTCCCGTTACCCGTCATGGAATTACTTGCTTTTTTTTGCTTTGTAAACCTGGTCAGGAAATGTTTGACCTTTTTTTGTGATTTTATATTTTACCCACAAAAAAATAAACAGAAAGATTTGTGCATCCGTTTATTAAAGCAGCCAGGGTCACCCAGCGCGGTGCAGGCTTTACTGGAATGCGGCCGTCTACTGCCACTGTAGGCGGACGACCGACTTGGTCAGCCGACTAGAAACAACACCCGATCAGGGTCCCCTGGAAGAATCTGTGGACGACTCAGATCGGCTGATGTACAGGCCGGCCAATGAAAAAAAAACAGCTGCGGGGGGGGGGGGGACACTGTCTCTAGTGCTGAGACTCAAGTTTCATCTCTGAAGCAGGGGGGAAAAAACTTGCCGGGGGAGGGGGATTGACCCCTTTGACCCTGGTGCTGAATTTCAGCACCAGGGACAGCAACGCTGAATGCAGCCGGCTCGCAGAGAAGATAAAAACGCAAGAGGAAAAAAAGCCTTGTCATTTATGGAGAAAGGAGGAGAGAGAGAGGGGGAAAAGAGGAGAGAGAGAGGGGGAAAAGAGGAGAGAGAGAGAGGGGGAAAGAGGGGAGAGAGAGAGGGGGAAAGAGGGGAGAGAGAGAGGGAGAAAAGAGGAGAGAGGGAGGGAGAAAAGAGGAGAGAGGGAGGGAGAAAAGAGGAGAGAGAGGGGGAGAAAAGAGGAGTGAGGGGGAAAAGGAGAGAGAGGGGGAAAAGGAGGGAGAGAGGGAGAAAAGGAGAGAGAGGGGAGAGAGAAAGGAGAGGGAGAAAAGAGGAGAGAGAGAGGGAGGAAAAGAGAGAGAAGGAGGAAAAGGGGAAAGAGGAGAGGAAAAAGGGAGAAATGGAGAGCGAAAGGGGGAGAGAGGGAGAAAAGGGGAGAGAGAGGGAAGAGACCTGCCTGTGTATCAGTACCTGCTGCTGACGGGACGGAGGGGGAGGGGGCCAGCACAGAGGGGAGACACTGCAGCTGCATTCTGCCCCCTCTGGGGGGGCTGGCCCACATGTGCCCACACGAGTCATGTGTCCGGGTGGCAGGGATTCTGAAAACTGGACAAACGACTCAAAAACCGGACTGTTCGGGTGAAGCCCAGATGGGTGGATTCCCTCAATGCTGGATACCTTGGTGCTGGTCAGTGGTGTATTTAGGTTTTGTGCTGCCCTAGGCCTGACTAAACTCGTGCACCCCCCAATTTAAATTTGAGGCACCCCTTCCTGTCAAGGGCACACCTCTTCCTGGTTAATCCCCACCCTTCCTCTTTAAGCTCCACCTTTTCCTCTTAGAGCTCCGCCTTTTCCTCTCTTTATATTAAAAGTGGATACCAAGTGTCTACTTGTATATTTTGTATACCATTTCAAATGTATCTATTGAGATAAATAAAATTATGAAATGTTTAAATTCAAGCATTTTTACAAAGAACAGCCACGTATGTCAAGTAAACGGGATCACAGCCGCTCTAATTGGTTGAACAATAAAATCCACAGAAACCTGCACTGCATATGAGCGTATCACAGAGCTGCACAGCAATAAAAGCCACAGAAATGGGCACTGTGTATGAGCATATCAGAGCTGCACAGCAATAAAACCCACAGAAATGTGCACTGTGTATGAGCTTTTCACAGAACTGCACAGCAATAAAACTCACAGTAATATGCAGTGTGTATCACAGAATCCACAGCAATAAAACTCTGAGCAATGCAATGTGCGGTGTGTGTCAGCGTATCAGAATTCACAGCAATAAAACTCCCAGCAATGCAATGTGTGGTGTGTGTCAGCGTATCAGAATCCACTGCAATAAAACTCCCAGCAAACCGAGTGTATATGAGCATACAGCAATTATTTATTCTATATTTACTGGCCTCCATCCGCGGTAGGGCTATGTGCAGAGTCAGCAGAGACTGTGTACGGACTCAGCAGGATGTCCCTCCAGGCCATGTTAGGATCACGGCTGTGCCTGTGCGTGCAGCCATCTTGTCAGCAGTGGGGTGCCACTGCCAGAGGGTGCACTGTGGCTTTGAATCCCTTCCCGGTGGGTGTTCAGTCCAGAATAGAGTGAGAGTCCGTGTTAACGAAAGGGCGGGCAGCTGCGTGCATGCGTGTCACGTGGTTCAGCCAGTCAGGTGGTACTGAGACTCAGTACCACCTGACTGGCCGGACTGCGTGACCTGCACACACGCAGCCTTACCAGGAGCCAGGCAGCTCAATGACAAATTTCTATCACTGCAGTGCTGGTTAAGGAAAGGTCCACTTTAAACAGCAGTAAGCAGACAGGGCTTCATATTCTGCTGATACCCCCCCCCCTTACCTGCCTTTTACTGTCATCTTCTCTATCTGCACACAAATCACATCCCCCTCCCCTCTCCTAGAGCTGCTGCGGGGCAGGGGAGGAGCTATGGAGGAAGGAGAGGGGGATTTTTATTCTATTCGATTTTATTCCGTATGCAAACGCCCTACTCCGCTGCTCGTTGTTTGAGAACACAGCTCAAAGCTGACACACAGTGACAGTGGCACCTCCTAGTACCCCCTAATGACACCCCAATAATCACTGGTACCTGGGGCGGCCCGCCCCCACCACTCCCCTAAGTACACCACTGCTCTGTGATATGCTCACACACAAGTTTGGCGAACTGCCAGCAAGTACGGTGCTGTTTGAAGGCAGTGCAAATCCCCATAGAGAAGTAATGGTTAATCTATTCAGAGAACACCAAACAGCAGAGAAATGGCAGTGAAATGCCCTGATGTTCCATGATTTCAATCAGCAGGTTTATTCAGGCGAACCCCATAGGTTTCAATGTTAAAAATATTCCTGTTTTTATGCAATATCTAATAAATCATTTATTATTTTAATCTGCAGTAAAAAGTCTTTATTGATTTTTTTTTTTAGTACCTTTTAGTCATTTTTCAGTTTTTTTTGGGCAAAATTTCCCCCCCCTTTTTTTTAATAGCAGTTTTTCTTTTTTCTGTAACAGAACTTTTTATTATCAATCATAGGATCTTATATGTAAATTCCAGGCATTTTCGTTCAGTAGTTCTTTTGAAAACAATAGGCCATGGGTTTGCGGTGGCAGCATTCAGCGGCCGACTCCATGCACTTTGGGGACCCTGTGGTGAATGGTGAATTCACTGCAGGGTGGGGAAATTTTATTCCCCGAAGTGCAGGGAACAACAGAACACCAAAATGTTGGCGTCATTTCGGTGCTCTGTGAGTAACCCATTTAGTGTTGAGGTTTTTTGCTGCCCCCTGGAAAGTGAAAGCCTAGGCCTTGTCTACCCAGGACATACTTGAAAATTAGTGAAATCTCAATGTATCCTTCCTGGTAAAATACTTTGCAAAAGTAAAAAAAATAAAAAAATTTTTTTAGGGGTGGGGCCACCTGGTGCAGGCCACCGCCCTCTGGAAAGTGCCGCCATAGGCCTAGGCCTAGTCGGCCTAGGCCAAAATACTAGGCTTGTGCACCGATTTTTTTTTTCGGTTCAATTTGGTTCGATTTTTCGGATGTTTAAACTTTTCGATTCGGCTCGTTTCGACCGATTTCTGTTTCGGTTCGGCTCAACTCGTTTTTCGTGTACATTTTTTTTTCGGAATATCAACCATTTTTCGTATTTTCGTGTCACTTAGCTCGTTTTTTGTATCGACTTTTCGTGATTTCGGAAATTTTCGTTTTTCGGAATTGTACATGTTTTCGGAATATCGACCATTTTTCGTATTTTCGTGTCACTTTGCTCTTTTTTTGTATCGACTTTTCGTGATTTCGGAAATTTTTGTTTTTTCGGAACGTCTGTTCTCCTCGTTTCAAAGCAATAAATTTCGATTTGACATATTTCAAGTCCATTCGAAAATTCCGAAAATATTTCGTTTCGGCTCGGAAAACTTTTCGGATCTGCCATTTTCGGATCTAAAAATTTTCGGAAAATCGGCCACATCCGAAAACACGAATCGGGAAATTTCGTGAAAATTCCGAAACCCGAAACGCACATCCCTACAAAATACACCACTGGTGCTGGTAACTGGGAGCAGAGTAGAGGAACGTCGGCCTGTTTGTGAGTATGCTTGGTGCTGGTAACTGGGAGCAGATTTAGTGCATCCCCCACACATTATATACCGTCTGTAACGGGTAGATTCTGCGTTTTATTTATGTTAAAGATATTTAGATCTAATCGTTTGTCGATAAGTAAAATTAAAAAACCTCTTTGACAGATTTTAATCTAATAATTTGTATTTTATAGTGAAAATAAAGTAATCCCGGACAGGTCCAGAGATTTTTTTTTTTGCCAAATGTGGGAAAACCTCTTATATCCCGAATGTCTGATCTTTTTTTTTTTTTTTTTTAACTCTTTCACTTCGTGCATTACTAGAGGTGTGTTACTGTTTTAATGCTGAAATTTTGCATGTTTGATCCGTTGCCATGGAAACCACAACCGCCCAGTAACACAGCACTCGGCTTCTCGGGCAGCAACAGCGAAAACCGTTCTTTCCAAGCGCCCTGCAGCTCAGAATGAGGATTTTACCGCGTGACGGTCTATGCTGTCACTGGTCCGTGTGACGCTTTCACTGCCACGAGGTCCTTAAGGGGTTAAACAAGAATAATATATTTTTTTGTGAAAAGAAGAAACGCAGACTCTTGCACTTTAAATAAATCCCTTTTTTTTATTTATTTAGGTGGTGGAGCAGGATCGTAAATGAATCCGAGCAATGAAAACGCACTCAGTAGTAGCAGCCGTTCAGTCTTGACCCCTTTAGTACCGGAGGCGGAGGGAATGAATGTCATATGTCACAAATGGAAAAAATAAACAAATACAACTTTATTTCACCTGTTTCACCAGTTTCATGGTTTAGGACCAGTCTGCAGCAGTGATGGCGCACCGTAGCCCTCCCAACGCTCCCGAACTGCACTACCCATGATGCTCAGCTACGCTTTATGCTGCTGCAGCGTAATGGGACGTGCTTTATGGAAGCCCGGGACGTCCACAAACCAGAAGACGGGTCAGCAACCGCGGCTCTTTAGAGGTTTTGGAACCACATTTCCCATCAGGCTCTGCAAACCTAAGAAGTGGCTGAGCATCATGGGAGATGTAGTTCAAAAACATCTGGAGGGTCAAGGTTGCTGACCGATACCTTAAAACCTGATGCTTACTGTCTCTGTGCGAGGAACAGACTGCAGGCGAACCAGGTTCATGGTCTGTGAGCCCTGGAGAGAGGTGCACAATAAACCGAATTTGTGCTGAAATGGCATCAAATCACCCCAAAACACGGACAAAATGCGAGATTTCCAATGGATTAATGTGTGTTTTTGTCAATTTGTTTGGTAACGTTTACATCAGATTATTAATTAAAAGTAATATTTTTAAAATAAGCTTGTTTTGGCACCAGAGGATTTACATGAGGGACTTTCCAAAAATAATTGTGAAAACACAACTATTGAACAGCTTAGAAACGATAGAAATGATAAAAAAAAGTTTCTTTTTCGTATGTTTTTTCAGATTAAAAAAAAAAGGAAGAAAAAAAATGCAACAACAAAGCACAGACACGTCAGCAACAATATATCAAGCAATATGCTTGGCAGGAGTAACAGTAGCACCATGATACAGTCCCTGATCGCCGCGGCGTCCTGGTGAGAGAACCATTTATTATACATACATATATATAAAGCATAATAAACGATATATATATATACCGTGTAATATTTACAAACACTGCGAGAGCTCCGACCGGAAGACCTTAGCACCGATGGAAAAGACGGCAAAGTGAAACTTTTGTCAAATGGCAAATAGACATTTTAACGCGGAGGTTTGTTTCTTTATTAAAAGTGAATTAAATCTATATTTCAGGCCCCGAGACCCGGATTTAGGAAACCCATTCAATATATAGGAAAATATAAAAGAGGTGATTATTATACGTGAACACGGAGGGAAACCTGAGCATTATGACGGCTGTACTTTATATAAAGGGCCCAAAAAGTGCTTTTTTATTAAAATTAAACAACCCAGGGACTTGGTGCGGAAATATCTGAAGATTAATATTCAATATTATATCAAATATTAAATTCTGGTTAAATTAAGAGAAACTTAATTCTTTTGGCAAAAGAAGAGAAATATATGGAGATTTATATTATATTCAATTATTATATTAACTATTAAATTCAGATTAAATTAAGACAAAATATTTTTGGCAAAATGAGTGGGAAAAGGAGTCTCTGCTTCAGGAAATACATTCAATATATGGAAAAAAAAAGATTTAAAAAAAAAGGTAATTACTATACGTGTATTTGGAGGGAAACCTGAGCAATGTGATGGCTGTATTTTATAGAAAAGGCCCAAAAAGTTTTTTTTTATTAAAATTAAACCACCCGGGGACTTTGAGCGAAAATATTTGAAGATTGATATTCAATATTATATAAAATATTCAGGTTAAATTAAGAGAAACAACCTTTTTTGGCAAAATAAAATATATATATATATATGAGATTTATATTAATATTATATTAACTATTAAATTCAGATTAAATTAAGAGAAAACAAGACAGAATATTTTTGGCAAAATTAGTTGGAAAAGGAGTCTGCTTCAGGAAATACATTCAATATATGAAGAAAAAAATGGTAATTACTATACGTGTACGTGGAGGGAAACCTGAGCAATATGACGGCTGTATTTTATATAAAGGGCCCAAAAAGTGCTCTTTTATTAAAATTAAACAACCCAGGAACTTAGAGAGGAAATATTTAGAGATTGAATTTAATATTTGATATAATAGTGAACATTAATATTAGATTAGATGAAAAGATAAAGAAACTGAACATTTTTGGCAAAATTAGGGGGAAAGGAGTCTCTGATTCAGGAAATACATTCAATATATGAAAAAAAATTAAGAATAATTAAAATACTTGGAGTGAAACCTAAGTAATATGATGACTGTATTTTATATAAAGGGCCCAAAAAGTGCTCTTTTATTAAAATTAAACCACTATGGGGAACTTTGGTATAATATCGATTTTTTTTAATATTAATATAAATCTCAAAAATATTTTAGCTCAAACAGTAAATTCTGATTAAATTAAAAGAAAACGAGACGGAATATTTTTGGCAAAATCGGTGGGAAAAGGAGACTCTTTTTTGCGGAATACATTCAATATATGTAAAATATTAAAAAGGGTAAGAACTATACATGGAGGGAAAACTGAGCAATCCGATGTCTTTTATATATATATATATATATATATGTAAACGGCCCAAAAAGTGTTCATTCAATAAAATTAAACCACCCGGGGACTTTGAGTGGAAATATTTGGAGATTGAATTTAATATTTGATATAATTTTGAATATTAATATTAGATTGAATTAAGCGAAACAGGAACTGAACATTTTGTGCAAAATTAGAGAAATATATGAAGATTTATATTAATATTCAATTTTAAATCAATATTATATCAACTATTAAATTAAGAGAAAAAGAAACTGAGCATTTTTGGCAAAATTAGGGAAAAAAAGAGTCTCTACTTCAGGAGATACATTCATTATATGGAAAAAATTAAAAAAGGCTAATTACTATACGTGGAGGGAAACTTAAGTAATATGATAGCTGTATTTTATATAAAGGGCCCAAAAAGTGTTCTTTAATTAAAATTAAACCACCCAGGGACTTTGAGTGGAAATATTTGGAGATTCGCTGTTCTATTGATTAAATACAGATAAATTTACCTATAATGTTCAATTTATTGGGACAAGGACCCGAAAAGTTACAATTCACCAGACTTCTGTATTTCGTGAATATGTCGATGTGTCCAGTGTCAAACAATGGAAAAAAAAAACCAAAACAGAACCTGCAGAGCCAATAAATAGTGGGCGCAGTAGACGACGAGGAATGTGTGATATAATGAGCTTAATGTTAGGATTTATCTCGTGTTTATGGACCAGAAACATGGAATAAAAATTCACCGTCATTGACTGTTTGTCCGTTGTCTATATCACTTGTTAAAACTTTCACTTTAGGTAAAAATAGTATAAAAATAGCACCATTTATCTGCTAAAAACAACATTTAAAAAATAAAAAACTACACTACACCACATAATGCAGATCGCAGCCATTGTTATTATATTAATATTTAAAAAAAAAAAAAATACACAAATATTTCCCAGATGTCAAAACGCAGGAACTCAAGTTTCAGTTCTTTCAGAATTTTTTGCGGTTTGTGGTTTGCTTGGGTTTTTTTTTTTCCACAACCGTGGGCAATTTTACAAAAAAAAAAACACGTCTACGGTGGGTTTTCTTGTTTTCTCTGGTCTTGCAGCGGATTAGCTCCCTTCTTGTCTTTTATCTGGGAAAAAATATAAATAATAATAATATCATCAAATAAAAAAAAATCACAAAAGCAGAAAAGAATGTGTTATTTTTTTACCATTTTAATTTCCTTTATATTTTAATTTTTTTTATCAGTGTTATTAAATCAGATAATGCTCGTTATGTAGCAGAATCAACATGTTCCGAATCCGAACCTAGAAAAGTGTAAACCAGTCCCGCCCCCCTAAAAAAAGCATCTGAGCCTCCCCAGGAGGATTCCTGAGCTGTAACAGGCTGATACAAAGTAATTATCACGCTAAGCACCGGCTGGATGGAATGCGCGTGTCAGAGGGGAGCGGCCCACGATGTAAGGGACATTCCTGGGTGACCCAATGAAGATGTCGTTCACAGTGACTTCCAACCTCTGGTCTTTGCAGCAGAGTGGCCGAGTCTTTCCTTCATAAATCCCCAAAAAAGATGTGGGGTTTTTTTGTTACCCAAAACAGGTTTTGCGAGTCAGAATATGAAACGAATCGATTCGGATCGGTTTGCTATATAACGAATTTACTTCATTGTGATGTTCTCAGAGGTGGAATGATTGACAGCAGCCTGGGCCAATCACTGCATTCCTTGATTTGAAAAAGTCAATTGAAATATTTAATTAAAAAAATTCATTGTAAAACGATGTAATACAGCATTATCGATGATTGATTCATGATTATTAATTTGTTAATATAGAAACATTATCCTAAAAAAACTGAAAACATTAAAACAGCAAACAGTAAAAAAATGTTATGTTAACTAGGATAATATATATATTTCTTAAAAAATACATAACCCTGTGGATTGCTGCAGCAAATACCGTGTGTTACATTGACAGTTCCATAGAAAAATTGAGCAGCGTATGGATTACTGTTGTCTGATTCGTAACGATTCGAATTAACGAACCGAAACAAAGAGATTTAATAACGAATTTTGGTTCAGAAGAAACATTTTCCATTGGAAACAAAAAGAACCAAACAAAATGAGTTTTTTTCCGCTCGCACATGTCTACACTGCACGATCTCTTACTTTCCGGGCAGCTGATTGTATCCAGCGGAGTAAATAATGGGGCAAAATAAAGAAATTCCAAATGCCCCATCCGGCTCTGAGCTTCACAGTGTCTGAGTGTTTGTCCCACACCCCCTGCCCCTCACAGGGTGGAGGCTGATTACTGCCTCTGCGTTACAGCTCTAAGACACACCGGGAACGGGACCCTTTGCTGCTGAGGTAACACTGGCTCTAAGAGACCCCTGATACATGTTGTAGTGGTCTCCGGTGGACTGGCCTTTGTGTTGGGGGTCACGCGTCACTCACCTTCCTTCCTTTGAATGCACTGCAACTCGCACAGCTCCATGTCCTCAAACTGGTTGGCGTTCCCACCGCAGCCACTGTACACAAACGGGCGACACTCTCCCGCCACGCGATTGTAATACCACTTCAGGGTGTACTTCTTACACTCTCCCTCGCGCATGGGCAGGCTGCAGATATCTGGAGGAGGACAGAAGGGGCAGCGTTGATGGTGGCAGTTGGGTTGTGGACTTGTCTTTTTGCCACGTGGACACGGCTCTCAGAATTTCAAGCCCGTACAGGAAAGCACACATTATGACATCACGCCCTGACTTTGGATTCGTTTTAATTCGGCACGATCATGTAAATCAGCTGTTTTTTTCCCCTGTAATTCGCCCATTGTTCATTTTGGGGGATTTAAATTGGGGTTTTGCGATATTTTTTACCCCCATAAAAATTCTCTTTCAATCTCTCGAAATTTCAGCATGTTTGATCCAGGTTGAAAATATCGATGCTGGAAGGGGCTGATACATGGATTTTAAGGCAGGAAACAGGAAGAAACAGTCAAAAAAAATTTTAAACATCATTTTTTTTTTAAAATAAACATTTTTAACAACAAAAAGCGATATTATGCTGGGTGAAAATATGCTTTTTTTGGGGGCGTTTTACCATTTAGCTTTTTTTCAGACCAGGATCCTTTTTTTTTTTCTATTATTTTCTGCTCGGAATTTCTTTTTAAGTTGAATCAAGTGAAATTTGTTGGGGGGGGGGATATACATTTTGTCAGAAACTCGCCCATATTTTTTGTTAAATATCTGCGGATGGAACGGAGCCCTGCGTGAGCTGCAGGAAACGACCTCTGCTCATACAAAACCAGAATTTCTGTGCCGTTTCTGTCAAATTCTGCCCCTCCCCCCCCAAATGTTTCTGAACTGCAACTCCCATGATTCCCTGGCCATCTATTACATTCAAAGCATTCTGGGAATTGTAGGCATCAACACCTGGGGGGCGGAGTTTGACAGCCCTGGGCCGGACCCTTTTCGCCCTGTGCCGTCACACACACCTTGTTCCATCGTGTCTCTTCTCCACCGCTCGTGGATGACAGTCGCTGTCGGTATTGTCTTGTCTGCAAAGAGACACAAAGATTATTCCACAGGAAGGACCCCCCCCGGAAAAAGCTGCTCGGCGAAACAGCCAGAGTGTGCCGCGACATTTCATACATATATACAGGTGGCGTAACCCTAAACCTAAAATCATGATCCGAACTGAGCGCCGACATGATGTCACAAAAAAACCCTGACCTCATGTGACATAATCAGGGGTAAATTCGAGGAGGAACACGTAGGAACACAGGTCCACCACTATATTTGCAGAAGGAACTCCGTTCCCATTGGTCCCACACACTATAAAGCTTGTATCAGGTGACCTGTCATATCTTCCCTGTTATGGCGCAATAAATACAGGATTTATCACAGATTTCCCAGTTATCCCAGAGGTAAAGGCGACAGGGTTCTGGGGCCGTTACATGGGAATATATACAGGACCCTGGACCCGGTTTGATATGGTCAGCACAGAGCTCAACTGCGGTGAGGGGCAGGAGACGAAGAGGGGCAAGAGGGGACAAGGGACAGGAGGTAGTGAGAGGCAGAAAGCTGTGACGGGCAGGAGGCAGTGAGGAGCAGGAGATGGGGAGCTTCAGGAGGCGGTGAGGAGCAGAAGATAGGAAGGTTCAGGAGGCGGTGAGGAGCAGGACATGGTGAGGAGCAGGAGATGGGAAGGTTCAGGAGGCGGTGAGGAGCAGGAGATGGTGAGCAGGAGATGGGAAGGTTCAGGAGGCGGTGAGGAGCAGGAGATGGTGAGGGGCAGGAGGCAGTGAGGAGCAGGACATGGTGAGGGGCAGGCAATGGTGAGGAGCAGGAGGCAGTGAGGAGCAGGATATGGTGAGATTTGGGAGGCAGTGAGGGGCAGGAAGTGGTTAGGGGCAGGATGTAGTGAGATTCAGGAGATGGTGAGGAGCAGGAGTTGGTGAGGAGCAGGAGATGATGAGGAGCAGGAGGCAGTGAGGAGGAGATGGGGAGATGCAGGAGGCAGTGAGGAGCAGGAGATGGTAAGGTTCAG
Source organism: Leptobrachium leishanense (assembly GCA_009667805.1). NCBI lineage: Eukaryota > Metazoa > Chordata > Amphibia > Anura > Megophryidae > Leptobrachium > Leptobrachium leishanense. Next base: position 161,980,494 of record CM019070.1, on the reverse strand, counting down.
GAGGCGGTGAGGAGCAGGAGATGGTGAGATTCGGGAGATGGTGAGGGGCAGGTGGTGGTGAGGAGCAGGAGATGATGATATTCGGGAGGAAGTGAGGGGCAGGAGGCTGTGAGGAGCAGGAGATGTTGAGACGCAGGAGGCAGTGAGGAGCAGAAGATGGTGAGGTTCAGGAGGCAGTGAGGAGCAGAAGATGGTGAGGTTCAGGAGGCAGTGAGGAGCAGGAGATGGTGCGATGCAGGAGGCAGTGAGGAGCAGAAGATGGTGCGATGCAGGAGGCAGTGAGGAGCAGAAGATGGTGAGGTTCAGGAGGCAGTGAGGAGCAGAAGATGGTGCGATGCAGGAGGCAGTGAGGAGCAGAAGATGGTGCGATGCAGGAGGCAGTGAGGAGCAGAAGATGGTGCGATGCAGGAGGCAGTGAGGAGCAGGAGATGGTGCGATGCAGGAGGCAGTGAGGAGCAGAAGATGGTGCGATGCAGGAGGCAGTGAGGGGCAGGAGGTTAGATGAAGCTGCTCCCTAGACCTGCAGGGTTGTCCATGGTCTCCCTTGGCACATTATACAATTCATGGTTGAGGTGACAGTGTTTCAGGACGTGTTGTGATACAGACCGTCTGACAGCACAGTGCTCATAGTGCCGTCCTCCTCTGTGCCGTCCTGGTAGTCCTCTATGGAGTACACGTGCTCGTAGTCGGGGTCATTGGTGTTGACTACGACTTTCAACTCTCTCCCTGCTGGATATAAAACATGAAGCACCATGAGAAGCCGCCGCTCGTCCCACCGGAGGACGCCAAGGGGACCGGAGGGAAGAAACCGGGACAGAGCGAGTCTCATACAGGAGGGAAAGAGCCGGGGTTTCAGGAAGGAGGAGCTGATACAATGTGACACAAAGAAAAACAAACACGTGGAAACAAAGGATCCTGTTATAAAACACTAAAGGATAGAGTGGATCCTCCCGAGAGAGGACAGAGAGTGGATCCCACAGAGAGAGGACAGAGAGTGGATCCCACAAAGAGAGGGCAGAGAGTGGATCTAACTGAGAGAGGACAGAGAGTGGATCCCACAGAGAGAGGATAGAGAGTGGATCCCACAAAGAGAGGGCAGAGAGTGGATCTAACTGAGAGAGGACATAGAGTGGATCCCCCCGAGAGAGGACAGAGAGTGGATCTCACAGAGAGAGGGCAGAGAGTGGATCTCGCAGAGAGTGCATCCCCCGAGAGAGGACAGAGAGTGGATCTCACAGAGAGAGGGCAGATAGTAGATCCCCCCCAAGAGAGGACAGAGAGTAGATCCCACAGAGAGTGGATCTCACAGAGAGGACAGAGAGTGGATCTCACCGAGAGAGAGGACAGAGAGTGGATCCCCTGAGAGAGAGGACAGAGAGTGGATCCTCTGAGAGAGAGGACAGAGAGTGGATCTCACAGAGAGAAGGCAGAGAGTGAATCTCACCGAGAGAGGACAGAGTGGATCCCCCGAGAGAGAGGACAGAGAGTGGATCTCACCGAGAGACGACAGAGAGTGGATCCTCTGAGAGAGAGGACAGAGAGTGGATCCCCGAGAGAGAGGGCAGAGAGTGGATCTCACAAAGAGAGGGGATCTCACCCAGAGAGGGCACACGGAGAGCGGATCTCACCCAGAGGGTGCACAGAGTGGATCTCACGCAGAGAGTGGATCTCATTCAGAAGGAGCTGCAGGGGTTAATGTGATTTAGGAAGGTGCAGGTTTTATAGCGAAAACAGATTTTGATCAAACCATCGGAATAAAATAATTCATTTCTGGCTCAAACTGCTCTTGGAATGAAATCTTTTTCTTTTACACATTTGTAACAAAATGCCGAATGAGCTGAAATCAATGTGACGCAACAATGTACCTCGATTATAATGTTACTTTATAGGAAGCAGCAAGGCGATTATTAAGGGAAAAAAGCCCCCGCCCCCCCCCCCATCTACCATCACAGACAGGGATTAAAGTGCAGCAAAATGAAGCAAAGCGTGAGAACCCGAGACATCAATAAAGCTGGGGTTACAGAAACGATTAACCCTTTCACTGTCAGTTAAAGGGCTGGATTCCATCACACGGGTCACTATATACAGTATATATATATATACACACAGGATTCCTTTCCCGTCACATGTTATTGTTTGTTTGCAGATTGTGATCCGGTGGATTTAGCCGCAGATCTGTTTATCGTCAGGGAAGGCGAGGATTCGCGGGCGAGAAGACGCAGAAACAAAGTCATTTTGGTTAAATTTATGGAAAATGTTTCAGTAAAGTCAAACTTGGATGAAATCAGGTTATGATCGCGGAGCGTCTCCAGTGCCTTCACGTTCTGACCGAGGATGGAATCCAGCCCCGTGTGAGCAGATTTAGGGATCTTCGTCCCAACATGAATCTTCTCTGTGGAACCAAGTCACGTCATAAAGCACCGGACGGCTCGTGGAATCACCAAAAAAACACGCCTGGTCACATGGCGGCGCGTCAAGCCAACAAAATAACGGAAAAGCCTCCAGAAACTGCCATCTGGAACATTTATTCCTCGTGTCCTCACAGCACCCGGACCACGTTTTGCCCACACTCTGTATCCGACAAGGCTTGACAGTGACTGAAACGTCGTCTGGATCCTGTGAGGACATGGACTGGAGAGTTCCTGCTTTTTGCTGTATGTTGTGCAGTGGCGGCTCTAGGAGTTGTTCGGCCAAGCTTAATTATGAGGTCCTTCTTCCTGTGCTCAAAATGTAGACATTAACCCAATAAATCTGAATTATGAGGCCAATTCAGCTCTCGATAGACAAGTGAATGTAGCAGTGTATTTGTTTGGAAGGTCAGTACAGTGGTGTCCTACATAAGTGCCATCATATGAGGCCCCAGTGACAGCGAGGCCTTAGACAGCCGCCTATATTGTCTAATTAGCGAGCCGTCTCTGATGTGCTGCCATGGAGTGAGCGCTGCTCTCAGATATTCTTGTGAGGATTATGAAGTCTGGATACACAGTGCCTTAACAAATGCCGACACGGCGCTCTTGCGTTGGCCACCAGTTTTCGGGCCATTTCTTTTCCCTGTTTCTATAGGTTTACCCGATGGGTTGTGGTCACGTGTAGTCACGTGTAGTGTAGTTGAAGGGAAGGAGATCATTTCTATATACATATATATGCACGTTTCCTGGACGTTGCATCGCTCCGCATGGTTCCCTGTGGTTGGAGTCATGGGTTGGTAGAGTGATGGGAGTCACACTACGCCCCAAGCAAAGCTCACCCAGGCGAGGAAATGAGATGATATATGGCGAGGAGCCAAGTGCTTTACCCAAAGAACCCAAGTGCAGTGCGTGGCACCAAGCGGACAGAGTGGCCAGTGATTTGATGCGTCGTTTGTGACCAATTCGTGAAGCAGAGACGTTATTTGTGGGCAGAAACCACAGCTCAACCGCCTACACCGCGGCAGCAGGAGAAGCCATGAAGACATCACTCACCCTCGTCTTCGTCATATGGGGACAACTTAAGGGCTGGGACTGGGACAGGACGTGAGATAGACGGATACGATGGGGGAGATGGGTAGTTGGAAACATAACCTGGGAGGGGGTAAGGATATAACAGAAGATTCAGCCTTGGGGGCAGGACACGGCGGCTGTTAAAGAATCAAGGCGTATTACATGTCAAAGGAAGGGGTTAACGGCACGTCCGGTACTAGAGCCCGGCATCAACATACCAAGATACCACAAGGGTTACAAAAAGAAAGCTCTTTGAGATTGTTACAATAAAGCATTAGGACAGAGAGGCAACATTGTTTATTTTAATTATCACATTTGTTTTTGTGTTATTATTGGTTTTATGTCACAGCTGTTTTGTGTTATTATGGTGTGGTTTTGTGTTATTATTGGTTTTATTTCACAGCTGTTTTGTGTTATTATGGTGTGGTTTTGTGTTATTATTGGTCTATTATCACATTTGTTTTTGTGTTATTATTGGTTTATTATCACATTTGTTTTTGTGTTATTATTGGTTTATTATCACATTTGTTTTTGTGTTATTATTGGTTTATTATCACAGCTGTTTTTGTGTTATTGGTTTTATTGTCACAGCTGTTTTGTGTTATTATTGGTTTTATTGTCACATTTGTTTTTGTGTTATTATTGGTTTATTATCACAGTTGGTTTTGTGTTATTATTGCTTTTATTGTCACCTCTGTTTTTGTGTTATTATTGGTTTTATTTCACAGCTGTTTTGTGTTATTATGGTGTGGTTTTGTGTTATTATTGGTCTATTATCACATTTGTTTTTGTGTTATTATTGGTTTATTATCACAGCTGTTTTTGTGTTATTGGTTTTATTGTCACAGCTGTTTTGTGTTATTATTGGTTTTATTGTCACATTTGTTTTTGTGTTATTATTGGTTTATTATCACATTTGGTTTTGTGTTATTATTGGTTTTATTGTCACAGCTGTTTTGTGTTATTATTGGTTTTATGTCACAGCTGTTTTGTGTTATTATTGGTTTTATTGTCACAGCTGTTTTGTGTTATTATTGGTTTTATTGTCATTACATTTGTTTTTGTGTTATTATTGGTTTATTAATCACAGTTGGTTTTGTGTTATTATTGATTTTTTTTTTTCTTTTATTTGTCACCTCTGTTTTTGTGTTATTATGTTTATTTCACAGCTTTTTTGTGTTATTATGGTGTGGTTTTGTGTTATTATTGGTCTATTATCACACTTGTTTTTTGTGTTATTATTGGTTTTATTTATCACAGCTGTTTTTGTGTTATTGGTTTTATTGTCACAGCTCTTGGTGTTATTATTGGTTTTATTGTCACATTTGTTTTTGTGTTATTATTGGTTTATTATCACATTTTGGTTTTGTGTTATTATTGGTTTTATGTCACACAAGCTTTTTGTGTTATTATTGGTTTTATTGTCACAGCTGTTTTGTGTTATTTATTGGTTTTTTATTGTTCACAGCACTGGTATTGTGTTATTATTGGTTTTATTGTCACAGCTCTGGTTTTTGTTGTTATTTGTTTTATTGTCACAGCTGGTTTTTGTGTTATTATTGGTTTTATGTCACAGCTGTTTTGTGTTATTTTGGTGTGGTTTAGTTGTGTTATTATTGGTTTTTATATCACATGTTTGTTTTTGTGTTATTATTGGTTTTATGATCACATTTTGTTTTGTGTTATTGGTTTATATTGTCACATTTGTTTTTTATGTTATTTTATGGTTTTATTGTCACAGCTGTTTTTGTGTATTATTGGTTTTATGTCACAGCTGTTTTGTGTTATTATGGTGTGGTTTTGTGTTATTATGGTTTATTATCACATTTGTTATTTTTGTGTTATTATTGGTTTATGAGTCACATTTTGGTTTTGTGTTATTGGTTTTTATTGTCACAGCTGTTTTGTGTTATTATTGGGTTTTATTGTCACATTTGTTCTTGTTTGTTATTTATTGGTTTATTATCACATTTGTTTTTGTGTTTATTATTGTTGTATTGATCACCTTCTGTTTTTGTGTTATTATTGTTTTATTGTCACAGCTGTTTTTGTGTTATTATTGGTTTTATTGTCACAGCTGTTTTGTGTTATTATTGTTTTTTTTTCTCACAGCTGGTTTTTGTGTTATATTTGTTTTATGTCACAGCTGTTTTTGTGTTATTATTGTGTTTTATTGTTATGCTGTGTTTTATTTTTATCACATTTGGTTTTTTTTTTATTTGTTTTTTTTTTATTTTTGTGGTTGATTTATTGGTTTATGTCACAGCTGTTTTGTGTTATTATGGTGTGGTTTTGTGTTATTATTGGTTTATTATCACATTTGTTTTTGTGTTATTATTGGTTTATGATCACATTTGTTTTTGTGTTATTGGTTTTATTGTCACATTTGTTTTTGTGTTATTTTTGGTTTTATTGTCACAGCTGTTTTTGTGTTATTATTGGTTTTATTGTCACAGCTGGTTTTGTGTTATTATTGGTTTTATGTCACAGCTGGTTTTGTGTTATTTGTTTTTTATCACATTTGTTTTTGTGTTATTATTGGTTTTATTGTCACATTTGTTTTTGTGTTATTTTTGGTTTTATTGTCACATGGAGCTGTTTTTTGTTGTTTTATTATTATGGTTTTATTGTCACAGCTGTTTTGTTATGATGTTATTGTGTGTGTTGTTTTTATATGTCACAGGTGGTTTTGGTGTCTATTTCATTGTGGAGTTGTTTTAGTTGTTTATCTCACTTATGTGTTTTGTGTTATATATTGGTTTTATTGTCACACAGTTGTGTTATTTTGTTGTTATCTCATTCTGTTTGGTGTTATTATGGTTATGTCACAGCTGTTTTTGTGTTATTATTTCATTGTACACAGTTGGTTTGTGGTATCGCTGTGGTACAGCTGGGTTTTGTGTTATTATTTGTTTTATTATCACATTTGTTTTTGTGTTGTATTATTGGTTTTATATACATCACACTGTTATTGTTGTGTACGCAGTTATTGTTGGGTTTTTATGTCACAGCTGTTTTGTGTTATTATGGTGTGGTTTTGTGTTATTATTGGTTTATGATCACATTTGTTTTTGTGTTATTGGTTTTATTGTCACATTTGTTTTTGTGTTATTTTTGGTTTTATTGTCACAGCTGTTTTTGTGTTATTATTGGTTTTATTGTCACAGCTGTTTTTGTGTTATTATTGGTTTTATTGTCACAGCTGGTTTTGTGTTATTATTGGTTTTATGTCACAGCTGTTTTGTGTTATTATTGTGTGGTTTTGTGTTATTGGTTTTATGTCACAGCTGTTTTGTGTTGTTGGTTTTATTGTCACAGCTGTTTTGTGTTATTATTGTGTGGTTTTGTGTTATTATTGGTTTTATGTCACAGCTGTTTTTGTGTTATTGGTTTTATTGTCACAGCTGTTTTGTGTTATTATTGTGTGGTTTTGTGTTATTGGTTTTATGTCACAGCTGTTTTTGTGTTATTGGTTTTATTGTCACAGCTGTTTTGTGTTATTATTGGTTTTATGTCACAGCTGTTTTTATGTTATTGGTTTTATGTCACAGCTGTTTTTATGTTATTGGTTTTATAGTCACAGCTTCTATATTATTTTTAGTTTTAGTATCACAGTTTTGTGTTATTATTGGTTTATTATCACATTTGTTTTTGTGTTGTTGATTTATTGTCACAGCCGTTTTTATGTTATTATTGATTTATTGTCACAGCTGTTTTTGTGTTATTGATTTATTGTCACAGCTGTTTTTGTGTTATTATTGATTTATTGTCACAGCTGTTTTTGTGTTATTGATTTATTGTCACAGCTGTTTTTGTGTTATTATTGATTTATTGTCACAGCTGTTTTTGTGTTATTATAGGTTTTATTATAATGGATCGTCCCCCATCATGTTAGGAATCATCTGCTCTATCCTCTCTCTGACACAAGGACACTATAAATATTATTCTGACTCGTTACTCTGCAATGGGTCCTGAGGCCGAAACGGCAGCGGACACACCGGGATCAACAATTAGACAATCCAGGACTTGAGGGAAACCCCTCGCATGGGGAGACCCCACACGGCCTGCAAGGATTGTATCAATCCTTTCTACATTTCTGTCAAGTGTGTCGTACATTCCTTTCCTTCACTCTGTACATTCCTCTCCTTCACTCTGTACATTCCTCTCCTTCACTCTGTGCATTCCTCTCCTTCACTCTGTACATTCCTCGCCTCACTCTGTGCATTCCTCTCCTTCACTCTGTATATTCCTCTCCTTCACTCTGTACATTCTTCTGCTTCACTCTGTGCATTCCTCTCCCTCACTCTGTGCATTCCTCTCCTTCACTCTGTACACTCCTCTCCTTCACTCTGTACATTCCTCTCCTTCACTCTGTGCATTCCTCTCCCTCACTCTGTGCATTCCTCTCCTTCACTCTGTACACTCCTCTCCTTCACTCTGTACATTCCTCTTTCACTCTGTGCATTCCTCTCCTTCACTCTGTATATTCCTCTCCTTCACTCTGTGCATTCCTCTCCTTCACTCTGTACATTCCTCGCCTCACTCTGTACATTCTCTCCCTCACTCTGTACATTCCTCTCCTTCACTCTGTACATTCCTCTCCTTCACTCTGTATATTCCTCTGTCCACTCTGTGCATTCCTCTCCTTCACTCTGTACATTCCTCTCCTTCACTCTGTGCATTCCTCTCCCTCACTCTGTACATTCCTCTCCTTCACTCTGTATATTCCTCTCCTTCACTCTGTGCATTCCTCTCCTTCACTCTGTACATTCCTCTCCTTCACTCTGTACATTCCTCTCCTTCACACTCTGTATATTCCTCTCCTTCACTCTGTATATTCCTCTCCTTCACTCTGTGCATTCCTCTCCTTCACTCTGTACATTCCTCTCCTTCACTCTGTACATTCCTCTCCTTCACTCTGTACATTCCTCTCCTTCACTCTGTGCATTCCTCTCCTTCACTCTGTATATTCCTCTCCTTCACTCTGTGCATTCCTCTCCTTCACTCTGTACATTCCTCTCCTTCACTCTGTACATTCCTTTCCTTCACTCTGTGCATTCCTCTCCTTCACTCTGTATATTCCTCTCCTTCACTCTGTGCATTCCTCTCCTTCACTCTGTGCATTCCTCTCCTTCACTCTGTACATTCCTCTCCTTCACTCTGTACATTCCTCTCCTTCACTCTGTACATTCCTCTCCTCACGCCGTACATTCCTCTCCTCACGCCGTACATTCTCCTCCCTCACTCTGTGCATTCCTCTCCCTCACTCTGTACATTCCTCTCCTTCACTCTGTGCATTCCTCTCCTTCACTCTGTGCATTCCTCTCCTCACGCCGTACATTCCTCTCCTCACGCCGTACATTCTCCTCCCTCACTCTGTGCATTCCTCTCCCTCACTCTGTACATTCCTCTCCCTCACTCTGTACATTCCTCTCCTTCACTCTGTACATTCCTCTCCTTCACTCTGTACATTCCTCTCCTCACGCCGTACATTCTCCTCCCTCACTCTGTGCATTCCTCTCCTTCACTCTGTGCATTCCTCTCCCTCACTCTGTGCATTCCTCTCCCTCACTCTGTGCATTCCTCTCCTTCACTCTGTGCATTCCTCTCCTTCACTCTGTGCATTCCTCTCCCTCACTCTGTGCATTCCTCTCCCTCACTCTGTGCATTCCTCTCCCTCACTCTGTGCATTCCTCTCCCTCACTCTGTGCATTCCTCTCCTCACGCTTTACATTCTCCTCCCTCACCCTGTACATTCCTCTCCCTCACTCTGTGCATTCCTCTCCTTCACTCTGTACATTCCTCTCCTTCACTCTGTGCATTCCTCGCCTCACTCTGTGCATTCCTCTCCTTCACTCTGTGCATTCCTCTCCTTCACTCTCTGTGCATTCCTCTCCTCACGCTTTACATCTCCTCCCTCTCCCCTGTACATTCCTCTCCCTCACTCTGTGCATTCCTCTCCTTCACTCTGTACATTCCTCTCCTTCACTCTGTGCATTCCTCGCCTCACTCTGTGCATTCCTCTCCTTCACTCTGTATATTCCTCTCCTTCACTCTGTACATTCCTCTCCTTCACTCTGTGCATTCCTCTCCTTCACTCTGTGCATTCCTCTCCTTCACTCTGTGCATTCCTCTCCTCACGCTTTACATTCTCCTCCCTCACCCTGTACATTCCTCTCCCTCACTCTGTGCATTCCTCTCCTTCACTCTGTACATTCCTCTCCCTCACTCTGTGCATTCCTCTCCCTCACTCTGTGCATTCCTCTCCTTCACTCTGTGCATTCCTCTCCTTCACTCTGTGCATTCCTCTCCCTCACTCTGTGCATTCCTCTCCCTCACTCTGTGCATTCCTCTCCCTCACTCTGTGCATTCCTCTCCTTCACTCTGTACATTCCTCTCCCTCACCCTGTACATTCCTCTCCCTCACTCTGTGCATTCCTCTCCTTCACTCTGTACATTCCTCTCCTTCACTCTGTGCATTCCTCGCCTCACTCTGTGCATTCCTCTCCTTCACTCTGTGCATTCCTCTCCTTCACTCTGTGCATTCCTCTCCTCACGCTTTACATTCTCCTCCCTCACCCTGTACATTCCTCTCCCTCACTCTGTGCATTCCTCTCCTTCACTCTGTACATTCCTCTCCTTCACTCTGTGCATTCCTCGCCTCACTCTGTGCATTCCTCTCCTTCACTCTGTATATTCCTCTCCCTCACTCTGTGCATTCCTCTCCCTCACTCTGTGCATTCCTCTCCTTCACTCTGTGCATTCCTCTCCCTCACTCTGTGCATTCCTCTCCTTCACTCTGTACATTCCTCTCCTTCACTCTGTACATTCCTCTCCTTCACTCTGTACATTCCTCTCCTTCACTCTGTGCATTCCTCTCCCTCACTCTGTACATTCCTCTCCCTCACTCTGTACATTCCTCTCCTTCACTCTGAACATTCCTCTCCTTCACTCTGTATATTCCTCTCCTTCACTCTGTGCATTCCTCTCCTTCACTCTGTACATTCCTCTCCTTCACTCTGTACATTCCTCTCCTTCACTCTGTACATTCCTTTCCTTCACTCTGTGCATTCCTCTCCTTCACTCTGTACATTCTCCTTCCTCTGTACATTCCTCTCCTTCACTCTGTACATTCCTCTCCTCACTCTGTACATTCCTCTCCTCACTCTGTGCATTCCTCGCCCTCACTCTGTGCATTCCTCTCCCTCACTCTGTGCATTCCTCTCCCTCACTCTGTACATTCCTCTCCCTCACTCTGTGCATTCCTCTCTTTCACTCTGTACATTCCTCTCCTTCACTCTGTACATTCCTCTCCTCACGCCTTACATTCCTCTCCCTCACTCTGTGCATTCCTCTCCTCACGCCTTACATTCCTCTCCTTCACTCTGTACATTCCTCTCCTCACGCTGTAAATTCCTCTCCCTTACTCTGTACATTCCTCTCCTTCACCCTGTACATTCACCTCCTCACTCCGTACATTCCTCGCCCTCACGCTGTACATTCCTCCCCTTCTCGGTGTACATTCCTCTCCTTCACGGTGTAAATTGCTCTCCCTTACTCTGTACATTCCTCTCCTTCACCCTGTACATTCCTCTCCTCACGCCGTACATTCCTCTCCTCACGCTGTACATTCCTCTCCTCTTTCTGTATATTCCTGTCCTTCACCCTGTACATTCCTTTCCTTCACTCTGTACATTCCTCTCCTTCACCCTGTACATTCCTCTCCTCACGCCGTACATTCTCTCCTCACGCCGTACATTCCTCTCCTCACGCCGTACATTCCTCTCCTCACGCTGTACATTCCTCTCCTCTTTCTGTATATTCCTGTCTTCACCCTGTACATTCCTTTCCTTCACTCTGTACATTCCTCTCCTTCACCCTGTACATTCCTCTCCTCACGCCGTACATTCCTCTCCTCACGCCGTACATTCCTCTCCTCACGCCGTACATTCCTCTCCTCACGCCGTCATTCTCCTCCCTCACTCTGTGCATTCCTCTCCTTCACGCTGTATATTCCTCTCCTCACACTCTGTACATTCCTCTCTTCACGCTGTATATTCCTCTCCTTCACGCTGTATATTCCTCTCTCACACTCTGTACATTCCTCTCCTTCACTCTGTACATTCCTCTCCTTCACTCTGTACATTCCTCTCCTTCACTCTGTACATTCCCCTCCCTCACTGTGCATTCCTCTGCTTCACGCTGTACATTCCTCTCCTTCACTCTGTGCATTCCTCTCCCTCACTCTGTGCATTCCTCTCCTCTTTCTGTACATTCCTCTCCCTTTCTCTGTACATTCCTCTCCTTCACTCTGTACATTCCTCTCCTCTTTCTGTGCATTCCTCTCCTCACGCCGTACATTCCTCTCCCTCACTCTGTACATTCCTCTCCCTCACTCTGTACATTCTTCTCCTTCACTCTGTGCATTCCTCTCCTTCACTCTGTACATTCCCCCCCCTCACTGTGCATTCCTCTGCTTCACGCTGTACATTCCTCTCCTTCACTCTGTGCATTCCTCTCCTTTACGCTGTACATTCCTCTCCTTTACGCTGTACATTCCTCTCCTCTTTCTGTATATTCATCTCCTCACCCTGTAAATTCCTCTCCCTTACTCTGTACATTCCTCTCCCTCACTCTGTACATTCCTCTCCCTCACTCTGTACATTCCTCTCCTCACTCTGTACATTCCTCTCCTCACTCTGTACATTCCTCTCCTTCACTCTGTACATTCCTCTCCTCACTCTGTACATTCCTCGCCTCACTCTGTACATTCCTCTCCTTCACTCTGTACATTCCTCTCCTTCACTCTGTACATTCCTCTCCTTCATGCTGTACATTCCTCTCCCTCACTCTGTACATTCTTCTCCTTCACTCTGTACATTCCTCTCCTTCACTCTGTACATTCTCTCTCCTTCACTCTGTACATTCCTCTCCTTCACTCTGTACATTCCTCGCCTCACTCTGTACATTCCTCTCCTCACGCTGTACATTCCTCTCCCTCACTCTGTACATTCTTCTCCTTCACTCTGTACATTCCTCTCCTTCACTCTGTACATTCTCTCCTTCACTCTGTACATTCTTCTGCTTCACTCTGTCCATTCTTCTCCTTCACTCTGTACATTCCTCTCCTTCACTCTGTACATTCTTCTGCTTCACTCTGTCCATTCTTCTCCTTCACTCTGTATTCCATCTCCTTCACTCTGTACATTCCTCCCTTCACTCTGTACATTCTTCTGCTTCACTCTGTACATCCTTCTGCTTCACTCTGTGCATTCCCCTCCTTCACTCTGTACATTCTTCTGCTTCACTCTGTACATTCTTCTGCTTCACTCTGTGCATTCCCCCCTTCACTCTGTACATTCCTTCTCTTCCGCTCACTCTGTACATTCTTCTGCTTCACTCTGTACATTCCTCTCCTTCACTCTGTGCATTCTTCCCTCACTCTGTACATTCCTCTCCTTCACTCTGTACATTCCTTCTGCTTCACTCTGTGCATTCCTCTCCTTCACTCTGTACATTCCTCTCCCTCACTCTGTACATTCCTCTCCTCCTCTCTCTCTGTACATTCCCTCTCCTCACTCTGTACATTCCTCTCCCTCACTCTGTACATTCCTCTCCTTCACTCTGTACATTCCTCTCCTTCACTCTGTACATTCCTCTCCTTCACTCTGTACATTCCTCTCCTTCACTCTGTACATTCCTCTCCCTCACTCTGTACATTCCTCTCCTTCACTCTGTACATTCCTCTCCTTCACTCTGTGCATTCCTCTCCTTCACTCTGTACATTCCTCTCCCTCACTCTGTACATTCCTCTCCTTCACTCTGTACATTCCTCTCCTTCACTCTGTGCATTCCTCTCCTTCACTCTGTACATTCCTCTCCTCACTCTGTACATTCCTCTCCTCACTCTGTACATTCCTCTCCTTCACTCTGTACATTCCTCTCCTTCACTCTGTACATTCCTCTCCTTCACTCTGTACATTCCTCTCCCTCACTCTGTACATTCCTCTCCTTCACTCTGTACATTCCTCTCCTTCACTCTGTACATTCCTCTCCTTCACTCTGTACATTCCTCTCCTTCACTCTGTACATTCCTCTCCTTCACTCTGTACATTCCTCTCCTTCACTCTGTACATTCCTCTCCTTCACTCTGTACATTCCTCTCCTCACGCTTTACATTCCTCTCCTTCACTCTGTACATTCCTCTCCTTCACTCTGTATATTCCTCTCCTTCACTCTGTACATTCCTCTCCTTCACTCTGTACATTCCTCTCCTTCACTCTGTACATTCCTCTCCCTCACTCTGTACATTCCTCTCCTTCACTCTGTACATTCCTCTCCTTCACTCTGTGCATTCCTCTCCTTCACTCTGTACATTCCTCTCCCTCACTCTGTACATTCCTCTCCTTCACTCTGTACACTCCTCTCCTTCACTCTGTACATTCCTCTCCTTCACTCTGTACATTCCTCTCCTCACGCTTTACATTCCTCTCCTTCACTCTGTACATTCCTCTCCTTCACTCTGTACACTCCTCTCCTTCACTCTGTACATTCCTCTCCTTCACTCTGTACATTCCTCTCCCTCACTCTGTACATTCCTCTCCTTCACTCTGTACATTCCTCTCCTTCACTCTGTACATTCCTCTCCTTCACTCTGTACATTCCTCTCCTTCACTCTGTGCATTCCTCTCCTTCACTCTGTACATTCTCTCTCTCACTCTGTACATTCCTCTCCTTCACTCTGTACATTCCTCTCCTTCACTCTGTACATTCCTCTCCTTCACTCTGTACATTCCTCTCCCTCACTCTGTACATTCCTCTCCCTCACTCTGTACATTCCTCTCCTTCACTCTGTACATTCCTCTCCCTTCACTCTGTACATTCCTCTCCTTCACTCTGTACATTCCTCTCCCTCACTCTGTACATTCCTCTCCTTCACTCTGTACATTCCTCTCCTTCACTCTGTGCATTCCTCTCCTTCACTCTGTACATTCCTCTCCCTCACTCTGTACATTCCTCTCCTTCACTCTGTACACTCCTCTCCTTCACTCTGTACATTCCTCTCCTTCACTCTGTACATTCCTCTCCTCCGCTTTACATCCTCTCCTCACTTTACATTCCTCTCCTTCACTCTGTACATTCCTCTCCTTCACTCTGTATATTCCTCTCCTTCACTCTGTACATTCCTCTCCTTCACTCTGTACATTCCTCTCCTTCACTCTGTACATTCCTCTCCCTCACTCTGTACATTCCTCTCCTTCACTCTGTGCATTCCTCTCCTTCACTCTGTACATTCCTCTCCCTCACTCTGTACATTCCTCTCCTTCACTCTGTACATTCCTCTCCTTCACTCTGTACATTCCTCTCCTTCACTCTGTACATTCCTCTCCTCACGCTTTACATTCCTCTCCTTCACTCTGTACATTCCTCTCCTTCACTCTGTACACTCCTCTCCTTCACTCTGTACATTCCTCTCCTTCACTCTGTACATTCCTCTCCTCACGCTTTACATTCTCTCCTTCACTCTGTACATTCCTCTCCTTCACTCTGTACATTTCTCCTTCACTCTGTACATTCCTCTCCTTCACTCTGTACATTCCTCTCCTTCACTCTGTAC